>JAMPIV010009326.1:422500-692500 GCA_024509875.1 Oreohelix idahoensis | reverse complement strand
GAATGGGTTCAAATGTGCCTTTTTAAAACATGATATGTGAACTTTAAATAATGTTTTTATTTTTTCTATCATTTTATGTTGAAATATCAATTAATTGAGCATGTAACCACAATTTTTATAATGCTAAAGTAGAAAGACTAGCTGTTCACCTCAGAGAATTAAATAAGCATACATTATTTGTATTACTGTAATGTAAATTCATCATTTAAAAAAAAAACCAGAGCCACTTGGTGAATTTCATTATGATATTTGAAATCAGCATGTCAAAATCAATAAGAAATGGTATATTTAATTTCTGGTACAAAAAACTTTTGAAAATTTGTTGACTAGTGTAATTGACGAAGATATCATGATTTTTTTCAGAAAAAAAATCACACAATAGCGTTGAAATCCCACAAAAATTACAAGTAAGAAAGTCAACTCAGACACGGACCTCCGAAAAGGAAAGGGTTAGTTATTCTCTTATGTAACCCAGTAAATCCCAGCACAGACTGCTAGACTCTCTGAAATAAAATGAAACAAAAGAAACTAGACAGTACTATTGGACAAGCATTATCTACGTAATAATACATACACAAGTGTGAAAATCTGCTAGTACATGCGCATATATATATATATATATATATATATATATATATATATATATATATATATATATATATATATATATATATATATATATATATATATATATATATATATATATATATATATATGTGTGTGTGTGTGTGTGTATGTGTCTGTGTTTGTTGTGTGGTGTTTGTATTCGATTCGCATATATGTCCATGTGTGTGTTGTGTGGCGTTTGTATTCGTGCGGGCCTGTATATATACGAGGATGCATATCGCACTGGAAGACGATTCAGTCTACTTCTGAACTCTGACTCCAGCCTTCTACTGTTTTAGTTTAAATCTTACCTATACCATATGATAGCCATGTCATATGTCCGGCAAGCTAGGCCCACCTCTCTCTAAGGAGCGAATCATGTTTCTTATGCCAAGCATGTATGACACGAGCTACTCTTTGCCACATGTTTAATTGCTCAGTGCAAGGATTTTCTTTCTAATCGTACACATCTTTCCCGCGTACTAGTGATAATATTTCCAAATTATCCGTTATCCGAGTCACGCGTCTCACAGTTTCCTACTTAACCAAGGTGTCTTCTAATTGTATCAGACAGCTGAAAATCAAGGCCGTCTCTGATTACATCTCCCGAGTCTCACAAGTTTGTCATCCTTTAAGATGGCCAAGGTGTGTTTCCTTTAGATCGCCCATTCCCGTGTGAGATATTGCTAACATGAGCACACATAAACACCGTAGACTAGATCAAAAATTAATTATTTAGTCTAACATTAAATTATTCCGCCCACACGGTCACTGGTCAGTCTGTTGGCTGTCACACGTTCCTCGTAGTATCGTGGGGTAATTACAAAGAAGGTTCAGCGTCTTCAAGACCCGTCTGATGTTGGTGTATAGCTTTGGCTGAAGGCCACTAATATGACACATTTGTTCCACAGACTAGTACCATGAATTTGTGTTACTGACCCAAACTTCTTTGGGCATACAGACTTCTGGCTCAAAGAAATAGTTTTCTTACACGTGGTCTGGAATACTACTTTAACTAGAATCCCACTATGACTTCGCGTTTAGGTTCCTAGGATTACAGGCTTTCCGTATTAATAAAAGCAGTTTTCTTGCTGTCGAAGTCCAGAAGATGCTCAAATACGTTGTCCGGTGCTTTAAATTAGAATTCCTTATTCTGGCTTATCTTCTTGATGAGTTGAATTAGCAGTGCCTTAGACTCAGAATGTGCTAGATTATAAGCAACATTCAGCTCACGCATCCACATTGCTACTATATGACAAAGGTCTAATCAGAAATGGGATTTTTAACATTTAAAAAGCCAAACCAATAGCAGTCAACTTGCGTATTTTGGTAGAGGCTAGCCCCACTACCCTTTCTTGGAAAATTCCTGCGTGTCACATAAAATATGAATTTTTCACAAGTCCCTAGTAAGGTATTTTCTCTTCCGATGAAATTGGTCGTGTTTACAACTCACAGTGATCTTTCACTGATAATATCTTTCAAGATTGGCCACTTATCATCACTATTGCCTACGACAAATCTTGCCGGGAAACGATTACCTCATTTCCATGCCCCATAATCCCATGCTCTATCCTAAGAGCGTGTCTTTAATCTGTCACCAGATTGATATTTTCCCACACGTTCCGGTGCACACACACAATTATCAAGCAATACCAGCCAAACATAAAATATTATCAGTGATAAGACAACTGACTGTGACCATCTCTACTTTGTTTACGTATTAATCAGTGCACTCCCATTCACTGTCTGGTCGGAAATGTGTTACGCACTTGTAAACAACCGTTCACTCTACAGATCCAGGAATCAATATGGGTTCAAACAAAAGTCAGTAATTACAATAATCAGTAAAGATGGTCGATGAAGCCCAGACTTGACAAGAATTAAAGGAAGAAAGTGTAAACAATGAATCGAAATCACGACTACTCTCAGAGGTGAGAAAAAGAAAGGGAAGAGGACAAAATGAATTATAGGATGGCACAAGAAAATGAAACGAATGAAGTTATTTCGTCACATCCTCCTACATCCCATTGAGATTGTATATGTAGCGGGTCAGTTATTGCAGAAGGAACATTAGAGATAAACAAATATCTGCTCACCACGGAGTGCAGTCATCTTTACACGAACACCACATATTGACATAGCAGGAAATGAGCTTGCAGACAGGGAATCCAAAACGGTACAAACAATTGTAACTAAACAGAAGTAGACAGTTTTGAATGCAAACCTTAAAAGGCAATAACTAAAGAGCGGATAAAAGCGTGAAACCAGAGCACAATAGAAAGACATGCATTTAAATTATCGGTAACACCAAACAAAAACAAATGCCAATGCAGGAGGAACTGAAAATGTCAGTTAATGAAAACAAATTATGCGGCTTAGATTAAGAACCGGATGTTTTATGTCAGAAGAACTCATACGTGTAAAGAATGTCTAAATATCATTAAATACTTTCTACTCTATTGCAAGAAATATGACACTCACTTTAAACCTAAAAAAATTTTTGCCTAAATAATTATTGTACTTAACCTTGAAAAAAAGGACGGAGAGGAGAGAGAAAAAAAAACTTGGACAGTGTCACAGATGGAAATAGTGCAGCAGCGATCATCCACTTTTGCCCCTCCCCATCTAGTTTATTTTTTTTGCTACAGGAACGCCGGATTCACTAGTGCAATTGACACGTGAGCCGTTTGGCAATTAAGCACGGTGGAACAGAGAGAGCGCGGAGCATGGCGTAATAGATTCTTTGATCAGGTGCGATGTTAAGTCTGAGACGGACCTTGGATTGTAAAATTTTCAGGGGAATTAATTGCGTAGTAAGGCGGAGATGATGAAAGTCAAGCCAGAGAGGTTGTCGGCGGCAGAGGTTGTAAAATTACCTTTGATTCAAGAATCGAACGGCAAATGGGCTCGGGTCTGACAGTAGGTGTGACTTTCGTATTAAAGAGCGATAGAACGGAATTTACAGATATATACCATTTCTCTCCGATAGCCATGATCAGTTGTTCAGAAATCTATCTGAAATGCACTAGCTCGATATCTTAGATTACAGAGTGAAAATTATTAGATTTTCGTGGAGTGTTTCATTTTTCTGATTGCGGTAATTTATATACTAGCCTTTAAGTGATTTAGTGTGTTTAAAGTTTTCATTATATTTCACTGAGATTTTCTGTGCTAATTAAATAACTTATAGCTAAATCTTTTTCAGCCGTAAAGTGAATTTAATTACTCGCTATTTCCCAGTAAGAGATGTTTTAAATTGACTAGTACATAAATTAAATAACTGTCTACTGATGGTATATATTATTTACTTCTATCCATTTTATGTAATTTTTTAAATGACTAGTGTTCATATCACGCGTTAAAAACGATAGGATAAGCCAGACACTTGTGTTTTAAATCTAATTTATAACGGAGTGGTGAAGAGGTCCTATTTTAACACGTGTTAGATATGATAGTGATAATTTGGTTAAATGTTTATATTTTCTTTCCTAAAAATCTAGGCTGATCAAAAACCTGAGTACTAGCGGTTTATTTTATGGCCATATGAACTTATGACCAAGAGAACTTATAATATTATAAGCATCCAGGGATATCTAATATTGATGAGCTTCTTGCTGTGACCTGTGTGGTCTAATTTTCTTCATTTTCATGAGAGAAACCAGAATAGAACCATTAAATTATAATATTAACTGGACCAGAACTATTACCAGATTTACTTATATCAATCTCATCAGCCAGCTGCGGCGAAATATATTGTCAGCAACATTTGTGTAACTTAACCTAGCGTCTCAGCCACCTGAGGCTAAACAACACAGGAACTATATATGTTCTATTCATCCTACGTCGGCGATCACCACGCATGAACCTTACTCCAACCAACTGAAGGCATAGATAACTTATTGTATCCGGGACAAATTAAATCACGGACTCTAGCGACTTCCGTGAAATTTGCAATCAGCAACTACAGCGAGTCTGGGGCTGGATTTGACAAAACTTAAATTTGGCACTAAATAGTCTTATTACTTATTAGTGTATTTCCTTGGAATGCCTGCGACAACTACTGGGGTAAGCAAAAATCTGAAAGTGGCCACTGAATGGGTGTGAATTGAATGAACGGAGAAAGAAACTTATGTCTTTTGTTAACATCATATACTTATGTGGTTTCTTCTTTCTTGCTTTATCTCACTAATCTGAGTAGTCACGGGATAGTTTACATTAGGAACCTAGTCTTTTCCCATACTGACTATTTCATAACTTATCGTTAACTTTTGATCTTTTGGGTTAATTAACCTCTGTTGGGATCGTCTTCTCTTTTCCTTTACCAGAGGGGGAGAACCTATTTGATTAATTTCTTCTTTTGCAATTTTTTTTGTAAACCATGATCTAGTGATGTATATGCTTATTGTTGTGATCTTCTATTGATAATAAACTTTATTATACCTTTAGTTATCGTGTCGGTCAACCCCTATCCATTATATGCTATTCATAGTTTGTTTTCACGTTCGTGCGTATTTGTCACATAATTGTGTGTATGTGAGTGCAGTGTAACTTGTATTTTTGTACAAGGAGAGAAAGTGCGTCTGATTTAAATTTAGTCGTCCAGATAGGCTGGATTAGATAAATTATTCTATCCAGAGACTGTCCTTTCTTTTACACGATCACCTCGTGAGAAAACTATTTCTTACCCCTTACTTTCACATTGTCATCACTATCACTTCTGCTCAGACAGGGCTATAAACATCTATTACCTATCTGATAAAATCTACGACAGACAGTCAATCTGAAAATAGGACGTGGATGTGTGTCGCAGGAAATAGGTTGCGACAGAATTAAGTATGAAAACAGAACTTCACGTATCATTAAGATAAAAGAAGGAATTGAAGAGTCATCAGATAGTAGGGAACTCTCTTGTGTAGAGAAACAGAAAACCGGTAGTGACGTGGAACGGAGGGATGCAGGGGACCGTCGAGAACATAAGACGTACGTAGTCCACCAGAACTTACAACTTTCCAGAAGGGGACTATATAAGGGTCAGTTGAAGCCATTAGGCTTTCTCCCATAATCTCACTTGTAAAATGTAATTCAGCGCAGCAGGTTGCATGGCTCTACCATAACCAGCTCGGGCGTTGGCGTAGCTGGCGAGTCCTTTTTGGAGATTTATGCTAGCAGATAGATAATGTTGGTCCTTTTCAGGACTTAGTGTTTACCAACGCTGATCGGGTTAGCAGTGTTGTGAGGTCTGGATCATATCTCGGCGATCATTCAAAAATTATCACCGCGCAACCCCCGTGGAAATAACTGACCAATGAAACGCCAGCGTGGTACATGTAGTGTCGGAGTATAAGCTAGGCTATTCAACATGGAGACAACGAAAGTGTAGATGTTGGTAATATTTCGGAAGGCAGTGTGCATATATACATGGAGTACCTAGTTAAGGAAGGGCCCGATTCAATAATAGGTATCATTAGCCTTAGGCAGATAGCAATAGTTTCATTGGATGTAGTGTAGAGCCGAAGTTATTGTTAATAGAAGACAGTGGAGCATGAACCATGTTGTGTTTTTTCCTGTTTCGGGTGCTCCAGTGAAAAGTCGGATATAGTATAAGTTGGATATTCACATGACAGAGCTCATTCATATGCGTAAAATAAGCCTAAGAGGGGGGAAATCGGTGCAGAAATAAGGACTCCAGAATTATTTTAGATTGGTCATCTAAGCACACCTTGCCCTACCTACACGATTTTAAGTGAATGGAAAAATACTTTGGCCTAGTTGTTATCTCGTACATCCGGTAAGCCCACTATATAAGGGGGAGGAACGGAAGGCGTAAACTCACTCGCCGCCTAATTGAAAATAACAATAATAATAATAGTTGCCCATCGCAAGCGAAGATGGCGACAGCTTCAGACTTGAGTTGTGACATATCTGTGCCGTGATCTCATGTGGCTAATTAGTCCTATTTTGGCCCTACAAGCCCTGCCATATACGGGGCACACATGGTTAGAGTCGATAGTACTGTTGTTGTGTATTCCGACCTTTCTTGCAGCACGCTTGCCTTCTGCCTTATCAGCTAAATTATGTTCTGCAATACGAGCGCCTTGACTAATGTTTGTCAACCAGGCAGAGCGATCCAGTGCGATAGTCTCCCAGGAGGAGACATCAATTTTGAAGCTGCTCAACGATGCTTTCAGTGGGTCTTTGAAGCGTTTCTTTTGTCCCCCTGCTGTTCCATACCCATGGAGAGTTCGCTGCACATCAACTGTATTGGGAGGTGTTTTTAGGGCATGCGAACAACATGTCCGGCCCATCTAATTTGGGCCCTCTGCAGCAATGTGTAGATGCTTGAGATATGTGCTCTGTTGAGGACCTCAGAATTAGATACACTATCATGCCACTTGATCATGAGAATCCTGCGAAGATACCTCATGTGGAAATAATAAAGCTTCTTGGCATGTCTGCTATACGCTGTCCATGTTTCACAGGCATACAGAAGGGTAGTGAGAACTATTGCATGATATACTTTTATCTTGGTGGCGGCACTAATTCCTTGTCGATCACAGACATTTACTCTTAATCTTCCGAAAGCCTCACTTGCCTTTGCAATTCTGTTGTTGACCTTGGAGTCGATATTCGCATCTTTGGTAAGGGTACTGCCAAGATAAGTGAAGCTGTCCACCACTTGGAGACGTTGGTTCTTTACTGTGATATTTTGTTCGTAGTAAGGTTTCCCAGGAGCAGGTTGCAACATTACTTCTGACACGGAGAACAGCATCTGTATCAACTCCTTTGCCATCTGCAGAAGTGTGAGCAGACTGTGTAACCATTAAAAGCCTGTCTGTGATTAAGGGTAAGCGAGATGTTAATTAAAGATATATATATATATATATATATATATATATATATATATATATATATATATATATATATATATATATATATATATATATATATATATATATATATATATATATATATATGATCATCATCATCATCATCATCATGTAGCATGTCCTTTGCAGAACGTCGCTCTCATCACAGCCCGCCTGCAAGACTCGATCTCTAGCCAGCCCTCCTGCCTCCTCCATTGTCATGTTCAAGGTGTCTTCAATGTCTTGTGTATACCGTCGTCTTGGTCGGCCCCTGCCTCGCCTTCCAGGTACCATACCCTTCATCACTGCTCACTCTAAGCCCCTATGACGTTTAACGTGGCCAAAATATTTCAGTTTCCGGGACATGATATTGTTTATGAGCCAGTTTTCCTCGATGTTCAGGTCGTGTAGGAAGTCTATATTTTTCTTCTCCTTATATATATATATATGCATTCATTCACTCATTCATTCACTCATTAACTCACTCACTCACTCACTCATTCATGTATTCATTCACTCATTCATTCATGTATTCATTCACTCATTCATTAATTCATTCATTCATGATTAACTTTCAACTCCTTAAGAAGCATAGGTCTTACAAAAATTCATGCCAAGCCTTCCTGTGACATCCCTTCAAGGTGTTTCCATGTCCATATTGACCACCTTCTTGTCCACCTCCAGGTCAAATTCTCCGCCTGGCTTTGGTCTCACTTTACCTATTTTACCTTGTGGATTCCACAACAAGGATTGCCTTGTTATGCAATCAGCAGATTTCCTCAGTGTACGTCCTATCCTACCCTAGCATCTGCTTCTCATCTCTTGTTCCATTGGCCCATATCTGGGTAGAGTCTACAGTTCCACACTGGTAATCTTGTCATACCTTTTATAATCCGTGTATGCTACCGAGGACTAGAATGGAACCAGGCCAGGAGGAAGACAGCCGATAGGATAGTCTGGCGCTCTCTCTTCCAAACCTCTACACCTCACGGTAGAAGGAGAACGACTAAGTAAGTAAGTATTCTACACAAAAACCCATTTATAAAAGTCTGTAACTACTTGGTCGTCATGTTTTTTGTTTGTTGTGAAGTACGTTTTTCAGCTTCAGTTTTTACAAGACGAGGTAGCTGGCCCCTTGCCCAACCTTCCTTAGTCGCCTCCTACGAAATGCATGGCAAGATACAACGTAACTATTCTTTACCTCCCTTTGGGCCTCGTTAACGTTAGCGTGAAATTTGCTATAGTTTTACGCGAATCGATTAATGCAGCAATTTTCACAATTTTGCATACAATGTGCAAGCTAGGACTATTATTTAGAGGGCCAAAGCAATTAATCAACGATACAGTAAGGGCTGATCAGTTCTCTTGATTGTTTTAAACATGTGATGTTTAATTTACATTGATTCACAACAAGCTAGCCGTTTGACTACAGTTGACATTAAAAAATCCGGCAGATTTCCGGCATGGATTTCGGAGCGCATTTTTAAATTTACCGCGTTGGCACGCCACTGTGTTCTGGAGCCGTTTATGTTTTGATGGAGCAGTTGGGTCTTGCTTGCACGTGTTAACAGGCATTCCTGCTCATTCCTTCTCATTTTATCATTTATTTGCTGCTGTATAAAATTCTGTAGAACTGTTTTATTTAGTTGATGAACATTAAAATTTCATTTGCTTTTCATTTAGTTTTTAATTTTCTTTCTTTAAAGGACTGTACAGGTAGTCATTTTCTGTTAAATATATACAGCATATATAACCATAAAAAATCCGGCATTTAAAAAAATCCGGCACTCCTCAGGTCCGGAGGTCCGGATTTTTGAATGTCAACTGTACTTGTTTTCGCCAGAACATCCCATATCATTACTGCTGCTGCTGTTACCACAACAACTGCTACTACTATTACAGCAACTGTAGATATTACTGTCCTGGTCGTGCTATAACACCAACAACAAATTACCAACATTAGTAGTACTGTTACTACTGCCACTCCGTTACAACTAAACCTGCAGTTATGTCTACAATATTTATGCCTACAGCTATTACTACTCTTGCATACACAAGCAACAACTTCTAAGAGTAGTACCTTATTGCCGTAACAACGCTGCTGCAACCATGGCAACTACCACCTTAAACAACTGTTATTACTGCTTCAATAAAATATAATACAGAGTTATCGCGAGGTACGCGACGGTAATGTTAAACAGGCGCGTACGTAAATGGAAATTCGGGCAAATTGAGATACTTTTCTCTAAAGGAATTCGGCACGTTACAGTTAGGGGGAAACAATTCTGCAAAGCAGGTTAACATACAAATTAGTAATCGTTTTCACTAAATCGAGCATAAAACACAAGAAGCATGAATTAAAAACAATAAATTATGAATTTTAATAGTGTAGCGATATTTTTATTTTCATTTTTCCCCAACACGTGTTATTTCGAATTCGCATAAATTGAGATTGTGTATGATAGGAAACTCTATACAGAACACGATACAACAGGAGGCAATCTTATCATCAAGAGCAGTCCTCCCGTCGGTCAAGTGTTTCGGCCCCTTAATCTCCTTTACACTCGGTGGGAGGGGGGGGGGGGCTTTCCCACTTGCATCATGACTCCCAAGTGTCAACCTCCTCTTGTCTTGTGCAGAGAAATGAACCCACTCCACCTTGGTTGCACCTTTCAACTTCACTCCTGTTTTCTGCCAGCTGGAGGCAATTGTGAAAGTGACTCCTATGTTGGAAATAAATTACTGTCCCGAAATCCATAGTCCGTTGCGGTTGTTCTACAGCCAGCACGATGCCCTTTGCGCAGTTTCATTGAGCCTGTTAAAAGCCCTTGTTCTTGACTGTCCTTTCAAACCCAACAGTTTCAGTAGATCATACACTGAGGCAGCTACTACACCTCTTGTACTTACCTCAACAGCCATGACCCATGCCGTGTACTGCATTGAATAAGTGTGCTACCGTTACCACTACGTTTACAGCGATGATAAATACAATTAAACAAACAATTACAACAACAACTACTACTATTACTACTAGTACTACTACCACTACTACTACTATTACTTCTACTATTACTACTACTAATACTACTATTACTACTATTATTACTATTAGTACTACTACTACTACAACTAATACTACTGTTACTACTAGTTACAACTGCTACCAAAACGTTCACAATATCAAGACCAACAACTTATAATCCTGCATATAGCAGTGCTACTATTTCATAATCTGTCAATTTATTCTACTAGCAGTATTACTACATTTGCCACCACAGACACCATCACTACTTCTATTACAGATTACTACTACTACAGGATCACTATCAATACTATTACTACAATTGCCACTAAAATTACAACTGCTACTAAAATTGTTATTATTGTATATTCCACCAATTCTAATTATACTACAACTACTAACACCACCACTACTAATAATACAACATTCAACTAATTTCGGTACTGTTGCTACTATCAGCATTTCTAATACTACTGCTACAACCACCACTACAACTGGTACGACTACAATCACCTATTCCGCGATCACATAGGCCATTGTTGTAGTTATAGCTGCTGCCACTGATATCATCACTACTACAACCACTAATAAATATAGGAAAATCAGAAGCATATGAGTTGCAAACAAATAATGAAAATAGGTCAGTGGTATGCACTCACAAAACTGAAAGAAAGAAATAAGGAGATCACTAGACAACACAAAAGTACGAGAATTAATAGAAATTTTGGAGATTCCATAATGGTCACTGGAATGACACCGTCGCCTCGCTGCAAAAGTGACATAAGACAGCTAAGCAACGTTCTCCCTCTCTCACCCCTCCCCCTCTAAAAACAGGCATCATTGGGGGGTGGTCCTTTTCTTTATGACACAACTCGCAATTATGGAAAATAGGACCAGAAAAATCCATAATTTTATGAGCACGATGTGAAACCCGGGAAAATATAAAGGGAAATAATTATATTATGCTCTTTCTGCTGCGTGTCCTGATGTTTGACTACTTATTTTCGCCACGTCTACCCGTACCACAACAACTGCTACTACTGTTACAACAGCTGTAATTATTACCGGCTTGGTCATGCTACAACAACAAATTACCATCACTAGAACTGCTACTGCTGCCACTCAGTTACAAATACACCTGCAGTTTTTTTTTCTAATTCTCATGTGGTTGTTTCATTCCTTTCCGTTACATTTCAACTTCCTTAGATCTGTGATGTGGGGCCATAAAAAATGCCCCAAAATCTCCCTGAAGTTCATATTTGTGTTTTCGCTTCTTCAAGAGGGTCCTGCCCCGAGACGTTCTGAGAGATTACGACTGAAGGGCTAGCTTAGTGCAGTTGTCGGGACGACAACAAAATCAGGCGGGGAATATGTGACAGCGCCACCTTGTCATCGTCATTTTGTCTGTCGTTTTCTACCTTTTTACTAAAACACAGCGATTTGGCAGCCATTTTAGTGTTACTCAGTCAGGATCTAAAAATAGAACATTACTCATATCGCTTACGAATAGCAGCCAATCAGAAGAGAGGAGCGCCGAAGCTGCCCGGCGATTGAAATCCTCTGTTATTTATACGCCAGACGCTGGGGCAAGTCGCTGTTAAAGTCTAGTTCAAGAACATGCCTAGGACTTGTGAGTAGATATAATATTATTCTCCAACATTCTAAAGTCTTTATAGTGTTAGAAAGGATATAGGATCACCATCTTTGTGCCGAAGTATTTTAAATAATTATATACTTAATTCAATGTTATTTATATTTCGGGTGCGGTTGGTTTCAGATCTAAATTTATTCAGACATGGCGTGGCTGGAGCAGATGGTCCATGTTCAGGAAATATAACACGTGGCCGGTACTAGAACTGACATATTCGGTTATTACATTTGTGTAAATGAAATTAATGGTTAAGTATTTCCATATTGTTTGCGGTTAAGGAAACCTTCAATGATCTTATGTAAATCCGACACGTCGGTTTGAGTAATATTTAATTGTGGCGCGATTTAGATTGTTATATTTATTAACTACGGTGCTGATGCCGAAATAGTTTATTTTAGTGTGGTGAGGGCTGCAATTTATTAATATGTTACAGCTTACTAGAATAAAAGTCCTGTGCTTCTTCAGTAATGTTAGACTGATTATGTGGTGTACGTATTAGTAAGATCGGCTATAGCTAATTGGTGTTAGCTTTCTTAGTTTCATAGTCCTTTATACAGTGTAAAATCTCTATTGGTTATCTGTACTGCTTTAAATAGCTTTGCTAAGCCATTATTTCTATAATATTTAGTATTATAATGTACGGTTACTATAGAATGTAACCACGCAGCTTACCTGGTTTGTTAGCGTGGCTGTATGCTGTCCTCGCAAGATGGCAGCCACGTGTTATAGGCTTAGAGATGTATTTAGTTCTAGTCATTAATATGCCTTGTAAATATGATACCCCTACTTTTGGTACGTGGAGCACATTTGAGACATAAACGTTCCTGTTTGCTCCTTGCGGAGCAGGGCGACACCAGTGCTGCTGAATCCAACAGAAGCCTGCACGAAGCATTTATATGCTATGGCAGTGGTTTGTTTCTGTAACAATGTTTTTTATATGATGAGTTCCCAATCTCATCAGTCGGCGTATACGACATGCTTCAGAGTGCAGGGACGGATATTGAGATGGATCAGTTGCGAGGTAGTGGTTTATGCTCATTAATGAGAATATTCGTTGTACATATCGTTTAATATTATTTTATGCAGATTTCATTATTATTTAGTTAGTGTTATGTGTCGGATAATTTATGAGAGCACGTGGGTCCACTTGGGAACAAATTATGTCTCTTCTCGCTCCTTATGGAGCATATGGCCACCAGTGTGGCTGGCCTCCGCATGGAGACCGCACGAATCATTCAGATGCTCTTGCGGTAGTGGCTCCGGTAGCAATCTGTGTTCCATGGTGAGATTGCCAGCCTCATGCACAACACCATACTAGTCTGAATAGACGACATGCATGGGCTGAGTGTGTGTGCATGATAACTGAATGTTCCAGGTAGCGTGGAAGAAGGACAGTTGACAGGTGAGAGCATGGTGTTTCTCATTATTTAACTATTATGATTTTAACTAGTCTGTGCTTTGTTTGCGTTTCAGATTAGCAATTGAGCACTGGCTGGGTGTTTTGTTTGTTTTGTTTGTTTGCTTACTTGTTTAATGTTTGTTCATTAGTTTGCTTTGTGGGTTTGGGTCACTGACAGGGTTGTAGGAATAAATACAGCCCCTGCCTTAGAATCAGAGTTTTATTGTTAATCGGGTCGGTTGCGAGTGTGCAAGAAAGTGATCACATATCACAACAGCATCATCATCATCTCGCCCACCCTATCACTGATCTTTGTAGTCAAACTTAAGACGATTTTTGGTCAATGGGCAATGTACCATGAAAACAATTCAAAGGGTTGCGTGCTCTCTTAATAGATGCTCAATTAGATGATACCGTGTTGTTAGCTGAAAGCGAACAGGAGTTACAAGAACTAGTGAAGCAAGTGAACAGTATAAGTCATGAATATGGACTCGACATTAATATTGAGAAAACAAAAACTATGATAATTAGCAAAACAAACGATAAACCCACATTAAAGATAAGCGTAAATGGGAAAATCCTGGAACAAGTCAAGAGCTACGTATATCTTGGTCATATAATAACAGAAGATGGCAGATGTGAAACAGAAATCAAGATGAGAATAGGAATGGCCAAAGCTACATTCAACAACATGAAACATATACTGACATCCAAACAGTTATCTCACAAATTAAAACTGAGAATCATAAAGTGTTATATATATTCTGCATTTCTGTATGGTGCAGAAACATGGACGATGAATAAGCATTTGGAAGAAAGAATTGAGGCTCTTGAAATGTGGATATATAGAAGAATGGGGCGTATCTCATGGAAAGAGATGAAAACAAATAAGGAGGTCCTAGAAAATCTAGGTATGAAAAGAGAACTAATGAGGGAGGTCAAAGTTCGGCAGTTAAAATACTTTGGCCACATAAAAAGGCATAACACCTTGCAGAAGACCATAACAGAAGGGAGAGTTGAAGGCAAACGTGCAAGGGGAAGACAACGCTATAAGTGGGAAGATAACATCAAGAGATGGACAGGAAAGAGTATCAGAGTGCACCACCAAGACAAGAGACAGAAGACGTTGGAGATCCATTACAGCCAACCTTCGTTGTGGAGATGGCAACTGATGATGATGATGATGGTGCAATGCGCGTCTTTTCCCGAAATAACCTGAAATGCTGCCGATATTTTTCCTAGTTTGTTACAGGACGTTTCACTCAGACAGTTAGTACACAGGAGATTATTTCTGTAGCCAGAGTCGGCCCTAGGGAACTTTTGTAAGGCGGTCCTAGGTCTAGTGATGGCGGGCCCCCCCCCCCCCCCCCCCCCAACCACAATCCATGCCATACTGGATTGTATTCTTTAGAGACTCAATATTATTTTATACAGTTGGATTACTTTGTAATTTCCGCAAGTGATGTCCACTGTAGCGTTTTACAAAAACTTAATGAACTTGTGTTTTAAAAATCTTGTGTTATGTAATTATCAATAAAAAAAACTTTCTAAATTGCAGCTATTACTACTGTGGCTACTATTACTACTGTTGATGCTGCAGCTACTATTATTATGGCTGTGACTGCTGCTGTTGCTACAACTACTACTACTGCTACTGCAGCTATTACTATTATGGCTGGGTGTCCTACTGAGGTTTTTACTACTATAGCTGTATCGGCTTGTAGCGTAATTTGCCAACATATGTCTCGTTTCGTGAAAGCAAGACGAAACGCCGCATACTAGGGTGTGACACGGCTTGGATTTATTTTTGATTTGAAGGTTAACGCAAGGCAGCAAATATTAGCCAAAGCAGATCCGGTTCGTTAAGGGAAAATGATGTAAGGAGACACTGAAACATGGCGATATCGGAATCGTATCTGCTGGAAAATAAATTTAAAGCTACAAGCGCATGCAATGTATAATACTATCAAAAGTGCTTTAATTCTTGAAAGGATAAATGTATTAATGGAAATCTAGAGGGAAGATGCGAAGACGTAAGTAGAATTAGAGAAATTTAATGTTTTACTTAGTCTTCACATCTAGGACTATCAAGACGACAGCCTTAAAAAATCCTAGTAAATACATGTCCTAACTTATTTCGGTTAAAAGTATATAAAATGGAAGCTCCTAATCAGGAAAATAAAAGTAGATAGATAAGACCGGGGTGGACTGACATTTTAGTGGTACGGAGGAAAAGTTATGAGGATATTTGCACAAAATTGTACCAAACCGAGGAAGCTCTCCGATGCGCCCGAGCTTTGTTCTATATAAAGAAGCAACGCTAGGTTTAAATCGCACACTAACACTAACACGAAGACAGGCTAGAGAGATAGATAAAAGAAGAGAGCTGCCAAAGCTAATACTTTCCTAGATGTATGCCGTGAAGACTGCTTCACTAAACCAAGTCTAAATCTGTGCTTACATCGATACTATAGGGTATGTAGGTTTACTAGAGATATTTTTGTAAATAATATCAATTTTTTTCAGGTTTTGTTTAGAAATTTGAGTCTAACATACCTAACATTGATCTATATGGGTAAAGCTTGACGAAGATTGAAACCAACCATATAACATAACCAGTCCTTGTCAGGGCTAACCTAACCAGTCCTTGTCAGGACTATATAACCATGCTAGTACTTGTCTGGGATATTATAACCTACCAGCAAGTACATCACTGACTTGGAATGTATAGGTGGAAGGCAAAGGTCGCTTCATACCCATTTAATCATAATATTTGATTTATTTATGTATTATTTGAAAAATGTTCCACAAGTAGACACTTGTCTTATCATACTAATCTGACTACACTGAACCATGTATCATTCATCCAATATACCTACACTCAGATATCCTCGCCTCATGTACAATAGGAAATATGTGTGCTCCATAACACAGAATAGCCACATATTACTCCTTGTTACAGGTTCATATTTGAGTCTTTGAGCTGAAGCCAGAAGCTATTCAATCCCGCTGCCTATACCCCAAAGGAGCACAGTGGTTGAAGCTTTAACAGACCTTAGTCCCCCTCAGTTATTGGGCGGGCTAACGGACAAGACTGTCAGCTACAAAGGGAGTTTGTCACAACCTAAAAGGACATTGTTGTTTTCCAAAAGATGAGTAATATAGAACATTCCAGTGACTTATGTGAGCAGTCAAAAGAGTCTATGATGAGAAAATTTCAGTATATGACAGGATAGTTAAAGACTAGTGCCATAAACTTTGTGGAATAACGCTGATTTCATTAATTCAATTTGGAAAAGCAAATATTATTTTATTAAGTATATACATATGAACAATCATTTGATGTAAATATACTTTTCCATTAATCACCATCTTCCAACACTCACCATTCATTACAGAATTAGACAGCTGTAAATAAAAAGGATATATAAATTGTATTCAACAGTTTTTTTCATTCACTAAAGTTCAAGTGGAATTTTGTTGAATTATTATCACTTGTGGTCACACAGCAGGGTGGCGCAGTAAGTTCTGATTATTCTATTTCAGTTCCAGATACTTTCACAGCCGTGACTATCGAGTGATACCAGTGTACATCTCTGTCACTAGGACCTCACACTTTCTGGAGAGAAACCTTATTCTATTTCTTCTCCAACACTATCATCATACTTATAAAAACCCTTACGCTACACGGCTACACCTACTACAGCTATTCCTATTATGGCTAGGTCTACTACTACTACTACTACTTCTACTACTACTACTACTACTACTGCGGCGATTACTACTATAGCTGCATCTGCTACACCTACTACAGCTATTCCTATTATGGATACATCTGTTACTAATACTGCGGCTATTAGTACCATAGCTGCGTCTACTACTGCAGCAATTACTATTATGGCTGGGTCTGCTACTACTACTGCTACTACAGCAATTAGTATTATGGTTGCGTCTCTAACTATTACTAATGCAACTATTACTGTAATATTATAGCTGCATCCGCTACTCCTATTGCTCACATGCCTATTATCAACACTGCTACCACACAAACAAAAGCATAACAACATTTTTCATCTATTTTACTCAAAAAATAATAATTTTTTTTCATTATAATCTCTAGATTGCTTCTGTTACTTATATTATACTGTAATTACTTCCAAGATTAACTGCTATACATGACGCCGCTATTATTTCTTATATCACTACAACTACCGCTGCTACCACAATCAGTCGTAACACGGATAAAGTTATCTCTGTTACCTTAAATAGTATTAGAAGATGATGTGTTACACCAGCTGCAGCCCTACAACGACACATTAGAATCGACGGAAACATTCTAACATCCTCATTGTCGGGCTGACATTAATTTGTCGTATACTCAAACAGAGACCTGGTATTCATGACATCGTCGACTAAACGAAACAGACTCGGTTCCGAGATGGTAGCAGCTGAAACCGCGAGCTGTCAATCGAGAGAAATATTCCAGGATATACGACTCTGGGCCTCTGGGAACATGCCTGCTTAACCGTCAGCGCCTGGGACCCAGAATCTGCCGCGCCGCGATGGCATCAAATCGACATGGACACCCAAGCTGCGTACAATGATGGAGTGAGTGTTAAGAGATGGCGTCTTGCAGAGGAAATTGGTTTGTAGCTTAAGCGTGTTAATAAAGGACACTGAACTACAAGTTCTTAGACGGTTTTCTTTTTGTTGGGGGGGGGGGGGGGGGGGGAGGGGGTGGGGGGGTTTGGTTGGTTGGTTGTCTCAGACCACATGATTTAAATGTCACGTGAATGATAATAACACAATGAAATTAGACTGTGCTAATGATCAAAGAAGTATAAGAAATTAGCGAACATTTGAGTAGATGTTGCTTTTTTAATCGCCATTTAATAGATTATGCGGATAATAGGAGATATATTAGATGTCTGGAGACAGACAGACAACCCACAGACAGACACACACACACACACACACAAACACACACACAGGCAAACCTATTTACAGACAGGCAGTCAGATAGATAGATAGATAGATAGATAGATAGATAGACAGACAGACAGACAGACAGACAGACAGACAGACAGATAGACAGACAGACAGACAGACAGACAGACAGACAGACAGACAGACAGATAGATAGATAGATAGATAGATAGATAGATAGATAGATAGATAGATAGATAGATAGATAGATAGATAGATAGATAGATAGATAGATAGATAGATAGATAGATAGATAGGAAGTCTGGTTTACTGTTAGGTGCATAGGTAGATAGGTAGGTAGAGCACCCTGTTAAATTCCGAAATCGTTCTCACTTTTTAAAATATCTATCGTAGAGCTCACGGTCAAACAGTAATTGTGAGAACTATACTCAGGTCACTTTAAGAGAGAGAGAGAGAGAGAGAGAGAGAGAGAGAGAGAGAGAGAGAGAGAGAGAGAGAGAGAGAGAGAGAGAGAGAGAGAGAGAGAGAGAGAAAGAGAGAGAGAGAGAGAGAAGGAAAGAGAAAGAGAAAAATATCTTACATCTTGCATTGCATTAGTTCCCTTATTGCAGAAATGAAAACTAAGCAATCAAAGAAACAAAACCTGACGCAAGTGAAAAAAAAAATTCCATTACCAAGTAGACTACCTGAATGTTAAATAAATATGAGGTCTAGACCACATGGAAAAAAAGCTGTACGTAAATAGTCTGCCCTTATCAACATCACAATTGTCATCATGCCGCCTGGTGTACGCTATCTACTTCAAAAATTTCTAGAGATGATTCTCTCCCATGCCATGAAATGATGTCCAGTCCCTTCATAATCTTATCCGGTACCTTCTATCACCCCACTATCTGTGATGTCATAATGTTTTTTTTCGCTTTCTAAAACACGCCGAGTGTTATATAAGGATTCCTCTTTGTTGTTTGCACAATGTAATGACGTCTGAATCATATCTCGGCATCATTCAAAAATGTATCACCGCACAAACCCCGTGGATGTAACTGACCAATGAAACGCCAGCTTGGTACAAATAGTGTCGGAAGATAAGCTAGGCATGTAGGACAACGAAGTGTAGACGTTGATGATATTTCGGAAGGCAGTGTGCAAATAATCCCGGAGTACCTAGATAAAGAAGCACCCAGTTCGATAATAGGGATCATTAGCCTTAGGCAGATAGCAATAGATTCACTGGATGTGTTGTAGAGCCGAAGTTATTATGAATAGAAGACAGTGAAGCCTGAACCATGTTGTGTTTTTCCCTGTTTCGGCTGCTCCAGAGAATAGACGGATAAACTATAGAATAAAGTGGATATGCATAGTGATAGAGCTCATTCATGTAAGTAAAATAAGCCAAAGATGGAGGTAATCGGTGCAGAAACAAGGATTCCAGAATTATTTTAGATTTGTTATCTAAGCACACCTTGGCCAGCCTACCCGAGTTTGGATGCATGAAAACGTACTTTAGTCTAGTTGTCATCTCGTACATCCGCAAGTCCACTATATAAGGGGAGAGAACGAATGACACACACTCGCCGCCTAATTCAAACTACAGACACAGAGCACAACATTTGTATCACCTCCGTTGCCATCTGCAGAAGTGTGAGCAGACTGTGTAACCATTAAAAGCCGGTCTGTGATTGAGGGTAAGCGAGATGTTAATTATATATATATATATATATTTATATATATATATATATATATATATATATATATATATATATATATATATATATATATATATATATATATATATATATATATATATATATATATATATAATCAATGTGTGCTTAGGGTAATATTGGTATGTGTAGAATCATTGTGCTATTTCTGGAGGAAAACCCGAAGTGTATAGGTTTAGTTTAATTGTGTAATAATTAAGTAGAACGAATGGATTGAGCAGCTTGGTTGTGGAAAGTGTTTTAAAGATATTATGCTTGCTGGAAAGGACTATCCAAACTGGAGGAAGGAATGACTACGACAGATTGATTTTCTGTATTATTTGATATATGACACAATGATAAACATAAGGCCTATATGATTTTATAGAAGCAAATCATGGACAGAACTGTAACAAGTGAATTACTGAACTATTGTACTAGACCTTGAACGAATTTTGTTATTCATGACTTACTATGTCTCTTGTGATTAACCACAGCTTGTCTGAACTGTCTCATTATACCTCCTGACTGGCCAAGGAAACAATGAGAGATACTACGTAGGTTGTATATTATATTTCAAGTTATATCCTGCCCTGAGTGTCATACAAAACCTATAGTGACCAAGTCAGCAAATAGAAGTTCAAGCTTGTCAGAGCTTTTAACAGTATTAACTGTGTCATCTTGACGAGTGGAGGACCCGCATTGGTGGGGTTCTTTCCAATCATACTGCTGTACGAGGCCTAGGAAGACTTTTTTTTTCAGATAAGTAGCTCAGTGTTGGGCTACTTCAGCTTTCAAATACCAGATACCCACCTACAAATATACTATGTTATGATGAGATAAACCCTGTGGGGAAGATAGAAGACATTTGACTGTCATATGAGTCATTATGGCTGTATCATAAAGTAATATTGGTATTCTTCTATACAAGAAAGCACAAAAGAGAGACAGATTCTATCAGGAAGCAAGAAAACAGTAATATGAACAATATTAGTTTAAGAAATTAACTGTAAATGTGTTATTTATATAAGAAACGTGAAACATATTGTATTTTGCAATCAATTGGATTTTATTTGAAATTTAACAAAGAAGAAAAGATCTTGTATGTAAATAAATTATAAATTGTACCCAGAGTCTTCAGTGAATTATTTAAATTTGGTTTAAGGTTCTTGTTGTGTAGTTAATTACCCCTAGCAGAGTCATTATCTAAGGTTAGTCTGGAGAGGAGCCCATAGGAATCCAAGATAGTACAGTACCATCTCATCTAGGAACCTATACAGCTTGACTATTCCGTTGATGTCGATATACCATTACTCTTTTCAGAGAATGGGGTATTTCTTGTAAGACCAGTCTCTTATCTGGCACGATCATGGTATCCTCTGATACATCTATTTGTCCAGGATAATATCACCATCATTATATCTTTCCTCTCGCTACACTAGTGTCTCGGTCCGAAATCTTATGGGAGACATCATAGCGAGGTCTTTTCTCATGAGATATTTCAGTATACAAGTATAATAAAGTCATTGCATTAGTGTGTGAACATGGCAGATTTGGTAAAATTTAGATCAGCCACTCTGCAGATGGGAAAGGAGCTTGGTTTAAGTGGTGATGCTCTCATCAAATATGTCACAACAGAGTGTGATAAGTACAGAGAAGAACTAGACTACAGCAGGAGGCTGAGGCTAAGAAGTTGCAAATGGAGGATGAGGCTAAGAGGTTGCACATGGAGGCTGAGGTTAAGAAGTTGCAAATGAAGGCTGAGGAGAGGAGAGCAGAAAGGGATCATCAATTAAAACTGAAATAACTTGAACTTCAAGGAATTGCTACGGGTAATGGAAGTAGTCCATCTCTCTCAGAGAGTAGCTCCAGCCAGAGCATCTCAAATGGAGCCATGAACTTTCACTTGGATCCATTTGTGGAAAAGAAAGATGGAATAGAAGATTATCTTGATAGGTATAAGAGATTGGATACCACTTTTGGCCTAGAAAAAGAGAAATGGAACTTGATGTTGTCTCAGAGATTGAGAGGAGTGGCTTACAATGTCTACTTGTAACTTCCCAAAGAAGATCAAAATAACTATGAAGCTTTAAAGCATTCATTGCTGGTTAGGTCTGAACAAAACGCAGATTCTTATAGAAGGAGATTGTCGTAAAATACAATCTGTATGTACAACACGCCCACATATGGTCTCGCAAAATTCCCCCCAGTTGTAAGACTAGTGACCACTTTTATAAGTATAAAATAACATAGGAATCACCGCGCCACCAAAAATACTAGCTTTTATAACTCGGTCTCTAAAGGGTTAAAGCATAAAACGATCGTTAGACTAAATGCCAATGTGACGCCACAGACTTGCACGCCTTAACCGAAACATACGATGAAGGTTAGAGCTATTTGCATATTGGGTCAAAAGTTTGAATGGGTACTACCGCATTTGTTGTGGTTTTCTTGGAAAAGGCAAGAGAGAAAAAAATTGGAAAGGGGGAAATGCATAGAGCCCGTTTGAATTTTAAAACTGAAACTAACTGTCCAAATCGAACGATAGGGAAAAAAAGACTAAAAGACGATTAAAATGCTACTAATTAGTTATTAAATAGATCATATTCTTTAGTCTAATATATTATCTTACTGTAGAAAGAAAGATATATTATTGGCATAAATATAGAGGAAAAACGAAAATGGTAAAAATAATAGACAGAAGTGTGAAACCTTATGTATTTGATAACAGACGGTAGACGAAGTAAATATTATCATTCTGTATTGAAATCACTTAGAGAATACTGACGATGTGGTAGAATGAAGACATATATAGACGTGTATAGGGCTTCTTTACTGATGCTGGCCATATTAAGGGGTGTCTCCCGATTTGAAAATTATTAGATTAAGTCCCCTGATTGGTTGCTTAGAATAACTAAGGAGTATGAATAAATACCACAACGGGCTGATCACCCGTTTGCCAGTCACTTCGATTACGGAAACAACAGCAAATGGGTTGATTTGCCGTTGCCCTAAAGACGCCACTAGGCGTGATGGGAAACAATGGCAAAGAAAACCTATCTGCTGTTGCCCTAAGACGCCACTAGACGTAATGGCCACTGACTGCTTTGACGGTCGGTGGCTAAGGACGGAAGAAGAGAAGAAGAAGATGAATAAATACACTGAGGCCCAAGCTTTCCTTGCCACTTGAAAATTAAATATTCACTTGTGTAGTTATTGGCGAATTCAGACAAGTTGTGCTCCTATGCCTTCGCTGTTCTGATGTCAGCAGGAGATCTGTGTGACCATTTATAGCCTGTATTTAACTTATATAGTGAAATATTTCAATATTACGGTAAGAAGCAACATTTATATAATTATTATTGTATTTGAAAATGTGTTTGCAATATTGATTATGTATGAATATTTGAAGGGTAGAGTCCCAGTCGTACAAGTGCCACTTTAACATGTTATGTAAAATCATTAAATGGGGTTAGATAATCTTATAGCTTCATGTAAAAGCCCTACAGCTTTATTTGTACTTTGGGAGATAAAAGAAAATAGATAAAGAGGGAAGCCAACATCAAACTTTGTGTTGTTTCACCGAGTTGCTAAGAAAGATATTATCCTTTTGTAGAAAAGCCAGGCAGGCTTTCTGACATTGTGGGGAAAGAATTTAATAAAATCCTTACAGTTTTACTTAAAAAGTTGGGATAAAAGAAATTAATAAGGGAAAAGACTTTACGGAATAATGTTTGAGTTATAGCCAGAAAATCACTGGACATCTTAATAAATTACAGATTATCACCTGAATGTATTTACTTAATTATAATATTGTCTTATGACTAGGAAGTTGTTCAACATATGGTTGAGATACTTGATGATGAATAAGGCACTTTAACAGACGGGAAAATTACTTATGTGTGTATAAATTTCTGATTATGATATGTTTGATATGTATAAACCTGTTTAGAATGGAGATAGGTCAGAACATTATTTTGAAGGAAATGAATCCTTTCCTTCCAGGGTTTCTGTGAGAACCTTAAGTGTGCCCGTCACGTATATGTTTGAGAAAAGTACCAGGGTGAGGCCATACAAATAGAGTGCCTTACAGTATCAACCATCCAACAGCTGTACCTTGCTGTGAGCGGGCAGACTTCGGGGCAGGACATCGCAGAATTTTCTACAATTATCTAAAGCTAAGCCTCTGTGTTTTGGGGCCTTATTAATTCACTGGCTGATCCTCCACGACTATTATATCAAACAGATATCTAAATATGATGACATTATTGATCCCTCAAATATGTGCTTAATTTTAGAGGAGAGTACTACACTAAGAACACTTCCAAAGTCAAGAAATAATAGACTCTATTAGTTAACTTGTATTTGTGTAAATATATTTTGACGTTTAACTTCATTTGACTCACTCAATTATACTTAATACATTGTAAAAAATTTATCAGACAAAAATTCAATAGTGAGTTGTTAAATTACTTGTTAAGTAACTTTAAAGTGTGGTTGTTGTTATTGTATTCCCATACATTGCATATACCCTAGACATCTAGCCACACAACATCTATACATCAGTACATATAATTGGGAAAATATACATAGCAGGTTGGGGTCATTGGTGGAAGCAAGACAGGTTCCCTGACATTATATTCAGAATTCATACTTCCTCAGGGGCTTGCATAGCTGACTTCACATCTGCTACACATAATATATACTAAATTAATATCAACCCACCACAGAGATTTAGAACTGCGAAGCTCCAGTCAGGAGAAACATACCAACAGTTTTCAGCAAGGTTGGAGAGTTAGCGTAAATAAATATTAGACAAACATAAAGGTATGTTTTCAGACACTCGTAAGAAATAAAGAAGTAAAAAACTAGACAACAGAAGAACAACAGACGTGTGTAGCTTACCCAGGACTTGAACCCAGGACCTTCCGTGCGACTACCTGCTGAAGTGATGTCAATTATGAAACTTTAATCAGGACTTTGAAGGGATCAAGGAGATGATATTAACAGAGCAACTCCTAGAGTCCATATCTCCTGAAACAAGGGCATTGCTAATTGAACATAAGAGAGAAAGGCTAGATGAAATAATCACTTATGCTGAAGGTCATAAGGTGGCTCACCCTTTGACTCAGGGAACTAAGAAGAAGCCAGGGGAAGGTTTCAAGCTACTACAAAATCAGAATATGTTTGATACTATGGACATACCAAACAAATACAAACCAAATTTTGACAGGGAAAAATTTGATAGGAATCCTCAATTACAGGTTAAGAAACCCTACAAACAGGGTGAAAAGTGGTGTAAGATTTGCAAAACGAACAAACACAATACTTGGGACTGTAAAAAGAAAAACCATCCACATCACGCTGTATGCCTAGCAACAAGGAAAAAGGGAAAGAGGGAACTGACAACAAGTCAGAATAGCACTCATCATCCCCCTGTCTGTGAGGAAGTAAATTGTAACGGCACTAAGATTATGTGCTTATATGATACTGGATTTAACTTCGACTCGGTCGTGAGTTCTACCCTGGTGCATCCAGATCAATATACCACAGAAACAGTGGAGATACAAGGAGCAACCAAGGAGATAGCAACCACGACACTCTCCATAGCAAGGATCAATGTTAGGACTCGCTATGTGGAAGGAGTGTTTCGCCCAGCAGTGATTGAAAAACCTATCTACTCTCTGATATTGGGGTGAAGATATGGGTTTTTGGAAGATCCCTAAAGACCTGTGGTCATGGCAGCAGTACAGACCAGGTCGCAATCTAGGAAAGAGGAGGACAGCCCAATAAATTCTCATCCAGAGGAGATGAAAAGGCTCAGGCTGAGGATAGCACATTAAAGTCTTGTTTTGGCAAACTGCCAAAAGCTCATAACCTTCCAACAAAAGGCGAGTTTTACATGAAGAACGGACTGCTCTACAGGAAAGCTGAAACTGGACCGAATGGCCATGGACAGCTGGTAGTACCACCTTCAAATAGGGTAAAGTTATGGAGTTAGAACATGCCATACCATTTAGTGGACACATGGGTATTAGTGCCACTGGACAACGGATAGCGTGTCACTATTTCTGGCCAGGAATTACTGAAGATATTAAAAGATATGTAAATCCTGCCCAGATTGTCAACATGTAGCTCCAAAGCACTGGACTGCACCTGCAATTCTTGGAGAAATGCCCATCATGGAGACTCCATTCAAAAGAGTTGCTGTGGATATAGTTGGACCTCTCACTAGGACCAAGAGAAGGAATAGTTACTTTCTAACTGGTGGACACATGCTCTATGTGGAGAGAGAGGCGGTAGCCATGTCATCGATAGATTCGAAACATGTGGCAGAGGCACTTCTTACAATATTTACTAGGTTAGGTTTCCCCCACCAAATCTTGACGGATAATGATTCTCAGTTCAAGGGGAAGCTAAGTGATGAAGTATTCAGGATCTTTCAAGCCATGCATTATCAATTATCTCGGGTCCACTATATGTAGTGATGGAAGATCAAATAAAGAAATCAAGACAAGACTTGAGATGGCCTCAGCTGCCATGACAAGGTTGAATGTGATCTGGAAAAGTAACATCAGTTTTCCTGTGAAGATCAAATTATACAAATCACTTGTATTATCTATTCTCTTGTATGGGTGTGAGGGCTGGACACTCACTGCAGATACGGAGCGAAGGATTCAGGCTTTCGAGCATAAATGTTACAGAAGAATTTTGCGCATTTGCTATAAAGAGCACAAAACAAATGTCTATGTTAGAGAGAAGATAAACACCTATGCAGGCCATCAAGAACCACTTTTGTCAATAGTGAAACGTCGAAAGCTTGCCTGGTTTGGGCATGTAACTCGTCATGACTCCCTTTCGAAAATGATCCTCCAGGGAACAGTCGAAGGTAAACGGAGAAGAGGAAGGCAAAGAAAATCCTGGGCTGATAACATCAAAGAATGGGCAGGACACGGTTTCTCCACACTTGTACGCATTGCTGAGAATAGAGAGCAGTGGAGGACCCTGTCTGCTGATGCTTCCACCATGGCACCCCTACGACCCATGACGGGTTATGGGTTGAGATGAGATGATTATCAATGTAGTCCATATCACGCCCAAGGGAACGGGCCGATAGAAAGATTCAACGGGACACTCATGACTGTACTGCGGAAGCTGGCACATGAGAAACCTGATACTTGGGATCTCTACTTACCCACTGCATTGTTTGCATACTGGGGAGTCCAACACAGTTCTTCGGGAATGGCTCCGGCAACGTTGTTATTTGGCCGGCCCATCAAAGGTCGATTGGAAGCCTTATTGAGGACATGGACAGATGAGAAAGCAGAAGAGACTGTAACTTCATCATATCAGTATGTTAACGAGTTGACGTCACTGTGATGGGTTACTGTATTTTTTATTTTCAACTCGCCCCAGTCTTATTCTCCAGGTAATTATTTGCGTTCTTTTATTATTAATTAGGCGTTCGAGTTCATAGTATTTGTTCTGGGTTATATTATTTGGACGTTAGGAGAAAATCCGACCACCCGCACCTACCCTGTTTAATTGGAGGGATGGGGCACGACCCAGGTTCAGTGCTGTAACCAATAAAATTATTCCGGAAGGCAGAAGGTCAGCGGGTTACTTAATATTATGTATTATTTCTGCGCGTGAGCAAAAATAAATTCGCGATTTCTGTTTGGTAAACGATTAGTCATAAGTTAGTTTACGATATCATTGGCTGAGGTCAGATTTAATTTATGTGCAGGCATCAAAATAAGTCAAAGGTTGGTTTAAAGCAGTTCCCGATAGCTAGTATCAGACGCGATGACTGACCGAGTCGGTTATT
The DNA here is from genome assembly GCA_024509875.1 of Oreohelix idahoensis. Classification (NCBI taxonomy): domain Eukaryota; kingdom Metazoa; phylum Mollusca; class Gastropoda; order Stylommatophora; family Oreohelicidae; genus Oreohelix; species Oreohelix idahoensis. Next base: position 664,478 of record JAMPIV010009326.1, on the reverse strand, counting down.
GCATCAGAAAATTATACTATTTATTGAGCCTCACAAATCTATAAGCGCTCTCCAGTCCCAAGAAATTCTGCCGTGAAGATTGCCATCATATAGTCTGCTCAGTCCGAGAAATTCTATATTTATTGGGTATGTCTATAACTTAATTAGCGTTGTAGAAAGTTCGTTTTATATAAGAGCTTAGCACATTAGAGTTAGTTTTCTCCTGGGATTTAATTTATTGTTTTTAGTCAGGAGTGCCATCAATTGCTATCTTATACATAAACTGGAACCAGGATAGGGTAAGTTGTGCCTATAACTTTTCTATGAATAAGTAGCAGTATCTATGATTTGTGTAGCGGCTTTTGAGATATTAACTGTGTGAGGGTAAGCGCTAAGATAAACGGGTGCTCTGTAATATGTAATATGAGGTCTGTGGAAACCTCATTTTGATTATGATAATTTGTAGTGAACTCTGCCTATGCCGGTCCCAAGCCCGGATGAAAAAGGAGGAGGGCGGCCTGCATGGAGGCTGTAAGGAGGCAGCCCCTCCACCATGCAAAGGCACAACAGGCCAATCACCTGTTTGCTTTAAATCACGATTACGAGCAATACAAGAGAGGAAACTGGACAGATTCTAAAGGCGACGAACGGGAACGGACTACGGACTACGACTTATAGAACTTGGAACACAAGAAGTATAAATGGGAAGGAAGAGGAGCTGGTGGAAGAGATGAGGAAAGCAAAACTAAGAATCCTGGCTATTACGGAAACAAAGAAAAAATGACAAGGAGTCATGGATCTCGATGGCAACACGCTGCTCTACAGTGGTGTACCCATATCTGATAGAGCTAAAGGGGGCGTGGGTTGCATTGTGGTCCAAAATCAAAAAGATAGTATCAAGGGATGGAACTTTGTCTCGGAGCGCATTATGGCTGTAAAACTAAAAGAAGTAGAAACCATAGTCAACCTGGTCATAGTGTATGGGCCAAATGAGGATGAGAGAGCAGAGGTCAAGGAGGAATTCTTCGAGCTGCTTCAAAGGACAGTGGATGACTGCCTAGATGAAGTTATCATGCTCGGAGATTTTAATGCCAGAATTGGAAATGACCATGCTAGATGGGGTGGAGTTATCGGAAGATATGGAGAAGATACTCTCAATGACAATGGAAAGCGACTCCTTAGATTCTGCAGTGAGCAGAATCTGATCATTACAAACACAAAGTTCCCCCATAAGCGCATACATGCATACATGTGGTGTGAACCAACAAAGAATGAGAAGTCAGTGATCGACTATGCCATTGTTCGGAGAAGCTCATTCAAATATGTCCGAGATGCAAGAGTCTGGAGGGGGCCAGAGATTGGAAGTGATCACTACCTGCTAACAATCAAAAGAACAACTGAAAGAGTTGCTCAGCCTAGGAACTGCCAAACATCACGCAAGAAACCAAGTAAACGAGCAGGAGAAATGAGCATTAGGACCTACAAGCTGAGAGAGCCAGAAATTAAGACCAGATATCAGGGGCTTATTGCTGCAGTGGTGAGCAACACAGAAGAACGACGTGATGACTTGGAAACCCTCTGGATTAAATTCAAGGATATCATAAAGACAGCTGCTGCAGAAGCATGCGGTGAAGTCCGAATTGGGAACAAGAGAAAGAGGACACCTTGGTGGACAGAGGAAGTCAAAGAGAAAATAAGAGAGAAGAAATGGCATGGAAACAATACTTAGGAGCTAAAAACACAAGACAAATGGAAAAATATAGAGAACATGTGACACTCAGAACAGAAGCAAAGAACAAAGTGCTAGCAGCAAAACAGAAGTCCTGGGAAGAATTTGGAGAAAAGCTAGAAAAAGATGCACAAGAAAACCAGAAATTGTTCTATAAGACCCTAAAGAACATGAGGAAGGAAAAACAATGCTCTCTCAAATTTATAAAGGACAAGCAAGTCAAATTGCTTACTGCCCCAAAGGAAGTAATGGAAAGATGGAAAGAATATTTCTCAGAACTCCTGGATGGTGAGCATGGTGAAGCATCAGAAATGATAAACACTAGCACAGAAGATAAAACCAATGATTGTGAAGATGACATAAAGATGGAAGAACTGAAGGCAGCACTGGAGAAAATCAAGATGGGCAAAGCAGCAGGGCCTGATGGTATAACACCAGAAATGGTTAAGTTCATGGGAGCATCAGGCGACCTATTACTCTTAAGGGTTTTACAGGCAGCGTGGTACAACAAGACCATACCAAAGGATTGGGAGATTGCCATCATAACATCAATTTTAAAAAAGGGTGACAATCGACAGTGTGAAAACCATATCCCTTCTCAGTGTCCCTAGTAAAATCTACTCTAGAATCCTAGAGCAGAGACTCCGACGCCTAGCTGAGCCACAATTGGATGAGGTCCAGTGCGGATTCCGAGCAAACCGAAGTACTCAAGACCTAATCTTCACACTCAGACAGCTGAGTGAAAAGGCCCTTGAGTATAAGAGTGAGATCCATCTTTGTTTCATAGATCTGGAAAAGGCGTTCGACACGGTCCCCTGGAGCAAACTTTGGGATTGTTTGGCAAGGAAGAACATTCCAGCACCTCTGATTCATGCTATACAGAGCTTCCACAAGTCTTGCAGAAATTATGTGAGGACAGCAAACCATAAGTCAGAAGAGTTCAGGACCACCACTGGTGTAAGACAAGGTGATATCCTATCACCTTACCTCTTCATACTCCTTATGGACGATGTCATCAAGGCATGTAAGGAGAGAACAAGAAAGTATTCAGTGGGTTACTGGAAGATGAGACAGGTCTATATTTCGGAGCTGGCATTTGCTGATGATGTTGCCCTGATTGCTAAATCAGAGGCACATCTCCAATCCAACCTGCAAGTCTGGAAGGTAGAGCTGGAGAAGAGAGGGATGGTCATAAGCAGCTCTAAAACAAAATCCATGGTGATATCACGAGAAGAAAGAAGACATCAGATTAAGCTGGGAGAACAGGTCCTGGAGCAGGTCGACCACTTTAAATACCTCGGAGCTATTATAGACCGAAAGGGAGGCATCAAAGAAAAGTTGGCCACTCGAAAAGCAGCAGCTGGGAGACTTTTTCAGGCCATAAATCGAGGATTCCTCAGCAAGAGAGAGGTTGGTAAGAAAACGAAGATGGCTGTATACCGCTCCACCTATGTCCCAGTCTTGACATATGGATGCGAGTCATGGGCAATGACTACAACCCATAAAAGCCAGATCCAAACCTTAGAAATGAGGTATCTGAGGAAGGTGGTTGAAGTAACAAGAAGAGACATGGTACGCAACCAGACGATACGTCAAGGCCTTAAATCCTACCCCCTGCAGACCCAAGTAGAACAGTCCCAATTAAGATGGTTTGGCCATGTCTGCAGAATGGGAGAAGATCGGATACCACGACAAGCATGGGAAACAAAGAGCAAAGGATCCAGACCCCGAGGACGACACAAAGTCCGCTGGGAGGACAACATTAAACAATCTTTGAAGGACCGAGGACTAGAATGGAACCAGACCAGGAGGAAGACAGCCGATAGGATAGTCTGGCGCTCTCTCTTCCAAACCTCTACACCTCACGGTAGAAGGGGAACGACTAAGAAAGTAAGTAAGTAATTTGTAGTGTATTTACGCGGGTGTGGTTTGTATATTTAATTAACTGTGTTATTGGGTCTTGTAGTCAGGAGACAGGGGGAAGTGGATTTTATATTTTATAGATGGTGTAGTAAGAGTGTTAAATAATTGTGTTAAATTGATAACCTTCCCATGTCAGTCTTTATTAAGAAGTTAAGGCTGGGAAAATATTCTGTACCGGGGGAATGTTAGCTGTAGCGACGGGAATGTTATAACGCCTAAGGGCGAGACGCACACAATAGATTTAGTTCAGACCGTATCTGGGGGTTTATATAATAGACAGCGAGTTAAGTTGGTGCGAAAGAGAGATAAGGGGGAACTGTAAATTAGTTTGACCCTTGGGCAGAAATATTTGTTTATTTCTTGTACGTAACTTGTGAGTAGGGGAGAGTTATTAATTTAGGGAACCCCAGGGTGTAGATGAAGTTGGGGGGTAATGTGTTAGTGTATTAGGAATTTTGACTTGTTGTATAGATGTGGTTATTTTTTTTTTCTACAGCAGTCATGGCTCGTTGGTGGTGATGGTGGTGGAGTTTATTTATAGCCAAAATCCTACCACGGACGGTGCCTTCTAACGAGAAGGAGGCACGAGACATAGCCGAAAGTGAAGAAAACTGGGGAAAGCGCCCGTACCAGCGCTCAGTACGTCTGCAACACTGAAAGAAAGACGTTCTCTTGCAGTGAGGACTCTTGTCTCAGCGGGAACGGGTTCTTTAAATCAGGAGCTCTTAGCTCGTTAAAGCACACCAAATAGGCGTTGCCTTGTGCTTATAATACTGCCACAATAAAGCAGTAAGGCCAAAACCCGAAGAGAGTTGTTTCGGCATCTGAAAAAAATTGTCATCAGCAGTGAAACCAACCACAGCCTTCGGCAACAACATATTGCTGTAGTGAACCAAATCCTCTTTATCGGTATTCAGGAAAGTAGAAAGGGAAATCATACCTTTCCACGGGCTAATGAGAGGAGGTGTGACGGAGAAGCAACTCATCTGAGCCTCAGACGAGGACGGTAGCGTCAGAGAGGCACTGAACCGTGACAGAGGCGAAAGGAAGGAGTTTAGAGAGGAACAGTAGATTCATATAGAAATACTTAGAGGACAGCCTCTGAGTTTAGCGCTGGAAAGTCAATTAGTGTAGCAGTGCTTGTAGAATATTAGTCAATTGTGTAGGACAGCCTAGAGCGCTTTTAAGACAATGTAGACATTTAGTACACACCTCTCAGTGAGACAGAGTGTTAGTTAGTAACAATAGGGTAGACAGAAGTGGTGGCTCTTACTTAGAGACCCCCACCAAGTATAGGTAGTTATCTTTGGTTGTGACATGCAGGTGTAAAACGTGTGAAAGAGAGTGTGGAATCTTTTTCTTTTTTTATATTTGTCTTTCATTTAAATTGTTCTTTTTCCCAGGTTGTGCGAAACTCGCACTTTATTTATTTTGTTCTGTGGTTTTGATTTGGTGTTTAATAAACTATAAAATGTATACTGGATCAGTTTATCTTTAACTATACTGTGCTTATATGATTGTCTGTATAGTTGTGTCTGTGGACTTTAGTGAAACCTTATCTCCTTTCTGGTAGTCAGAGGTGGGGAGACAGTAGCTCTTACATAAGTCACAAGTGGCGAGGGAGACTTAATCTCGGTTCTCACCCACGAAGCTATAAGTCTCATCCTTCCACATTCACTGTATTCTCATCTAAATCTACCTTCTCAGAATTTCTCATAACTAGTGTCTTGTCTCTGTACTCAGACAGACTCTAAAACTAAAGCCACTTCGTGACAGTCACGTCTGAAAACTGGCTGGAAATTAGCAAACGAGAATCTTCGTAAAGCCAGAAGGAAACATGCTGCATATTACAACAAAAAGGCGAAGGATAGAGAACTAGCTGTTGGGGAGAAGGTGCTTCTTCTGTTACCCAGCAGTAAGAATAAGCTACAAATAGGATGGCAGGGCCCATATACTGTTCTAGAGAAGTTGTCTAGAACCAACTACAAGATAGACAAAAAGGGTAAGGAAAAAGTCTATCATGTAAATCTCTCACCTCATTTGAGTATCCTTTAAGACCCTGTGAAACACATGAGCAGGTAAAATTCAGTAATAACCTGACAAAAGGACAAACGTAGCTGATTCAAAAAGTTCTGGAAAACCATACAGACGTGCTAACGGACAAACCGGGTGTTGCGGGTGGTTTTCGCGGGTGCTTTCTTTTGGTATTCATGTCTAGGGTAGTAATTCATTATCTGGTGAGAACTCACCACGGCATTCCATCATGCCGGTAATACTTTTTTATGCAGCCTGTAAAATCCCTTTCTTACACTTCCACAATAAATAAGTCCTCAAAGGCCAGTTTGGACGTGAAGACGAATATTCATTTAATAAGTACACATGCTCCAATTGATATATATTCCATATTCAGATAGACAATGGCATAAACATAAATAACACATAAGGAAGGGAAACCCGAGGCCTGTAAACAGTAAATTAATATTAGACAAACATAAAGGTATGTTTTCAGGCACTCGTAAGAAATAAAGAAGTAGAACACTTGGACAACAGAAAAACAACAGAAAATAGTCAGCAAAGCATCCTTTTTTGGGGATGCCTAGCTGGCCGTGGGGTCAGTGTGATTCGCTTGATAGCTAGGCGGAGTTGTCGTACGGAAGGTACGGGGTTCGAACCCTGGGTAAGCCACTCACGTCTGTTGTTTTTCTGTTGTCCAAGTGTTCTACTTCTTTATTTCTTACGAGTGCCTGAAAACATACCTTTATGTTTGTCTAATATTAATAGACAATGGCATAACTTAGCCAGTCTTGAAAAACGTCGCTATTTCGTCGACTAAGGACAAGATGTCTGCGACATGTTGCTGTAATCTTTATTAAATATTTCCACTCTCTCTTTCCTTGATATACAGCATTTGCTTGTCCTAAAATATCAAACCAGCATAGACTCCATGAAGTAGATGGACGATCTAGCTGTAGTAAATCTTTATAACTCTGTAGTAAGAGCACACATATCGTAGCTGGACAAATGTACGTCCGAACACTTCCAATGACACCACGGAAAAGGCGCCGAAGTATCGCTCACTTCTGCCAAGTGAAGCCGTCAAAGCCGTCTGCTATAATTGTCCAAAAGACAATTACGTACTTCCGGGAGTAACACAGGAAACGCAATATCAACAAGCTGGTCCATAAACAAGCCTTGTCGAATACAATAGATATGTTATGATTTTAATCATAACACCGGGCCGCAATAACTTGATGGAATATGATATGAAATTACTAGACCCAACACCGATCTGCATGAAAACTTATCCTATTCCATTCGCCAAAGAACAAGCTTTAAAAGGAGAAATCGATAACCTGCTGAAAGAAAATATAATTTCTCACTCGGATTCACCTTACAGCGCCAGTGTTGTTTTGCTGAGGAACCATCTGGTGAACATAGACTCTGTATTGATTACAGGAAATTAAATGTAGTGATATAATCACAAGGGGACCCATTGCCTGACACGAATCAACTGTTTGCTAGATTTAACAAGGCAAACTATTTTTCTAAAGTGGATCTGAGCAAAGAGTATTACCAGATTCCCGTCAAACCTGACATCAGACCATTACTAGCCTTTAGCACCTCGGAGGGGTATAACGAATTCAATGTGTTGCCTTTCGGTTTGAAAAAATGCTCCGAGTGTTTTCTCCAGGATGATGAGGAAAGTACTGGATCCCTTACAAATCCCAGCTATCAGCAATTTCATGGATGGTATCCTCATAGCAACAGAAACATTTGAGGAACACCTATCATCATTAGAAATGTTGTTGGATAGGCTCAGAGAGGCAAACTTGACCGCTCGCCCTACTAAATATTGTGTTGGTTGCCAGGAATTGAAATTCTTGGGACATAAAGTCTATCAGGGTAATACCATCCCTGACCCCAGGAATTTAGAAAAACTTCAGAGAGCACCAAGACCACAAACTAAGAAAGATGTGAGATCTTTTGTCTCACTGTGTGGTTTCTACCAAGAATGTATACAGAATTTCAACAGTTTGTGTGCTCCTCTAACGGATTTGACAAAGAAAGGGAAACCCAACAAAATTGAGTGGACGGCGGATTGTGAGAAAGCGTACTCAGAATTAAAGCAAAAACTCACAAGTAGGCCTATACTGAGACTTCCAGATCTTAGTCAAGAATTTGTGGTTAGGACTGATGCTAAGCAACATCGGGATAGGGGCTGCGTTATTGCAAAGATCTCAAGCCCAGCCAGAAGAATTGCACCCAGTTGCTTATGCCAGCCGCAAATTGAATAATGCAGAGAGAAATTACTCAACTGTGGAGAGAGAATGTTTGTCGTTGGTCTGGGCCATAAATAAATTTCAGGTATTTCTTTATGGTAGACAATTCGTGGTCCAGTGCGATCACCAGCCATTTGTTTTTCTCGCGCAAACCCGTCGTGGGAATGCAAAATTGGGGGCAGATTTCTTGAGTAGGCACCCACCTGATTGCACCCGGGAGAGAAAGAAGGAACAATAGATTCCTATTGTATGATTGTCTCGTTAGTGGTCTCAGATTTGAAGCTCGAACAGATAGTTCCCGCTTTAGAATTGGGGGGCTATCTGTAATGAAGTCTGAATCCTATCTCAGCATCATTCAAAAATTTATCACCGCACAAACCCCGTGAATGTAACTGACCAATGAAACGCCAGCTTGGTACAAATAGTGTCGGAAGTATCTTCCTGTTGTGTAGTTAATTACCCCTAGCAGAGTCATTATCTAAGGTTAGTCTGGAGAAGAGCCCATAGGAATCCAAGATAGTATATTACCATCTCATCTAGGAACCTATACAGCTTGACTATACCTTTGATGTCGGTATACCATTACTCTTTTCAGAGAATGGCGTATTTCTTGTATGACCAGTCTCTTATCTGGCACGATCATGGTATCCTCTGATACATCTATTTTTCCAGGATAATATCACCATCATTATATCTTTCCTCTCGCTACACACAATAATTTTCTTTCATGATATTTAGAAAATATTTGCAAGTTCTTATTTTGGAGTTCTTAATATTCTTTAGTAAAATCACAAATTTTAAGTGTCCAGTTAACATCTTGAAAATTGTCCTGTCAAAGGGCGGATTACCTTGCAATGTTACTTACTTCCTTAGTCGCTCCTCTTCTACCCTGGGGCAAAGAGGTTTGCCACAGAAAGCGCCATACTAGCAAATCAGCTGTCTATCTCCTGGTTTGGTTCCAGTCTAGTCGTCGGTCCTTCAGAGATTGTCTAATGTTGCCCTCCAAGCGAACTCTAGGTTTTCCTGAAGGTCTGGATCCCTGGCTCTTGGTTTTCCATATTTGTTGTGGTAGCCAATCTTCTCCTATTCTGTAGACATGACCAAACCATCCCTGGCAATGTTTCAGTTGTGTATTTTCCCATTATATAAGGGATTACATTGCTCTGTTTAGTAAGCTATTTGATTTTTGGCTTTCAACTTCAGCAGGCATCTTTGTTACGTTAATCTCCCTTAGCTATAACCAGCCTGATTATAGGACATCACATAATTTAGAATCAGAATGTCCCATCTTCTAGATTAGGGGTTCTCAACCTCTATTTGCTCATGGCCCCCTTCTGAGCCTCATTTACCTCTGTGCACCTCCCCCCTTCCATGATCACAGCTAGCTGGAAAAAAGGTACTTTACCATCTTACTATGGCTCCTTAGAAATATGATATGACCGACGCTAAGAATCACTGTAATAGGTGAGTAGCCATCAGAAGCTTAAGAGTTTCGTTTACAGGGAATATTCTGGTTTTAGAACGTCACAGACTCGCCCTCGCCCACTCTTCTGTTAGAGTAAGCAGTGTCGTAAAAAGAGGGTTAAATGCTGGGATTTTCTCCTTTTCTGCAGAAAAAGAGCTTCCCAAACATGAAATATGACATTACCTGGGTTGAGGACAAAAATTTACGCGACCGAAGCAAACAGAAACACCCTAACTACAAAACATACAGATGGCCACTATCCAAGAAGCTGCTGGTATGTCTTACTTAGGCAACTGCAAATGGAAAAAAAAAAGGGGGGGGGGGGGGGGGGATCTTTCTGATAAAAATCAATATTACAAATTCAGAGCAGAGGCAGTAGCGTGGAAAACTGCTGCAGAAGTCGTCATGACATACCAAGGCATTGAAAGACAAGTAATGTATTTTCACATATCTACTGTCAGTAACTACATCACTATGACGGTAAATGAACAAAGACCTAATTGTTCTAAAGGAAATACTTTGCATATTATGTCGGAATATTTAAAAGCTCGAGATGCCATATACCACAGCTCAGTCCAATATCCTTGCGACTAGCTGGCAAATGATGGCGGAAAGCTATCTGACATTGATGCAAGTGTAACATATAAAAAAGGCCTTGATAATTATTACGACCAGATATAGAAAGAAATAGAAAACAGAACGCCCAGCCCACCAGAACACTAATGCCTATCACCAGCTGTGACGGTATTGCCTCCCCTGCTTTGCAGTAGTGGTCCGACAGTGGCCAAAACTCAAGAGTATCTAATATGGGCTTCAAATGTGTCTACCTTCGCACAAGATTACTCGTGGTAGAGATGTAATAGAAGAAACAAAACGCTTCTATCTCCAGGGAGTCTTCACAAGATATTCAGAATAAGCGAGAACAATACTGCTTCGGCTGATTATGTTAACTCTGTAATTCTGCCGACGCTTTTGTGAAGGATTTAAGCACTTATTAATTTCAGCTCGTTCAAGCCCCCACCCCTGATTTACTCAGTGGAATTCTATTATTCTAGTATAGCTTTGTTTAGAGTGTGTGTAGTAAATTGACTGAGACAAACACGCAGTAACTTTAAAATGATTAAATCGAAGTTAAATTTGTATAATTACAAATAACAAAATTTAATAATCACTTAAGTTTTAACAGTTGGAAAATAATTTGAATAGTTATGGATCAAGAAAAGTTATCATCACGGTCGTTATGGATTGTGAAATGTTACAAGAAGTTCAAGTGGCAGCATAGATTTGAACTTAGCTGCCAATGATGGTTCTGCTACTTCTTATTGGTATGTTCTTTTCACTCTGCTCACGTTCGTCCCTGGTCAAGGTTGTCGGGTGTAGCTCGTTTCCCAGAAATGTCAAGGAGAGTCTACCACGTGGGTCCTTCGTCTTAAAGCTTAGGCCACTGTTCCCGTCTTATTCCAGAGATAGTACTTTGTCACGATTTGCCGCCCCTACTTTACAGTAGTGGTCCAACAGTGACCAAAACTCAAGAGTATCTAATATTGGCTTCCAAGGTATCTACCTGCGCGCAAGATTACTCTTGGCAGAGATGTAGAAAGAAGATTAATGCCACTTCTACCTTAAGGGAGCATTCACAAGATATCCCAGAAGTCAAGAACAAAAGCTGCTTAGGGCTGAGCAATTTGTTTACTTATTATCTGGTCCGTCGACTTTTGTGAAGAGTTTAAGCAATGGTTTAGCCCGTTCAAGCCCCCATTGGTGTAATCCAACGAAATCCCTCTTATAAAATATAGCTCTGTTTAGTGTAAATATATGTCTAAGTATTTATATATAGATTAAGTATTCTGGCTCATACGTTTGCTTTCATACACATAACTGAATCATCTATTATTGTTTAGTTTTAAAACAACAGGTAACAAATTTAATAGTGAAATAGCCTTTAACAGGTTAAAATAAATATGGAAAGATTAGTGGAATTTATAGTTATAAAGTTCTCGTCATTGAGACGTAGGTGGAATTTTAACTTTATACTTAAAGTTTAACTGAAATGTCCTTTTTGCTGGTGCCTAACAGGCCCATTGTCATGCGCTCCACCCACCAATGTTAACCTCTCAGAAGAATTACATTCCCGAGCACACAGGGTAACTCAGGGAATATGATGAAAATTCACCCATATCCTTTTGGGTGTTAACTAGGAAATTGCGTCTGTAGTGCGTGAATAATGATTTGCCTGAATTACAATTAAAAAAGGTACATAAATCTTCACAAGATAATATCTTACACTGGAGGCACATATGATGTAGTCATCACTGCTCCAGTCGGAGTCTGGGGTCGCTCTGCTGTCAGGTTTCCCGAACGACTAGTCAAAAACAATCACCAGCTCTTGCTGTAGTTGTTCATGAATATACTATTTTCATATGTTGAGGTTGCCAGCCTCATATATATCCACTAGGAAGAAAACATGTTAAATTCACGTTTGTAATAGAAATGTTCACAACTTATCCCACATGTTTTAGGGAATACACAATTTCCTTGCACAGATTTTTTCAGATGGACGCGAGCAATTTCGGTGCATATGCTCCCGAATCAATTTTTCCTGAGAAATTCCTCTTATGACGGGTGGAACACTTGGTCTGGAAATCTATAATTCCTCTTATGACGGGTGAAACACTTGGCCTGGAAATCTATAATTCCTCTTATAACGGGTGAAACACTTGACCTGGAATATTATTGCTCTTATGACTGATGATCCCATTCCTAGGTTTCCAGTCTTGTATTTATTCCTGGCCCCTGAAGTTTTTACAGTCTATGTATTTAAATATGCAGGTTTATTCTTAAGGTTTCAGAGTTGCCCAAATACTGTCTATCTGTCACTTTTGATATAGGAATTCTAGGTCCGATCCTGTTCTTTCTGGCTTCTTGGGAGGTGCTCGATTGAAGTTGCGAAGCTGTCTGTTCTGTGTTTATGAATTCACTAGATTATATCTCTCATTCTCAGTTCAATTCACAGATGGTGTTTCCGCCGAATGTTCCAATAGAATGCATTGTTTATTCCGGCATCTGAAATCAAACCAGTCAAATCTCTCTAGCACTGTTTGGGTGGGGAAGTTTTAAATATCCCATCGCGTGCTTAAAATATTAATCTTAATATCCACGCGTGACCTCTTTATAATGAGACGTAATATTATTCCGGCTGCACCCATCTGCCTCCCACAATATTGTAACCATGTTTTCGTGGCGTAATGTCTTCCGCCAAGATATATACCCCGACAGGTTATCCAATTATCGCCTTTATCTGCGTGCCTCCGCCAGAAAGATGTCTGGTCAGATAATGTTGTCATCTTTCATCGTACGCACAAACGCAAGCTTGTGTCAACATGATCAGCAGCTTATCACTGGGGTCAAATGTTGGACCGACACGTTTCCAAAGGTGGTCAGATGGATTCAAAGAGATAAGCGGGTGACCGGTCTGATGACTGAGTATTGTTACGATAATACCACAGTTAACCTGGCGGAACGTAAATACGTCTTAGGAGTGGTAAACAAGATAAAGACCGTCCTATAGCAAATACTGCCATAGGGGAGTGGAGTGTTAGAGACTTTCCCCTAAAAGATTACAAATTGTGCATAAAATATGCCACATGATAATGAATGAAAGGGCAAGAATTATGCCACATAAAAGCGATGAGTGAGAGGAAGAGAAAAATGAAGAAAAAGTGATACTGACGGAGTGGACGTGAGATCGCACAACCGTATCGTCACATACTTTCTGCTGGTACCAACAAAAATAATGGTACAAGAATAGAACGAAACGCTCTTCTGAGTATGGCGTTTTTCAACCCATAGTTATGTGTTCCTATCTTCCCATACCATCATTCCAATTAACTCAGACTTTACCCTCGATGAGAATTAAATTTAATCCCTCGGGATAAAACTTCCTTCACGTTTAAATAGAATAGCTTTCATAGTTACTTTATATTACATTTAAATGAAAAGGTTAATAATACAAATAGAGTCTGTTTACATATACATCTCCATTGACTGAAGTGTTTACAATACAAATTGAATTTGTTTTCATTTATGTTTACGCTGATTGAAAAGTTTGAAACTTCCATTAACTTTAAAATGAATATCTTCACATAGACATTTACACTGGTTTAAAGCTTGAAAAGAAGGAAATGTCGAAATTGTCCTCTTTTCACACAACATGCCTAAGAAAAACTCACCGAATCTTTTAGCCGAGTACCATCACCAACCAAGATCTGCTTACTCGGAGCAAGCAAGAGGATATGCACACCATCATAGCTGGCAGACGCTGGAGCTGGGTTGGCCATGTCCTCTGAAGAGACCCCGATGCCATCACAAGAACAGCTATGTTTTGAACCCCTGAAGGAAAACGAAAGAGAGGTCGACCAAAAACAACCTGGCGGAGGACTGTGGAGGCTGAGATGCAAAGAACTAACCAGAGTTGGGGCACTGTACGAAGGATGGCCGCCGACCGAGCAAAGTGGAATCAATTTGTTGTTGCACTACAGGACGCCACTAGGCGTGATGGCCACTAACTGCTATTACGGTCTGTGGCTAAGGATCAAAGAAGAAGAAAGCTTGAAAATTATTAATTTTAAAGTGAATATGTTTATATGGACATTTACACTGCTTTGAAAATGCACATCATTTCTTTCATCTTTCCCTCCCTGCTCCGTACTTTATGCTTTTAGTTCTCTTTACTAAACTATCAATAAAGCAATCACCAGCCCGTGCAGTGGTGGTTCATGAAATATCATTCTATACGCTGAGGTTGCCAGCCTCAAATGACTATGACATCCACTGGCGAGTTTCACATATTAAAATTCCCATGGTAATATATATATATATATATATATATATATATATCTATATATATATATATATATATATATATATATATATATATATATATATATATATATATATATATATATATATATATATATATATATATATATATATATGTTAGTTCACATGTTAGTAATAAAATATAAAATGTAAATCACAACTTACGCCAATCCTGGTGCACATAGTTTTTGCTCAGATGAATAAAAGAGACTTGAATCGGCCTCTTACACGCATCTAAGTGTCGTTAATTTAATACGTTCCTTCTCTGACTTCGTGTGTGGTCCTTTAGTTTCCTCAGTCCCGGTTTCCTTATTTAATATGAAAGAGATTTTCTGGGCTATGAAAGTACGTCCAAAATTCTCCAATAAAAGGCGTCCGGTATGTTAAGAAGGAATTCTGAATTCTAATTCTTCAGTCTAGCAAGGTGAGTTGGCGAGTGATTTCTCAAGTGAAATAGCTTGAGAAAATGGTCAGATTATATTCACTGCCTTCCCACGCATTTGTTATGCTCGCCTCAAAGGATCAGCCAATCTGATTTGATTATGTTGCATGACTCAGCTAATGCAACATTTCAAACATTACTTTTCTGAAAATGGACTGTACACATCTGCTTGCCCTTGGGTACATTCTTACGAACATGTCGATAACCTCATATAACAACCTGTTCCCAGTATAACAATCATTACTTTATCAGAAAGGAATCTCTTATCTGTGTCTGTCAATCAGTTGTCTCCCCGTATTCCAAGCTTTCGTGATGCGCTTACCCGTGTCTTATCGGGGATTAAGCACTGCGCTGTGGCAATGTATGTGTTAGCCTCTATACTGATTTCGCTGCGCCTACGATAGCCAACATGGTTAGGTCGCTGCCACTCCTTGCAACGTAGGGAGAAATGGATAACAACCAGACACGCCTACTTATCCCTCAGAAGAGTGTAAGGAGGAAAATACATAATATCTGCTACACATAGCAGAAAAAGAAAGAAAGAAAGTGCGAAAAATGAAAGCACACAATAAAATCAGTACCACAAATGTACCGATACTGCCGGAGTGAAACAAAGATCGAGAATGATCGCACCATTTGTGACACCAGGTCAGCTCAAGAGAACAAATAATAACCTTCTAAATCCGCATAGGCCATAACAAGCAGATATACCATCTGTTCAATAAGCTAAAAGTAGGAACTTCACATAAGCGTATCTGTGGCACTGATAAAATGACCGCTCAACATCTGCTGTAGGAGTGCTCCACGTGACATAAAGAGAAAGCGCACATGGCCGTCACCAGTACCCGTCTATGAAAAACGATGCAATAAAGTCTCGGGTTACGGCGGTCTCGACTTACGGCAAGTCGCCGATTCGAACGATTCTATAAGACCAATAATTTTTTTTTCGATTGAAGTTCAGTTAATTTAAAGTGATTTAAGGGTTTTCGTTAGTTACTTACGAGATGCCTCTTGTAACCGCTTCTCTTCTTAGCGGCTATATATTAGGTTATGAATACATCGACCTCAGCCAACAGAAATGGAAATTAGTGAACCCTGACTAAATAGCTTGATAATCTATATTTTGGCGATGACCTGGCACTTTTGTCCAATAACCGTATGGGATGCAAGATAAAATTTTAATACTTGATAAGAGATCACAGCAAGTGAATCTGAAAATACACTTGGATAAAACTAAGATAATGAGAATAAAAGCTGTAAAACGATAACATGAATGTACTGGAAAAAAAATACCACTACAGGATGTAGAAACATACATATACTTTGGCAGCAATCTAGTTACAGCTGGAGGGACTGACAGTGATATCATAATAAGAACACAACAGGCTACAGGAGCTTTCTTTGTTTTAGGAAATATATGGAGATCAAAATAAATCAGGTCCAACTCGTAAATCATAATGTTCTAATTAAATATAAAATCAGTCCTATTGTATGGCTCTGAAACATGGAGAGCAACAAAACAACAGCCAAAAAAAAAAAAAAAAGCTACAGACTTTCATAAATGGATGCTTACGGAGAATAGAAGAATTGGAGTGGTACGACAAGATTATGAATCTTAAACTGATGACAAGAACCAGGCAAGCTCCAGTGGAACAAGAGATGAGAAGAAGATGCTGGAGATGGATAGGCCACACGTTGAGAAAACTTGTTGATAACCCTACCAGACTGCCTTTGTACTGGATTGCTTAGGATAAGAGAGAGGTAGAGACCAAAAGAACATATGGGAAAGAGAATAGGAGACAGACATGAAGGGAATGAAGACGACATAGAAAAACCTTGAGCTGATGGCACGTGACAGGCATACGTTTGTTGAAGGCTTACACGCTTTGGGGAGTTAAGGGTGGCGGGTCAATGAAATAAATTACTAGCATTAAGATTTAAACATGAATATAATTACCTGAAAACTAGACTTAGTAATCTAAACACTGTGAATGCAATAATAATAAGAAGGTAATACACATTTTGACAGTGTCTAGCTTATACTGGAGATGAGGCTACTCTAGAATCTGCTTCAGTATCACAGGATTTGGTGCAAGTTTTTACTAAACGTTCCACGTGCTAAATCAATGTTTGTTTTTGCCGTTAAAAGGGCCCATATAGTGTCAACATCAAACCTAGAATATTCTTCAGACCAGGTGTAATTCATATGGGAAAATAATCTTCCAAAAGACATATTTCTGTTAGGTAAACACATTAAAAGCTCGGAAACCTTTTTCATATCCGCAGATGTATTCATAACACGTTAAAAAAAACACCCTGGAGATAGGAAATGATAGAAATTTACAGAAAAGAAAGAAAGAAAGAAAAAGGACAACGGAAAAGAAAGATAAGTAATGTGCACTCCTTTCGGTCTTACTAACAGGGGTTGGAGTAGCTAAGACGTTCGGCGTCCGCCTCTAATTCTGAAAGGACCGGGTTCGCTTCCAGTACGTGGAATATAATTGATTGCAATTTTTTGTCAGAACAACTGGTTTCCAGTATCATACTCCCCTCCCCCCCCCTCCCTATCTCCCGGGTAGTGAGATCGGATGCCTAGCCTTCTAGGATGAGAGCGAAAATATAGGAGGTCCCGTGTGGAAGTTGCGCACGTTAAAAATCCCTCGGCAGTTGGAAATCATAAAGAGTAGGCCATATGGCCGCTGCCATGGCAAATTTTATAAATTAGGAAACCTACCCACCACAAAAATATTTATAGAACGTGTGCTTCCTGTATATACGCATTGGAATCCTTGGCGGTGCTACGGTTTTCCTGCACTGTGCTGATATCCTCCTTGTGTGATCGAAAGGATGAGGTCGGAGCACTGATGGAGTCCGTGTGGAATGAAGATGGTCCTTAAAACCAAACAAAACAAAGCCGGCGCAGGAGGCAGGAAGTACTGAACCGGCAACACGCACTGTACAGTGCATGCTACCGTCAGGTAGGAAACACTGGATACGTGATTCTTGCCTAGGTACCAGGCACTTAACTCAGGCACGAAGCACTGTACAGTAATTCTTGTCTGAAAAAAATAAATAGGTATATCACACTGCGTTGAAGTTATTATAATCCTTTAAGCAGATATTTCCACCGTTCCTTCCTTTATAGGGCAAAAGACTGGAGAGCTAAAGATTAAGATGTTGTTATGTTTGCTTCATGGAGTATTCATTTATAGTGTGTAAACAAATTTCGTCTAAAATATGTGGTGGGAAAATCTTATTTCAATGTTCATTCCAAACAGGTATTGGTATGTTGCGTGTAGTGCAGTGTTTCTCAACGGGGCGGTACCGCCCCTGGGGGGCGTTTTCAAGAAGTCTCGGGGCGTTCTGATGGGTCGCAACGATTGGGGGTCGCTACTTCCATTCAGGGGGGGGGGGGGGGGGGGTTGTGTACATGTTTACAATAATCAATATGAAACAATTACAAAAGATGTTCCCCTTCGCATAGCTTGTAACACGATAGTTTTTATTTGCCCTGCGTCTCATGGAGCGTTTCAAGGATTTCAAACGCAAAATGTTAGTACCTGGGATGTTACGATTGTCAGGAGACAGTAGAGTTTTTGGATTCAATCAAAGAAGAATTTAGCATCGAAAGAGAAGTATTGCGAAACGATGTGGCCTATATTTCAGATATATTTGAAAAGTTAAATGAGGTACTTCTTAAGCTACAAGGGAATGAGATCAGTCTGATTAAAGTGAAATGAATTACCATGGGGTTCATCAACAAATTGACATTATATAAAAATAATCTTAGTCACCGAGAACTTTCTCATTTTCCATGTTTACTGCAGTTATGTGGGGACAGGCTTAAAGATTCAGATTTAGAGGTTTATTGCACTCATTTGGACGCTATTAAAAATGATATGAGCATAAGATTTAAAGACTTGCAAGAACTAATAATACCGGATTGGGTGATTAATCAGACGTGGAACAAGTTAGTCAACCTTTACAAGAAGAATTAGTTGAGCTACAAAATGACTTCGAGGCAAAAGCACGATTCAGTCACATACATTACGAAAAATTTTGAATCCAGCAGAGGCTTGCGTATCCCGTTCTTTGGTGTGAAACTAAATTGCTAATTATAGCATTCCTAACGTCGTATTTGGTGGAAAAGGGGTTCAGTGCAGTAGTGTTGCTACTACAAAAGCAACGAAACCGACTGCAGATTTGTAACAGAGGATTTTAACAAACTTAGAACCAAATATTACAAAACTGGCTGAGTCACACCAAGCGCAAGGATCTCATTAAGCTTCATTAGTAAGTGAATCTTTATATAATTATATCATTATTGTCAACTAATAATTTTTTAAAATTTTTTCATGTTTAAAGTGGTTACATAAGGAGAGGCTTTAATATTCAGATTTGAAGATATATATGCAGTCATTTAGGCGCTATTAAAATGATATGATTATGATAGTTATAGAGTTGTAAGAACTAATTTTATATCATTTGCTCCGCCAATTTGTAATTCAACTATAATGAACTTGTGGTGTATATAAATCCGTACTTAAACACATATTTAATATAACTATGCTTTTATAAATGTGCTGTCTCTTTTGCTTTATATTATAAGAAAAGATAACTCATTAACTGCATAGCTTTTTTAAAAGTAAGGTTCTTTCCATGTTCTCCTCATCATTTTCACCTCTGTTTCCAACTCTCTTCTCCATGTACTTCTTGGTCTTCCTCTGCCTCTCTTGCCCTGGGGGTTCCAGAACAAGGACTGCCTTGTAATGCTATCAACAGGTTTCCTCAGTGTGTGTCCTATCCATCGCCATCGTCTTCTTCTCATTTCTTGTTCCACTGGCACTTGTCTAGTTCTTGTCATCAGTTCCACGTTGGTAACCTTGTCATACCATTTTAATCCCTCTATTCTACGCAAGCACCCATTTATGAAAGTCTGTAGCTTTTTGGTTGTTGTCTTTGTTGTTCTCCATGTCTCTGAGCCATACAATAGGATTGACTTCACATTTGAGTTGAAGATTTTTATTTTCGTGTTGGATCCTATTTCTCTTGATCTCCATATATTTCCCAATGCAATGAAAGCTCCTCTTGCCTTTTGTAATCTTATTTTAATAGGCATCATTTTTACATTAAATAATTTATATATATACAGTGTTATATATGTAAATGTGAAGAAATGAAAGCGCTATGACATGGGCTTAATTGAGTTGGTCAGTGATTTTAAACATGCATGTAATATATACAGTACCGAGTGCAGAAAAAAAAACAAGTGTACTTATCAATAGGTATAATTCATTATGGAAAACTGTTTTAGGAGTTAACCACTTTCATTTGAAAGTAAGTTTATTTTTATATAATATAGGAATGTTTCAGTTGCTTCTGATCACGAACAGAGTTCTTCTCACAATTTGAAATGTGTGGGCATTTTACATCAAATTTTACATTCAACTTTCTTACCGAGTTCAATAATAGCTGCAGTGGTACCACCTGGTTTCCTACCCTGCGTGTTAATTAGGTTATACGTGATAACAGAAACGACTGCAGACATCTTCGTTAGGAGTTGTTGCATCATAACTGCCCATTACCGTGAACGCTTCATGTTAACGGTCATAAATGCCTCACACCATCAGGCAAGTTGAGATCAGATTCGTCCGACTCAGAGGCACCAGGAGGAGAGACAAACCCGTTTAATTATTCGGGCAAGGAAGAAAGATTACATTTTTATTGCCACCATAAATTTTCTGAAAGGTGAATAGTGGATTGCGCTGAGAATATATGCAACAAAAATCGATGCCAAGGGGATGGACTGCATATTATAAAATAAATCTGTCACTTTAACAATGCTTATTAGAGAAAGAGACTTCTTTTATCCTTTTTTGGACCAACCCTCCATGCACGACAAAGAAAACCTAGTACTGTTGCAGGCAATAACTTTATTAATACTCTTTATTTATCCCCAGCAGATGCCTTAGAAAGTAGAGAAAAAAACGCATTTATCATGTATTATTGCCTTGGTTTTACTGGCACATATAACCGTCTAATAAAGTGAGAAATATATATATCTTGAAATGTTAACAAAGCTAGTATTTATTTTATATTAGAAATTAATATTGTTTTGTATTGTATTGTATGGTAAACTGAACTAATTTTTTTTTAATGCTGAAACTTCATGAAAAAATAAATATGAAGATCACTGAAAACCATATGTGAAAATCGTCAACATTAAACGAAGTATGATTCTTTTAAAAGCTTTCATAAAGATTTGTGTGTTTTTTTTTAAATGTGCTCTTCTATCGTAATTCAAAACAGCTGCTTATCTACAACAACTTGAACTCGATTACAATTAAACTTATTACGGATTGAAAAAAATGCTTCTGTCGTTGCCCGCACCGCGATAAGTACGTTCTGGCCAAAGAGAAGGTTTATTTCACAATGCGAGCAGATGACGTTATAAATTATTTGACTTTTTATATTAAGGTAAAATAGTTTTTAATACTCTTTTGGTAATAGTAGTTATAAATAAGCAATATACATATTTTTAATAGATTAGACGTATACTGATTTTCGTTGCTTAGATCTATGTTTCGAAGGAATGTCATCTATCCAGTTTTACTTTATTAATACTCTTTATTTATACACTGCCAATTAGAAAAAGAACGCAAATATCATGGATTATTGCCTTGGTTTTATTTGCGCATCCATTTCTCAATACATACAATACAGAATTAATTATATTTATGTACAGGTTTCCGATTTTTTTTTTACCTTTAAAATGTTGAGTCATTCCTACCCATGTTCAGTGCATCCTACCTAGCAGGTAAGGTTCACTGTACAGTGTACGGTACCGTTAGGTAGGAGGCACTGTACAGTGTTCCTTAGTGTTAAGTGCGTCCTGCCTGCAACACCGGTCTTACAGGTTCTTGTTATTTCCGTTGTATTTGTTTATTTATGTAATACTCACAGCCCCCGTGTTTCCTGCATTATTTATTTCTGTGTTCACTCTTTCATAACTTAAACCAACCAATGCTATCTTGTGTTGTCCATCTTCCTCTACGATCTGCTTGGCACACGCATTTCGGCCTTTTGTCAGTTAGTTAGCTTATACTTGCTTATAGGATGGTTATATAAGTGACTGAGTCTGCAATGTCTGTGTCGTTCAAGGGTCTTATATTCCACAGTTGCGTATAGTGTCGTGAACAATAACCATGTCCATTGAGGCACTTTTGTTTTTGAGGTGCTTTGTTAGTAATTTGCACTCCTTTCGGCCATGACTAATGGCGGTCGGAGTGGCTAAGAGGTACGACGTCAGCCTCTAATTCTGAAGGTACCAGGTTCGCTCCCAGTACAGGGAATATAATTGACGGAGTTTTTTTTTCAGAACCAATGGATACTAAAGATGTCATACACCCCCTGATCTCCTGGGTAGTGAGATCGGATGCCTAGCCTCTCGAATGAGGGTGAAAAAATAGGACGTCCCATGTACACGTTGCGCACATTAAAATATCCCTCGGCAGTTTGAAATCATAAAGAGTAGGTCAAACGGCCGCTGCCCTGGCAAACATTGATAAATTAGGAAACCTACCCACCACAAAAGTATTTATAGAATGTGTGATTCCTATATCACACATTGAGATCCTCGGCGGTGCTACGATGTTCGTGCACTGTGCTGAAATCCTACTTTGTGATCTAAAGGAGGAGATCGGATCACTGATGGATGTTATGGGGGTTCTTTTTTTAAAGTTCTTCCCGTTCTTCTTCTGTACTACTATCATTCATGGAACGATATATATATATATATATATATATATATATATATATATATATATATATATATATATATATATAGATATATATATATATATATATATATATATATATATATATATATATATATATATATATATATACATACATATATATATATTGGTGGTTTTATATTCTCGTGTGTAGATTTCTCTGGCGTTGTTTATACTGTGCTTTGCTTCAACGGTTATACCTTATGGGTTCTGTTATCCAGATTATACGTATACAGTCTTCAATAAATAACTGGTACCTTTTCTGTTTGTAGTATTCTTGTATTAATGCATAGCTCAAGTATCTAGGGTTACTTCTTAATTATAGTCAATGCAATGCCAATTCAACACAAACTGTTCCAATGATATAGTTTACAAAAGTCTTGAGTTTGACGACTTACTATTTATTTGAACAATATGCTTCTAAACAGATTAACGATTCACTCCAGATCTTTATATCATGAGTTCCATTATAAGTATCCGCGATTCATACATTTATAACGTAGAATACTCGATACGTGTGAGCACTATTAATCATTTACAGTTCAGGCGAATCGTCTCACGTAATACAGTGTTATCAAGCACCCATTTTCATCTCTGCAAATGTTCACGTATGTATTTCTTCGAGCATGAGAAATTAATATCAACAAGAAATTCACCCACCTTCTAATAATAATTATCAGTGCATACTGCACGCAACCATTCTTGCTAATGAATAACACATACATAGTTACATACTATCACGTCATAATACTTGCATACTTTCACATCCTTTCTATGTGCTATTGAGGATGTGACATGGTGTGAAAAATTCCAACAAAATAACTTCATCAAAATTGTTTCACACTATGAAGTGAACCCCAACAATATCGTTGTCAATGTGGAATAAAAATGGTACTCAAAACCAAACAAAACAAAACCGGCCTTACAGGTGCTTGTTATTTCCGTTGCATTTGTTTATTTATCTACTATTCACAGCACTCGGGTTTCCTGCATTATTTATTTCTGTGATCACCCATCCGTAACTTAAACCAATCAATGTTATCTCGTGTTGTCCATCTTCCTCTACAATCTACTTGGCACACGCATTTCGGCCTTTTGTCAGTTATTTAGCTTATACTTGCTTATAGGTCGGGAGCCGCGCTGGTGTAATGGCTTCGGCGTTGTACTGGCGACCAGGTGTTCATGGTTCAAACCCGGGCGTCGGCGTTTGAAGAAATGTTTACGGCCGGAAATTTGACTGAATAGCCTGAACGGCTCCTGTGATAAACCCTCTGTGGATGGGAAGGAGCGAAGCTCCTGACCGGGTTGGAAGGAAAGTCCTCAGGTTCCCCAGCCTCGCAATGACATGTCATTGGGCCGAAGGGCTGAAAGCCCAAGTGCCGCTGGTTAAGGAAAAAAAAAAAAAAAAAAAAAATAGGAAGGTTATATAAGTGACTGAGTCTGTAAATGTCTGTGTCGTTCAAGGGTATTATATTCCACAGTTGCGTATAGTCTAGTGAAAAATAACTTCATCCAATTAGACACTTTTGTTTTTGGGGTTCTTATTTTGTTGTAAGTCCTTTGACGATTCACTCTCTTAGTGTTATGTTCTGCGACGTCGACCACAATAGAATATTCAAAACACATGGCTGTTGCGTGTTAATACTGTTAATGCAGGTAATATGACCAAGTTCAGTATATGGTATGATTTTGTTCAACGATCAACGAACACTTGCACAAGTAACTGGTCAAATGAATGCAAATAACTACTGTAGACATCTCACAAGGTTTATTCACAATCTATACAATCGAGCAGCTCCACATTAATAGAATAATTCATAGTTATACACTGTCCATCTGGCCAACTCTACAGTACAGGGCCATAATTACAAGTCCGTTACACTTCCAAAATAATGGTGCATTCAACACCTCTCTGTAAAGTCCGTCAAGTTAATGTCCGCGACATAATTATATGATTTCTCAATATTCTCATAATACTCATCTACTTTATACGAATCTTCTGGCATCAGTAGGTTCAGACACTTTCTTTATACAACAGCATGACGACGGACATAGCGGCCTCAAGGGAACACTCATGAAACGCATCCTGAGCGGCTGGAGACACTGCCAAAAGTCAATTGCCGTTGCTCTGCACGCTCGTCTACGTAATTATTTTATTTGACGTCATTTTAATCTAGCGACGTTCTATTTGAGCACCGCGATGGTTCAAAATCATGAACACATTGCGGTGCGCAAAAAAGGCGCAACATTATACCCCCTCCCCCTCCAGAGAAAACTGAACGTTTTCTAAAGAAGGACGGCCAACAATGCACCACGAAAGTAACGCGCGAAAGTCAGAGTCATGTCAAGGTAAGACTTATATCTATAATTGTCAGTATCATAGTCAAAGCATTTCAATTTTACTTACTAAATAAAATATATTCAGTATTATCACAGTGAATTTCATTAATTAATTAAATGTTCGGGTGGAAGGTAAAGTTCTTCGATTAGAACACGTTTGTATACAAATGTCACAGTTTCATAAATCACATGCGGTTAGCAATGTCCATAATAAAAAAAGGTAAAGGATCCCGTTACACACCCATTGAGGCATATTGGGAATATGGTGTTAGGTCCATATTTTCATGACCATCGGCACACTAGGGGTGACGTGGTCAACATCACGCCGGCCGCCTTAACCTTCCCAGAGTTGCTCTGGTACCCAGTTGGGGCTGTGTCGACCCAGGAGCCGTTTGGGGTCTAAAAAAATCCCACCTCATCTAGGGATCGAACCATAGACCACTGAGCTAGGAAGACAGTGCACTAACCACTATGCTACAGCGGCTTCCTGATGTCCATAAAAAGGTCTTATTCACATGTCATTTTTCCAAGGATCACATGTAGCTACCAATATCAATAATAAGATCTATAATTGATCCATGAAAAATCCATCCACAGCAGCCAACACTTCCAGTAGGATGGTAGCATCAAGGTTCGTATACATCTCATGGCTGGATACATCTTGACAGAGTGTCGGTGTGGACGTTCTTATCACCCTCAATGGGTTGAATATCATAGTCATAAGTCTGTAAGTTTATGCATAACGAGCTACTCTTGGATTTGTCAGATTCGCTTTCTGTAAGTATGTTAGAGCTCGTTGATCAGTCTCTATTGTAAAATGAGCTCCTAGTAGGTATCTCTGTAACTTGGTTACACTCCAAACAACAGCGAGGAACTCTCGTTCAATGATAGGATATCTTGATTCGGTGCTGCTCAATTTCCGACTGACGTATAAGACCGGATGATAAACTCCGTCCACACACTGCATCAAGGAACCACCGCTTCCGTCCTGAGATGCATCAGTCCTTCCTGAGAACAAATGGTAAACGTGCGTAAGGTAATTTTAAAATAGGTTCAGTAAAAAAAAATATTTTGTAATGTGATTTAATGCTTGATCGCAGTCATGATTCCACATAATTTTACTAGGTAAGTCCTTCTTGACTAGCGAAGACAGAACTGAAGTGATGGAAGAAAATTTTGGCACGAATTTATGATAAACGTTAATCAATCCAAGAAGACTCCGAACTTGTTTCTTAGTTTCAGGTATAGCAAGATTCGGGATACGAGACACATTGGTATCCTACGGTTTAAGACAGCCATGACCGACACTGTATACCAAGAAAGAAATTTCCTGAAATCCTAACTGAATTTTAGAAGGTATAAAGTAAGTAGTATTAGACAGTTTACATAATAAGTCTTCCAAGATGTGACTCTGTAAAGCAATAATAACTGAGATAATCAAGACCTAAAATATTTAAGACAATGGAAAAAAACGCACCCGAGAACGCACTAGGATTTGCTTAGTGCTGAATTGTGTACCAATCTCACATCTAAATAACAACCCCAAAAATAAGATCCATTTTCAAGACCAGCAGCTCTGCGTGCATCATTATTGTTATAGAGGTGAACAAAGGCTTCTTAATGAGAAGAATTGGTAAGAGAAAAATTTGACGTCAGCAGTGGACTGAAAAAAATCTGCCAGTATGCCAGGTTGTGCATGGTGGTAAGTTTCGCACTTGTACGGTGCGGGTGTGTGCACTATAACCACGAAAAGAAACTGGACTAGAGTGAAATTGTGCACAATGATGATGTGTTGAATGAGAAATACTGACATTTGTCTCCTTATTACATGTCGTTTCATACTGATCAAAATGAGCACCAATATCATGGCTCTTAGTCGTCCTGGAGCATGCCGTAACCAACTGCTCACAAGGTGTGGCTAGACCTTCATTCTCAACATTTGTATTCACACCACACTTATCATTTAAGTTTGTGTGACCATTGTCATTCTGGTCTGCACTCTCACGACAAGATTCTTAGTGAGCAGGTCGTTCGTACAGGTCTTTCCTCTTACTTGAAATACATTGATTTGTCACGTTACTCTTCTTGTCCTTGGCATGTCACCGCCATGCATCACCCTCATAAAAGGCATTGTGGTTTCGACCAGAAACACTGGCGGGAGAGTGATGACGAGGGAAGTTATACCTTTTTCGGGATCAGACTTTCATTTTGTCAGCATGTGTAGACAAGTTGACACTACCTTTTGTATTGCTGGCATGTCGTAATGCAACCATGTCGACATTATCGAGTGACAACATATTGTTCTGCAGTACAATATCTAACAACCTGTTAGCCCTTCTACGTAATTTAGAAATTTCCGAATCTTTCTGTGAAATTTCATCACCCTGCTTCTCATTTGCTTTCATAAGTTCAGTCGTTTTACTCTTTTCTTTATGGAGTAATGTCTCCAATGCAGTCACATTGTCCACCCTTCGATTTTTCTTGTTGAATTCGAAGGTTAGGAATTCTTGATTTTCCAGTTCTAGTGCTGCCAATTTTTCCTTAAGCTCGTTTTCGAGCTTAACCCACGAATATCTTTCACTAATATCCACCTTAACTTTTACCTCAACATTTGATTGCAATCGCTCAACTTCTAATGAGATCCTGAATCTTAATATTATGTTGTTGAATTGTTGTCTTTCTCTTTAGGGATAATGATTTATGCTTCTCATTCTTAAATTCGAGCTCTTTAATCCCACTCTCCAAAGTTTTATTTCTTAGCAAGGTTCGTGTTAATGATGTCTTCGTCATATCAAGCTCCCTTTCGAGCTGAATCCTGGAATTTCCCGTATCCAGGCTGCTACTTCTTTTTTTCTCAGCAATTGATCTCAAACGAGTAACTTCCAATGTCAGCTCCTGAATCTGAGTAACCTGGGCTTGAATTTCTCTCTTTAAAGCTGAGGAATCGTGTTGTGAAACCTGTAATTTGTTCTTTAATCTCAGACTCCAAAGCTTCATTTTTAATGGCTGATTCAAATGATGCTTTCGTATTGTTAACCTCCAATTCCAATATCCTTTTTTCTTCTGTCTCACTTTCTTCTAATCTCTTTTTCTCTTCTTCTAATATTCTTTTTTCTTCTAACCCAGCCCACCTTAGCTTTTCTGCATGAGCTATTTTCTCTGAATTTATTCTCTCTCCATTTATCTCATATGTGCCCTCTCTTCTCTTTCCAACCTATTGCTTTCTCTTCTTTTTCCTAATCGTGTCATTGCAAATTCTTCAAGAGCTGGACCTTGCATACCCAGTGCCTTGCCTTGTGTCATGGATTGCCTCAAATGCTTTGCAGTAGTGGTCCAACAGTGGCCACAACTCAAGAGTATCTAATTGGGTCGTCAAATGTGTTTACCTTCGCACAAGATTACTCTTGGCAGATATGAAAATAGAAGTGCAATGACGCTTCTATCCCAAGGGAGTATTCACAACATAATTCAGAAGTCAAGACCCATGCGGCATAGGGCTGAGCAATGGTCAACTTATATCTGATCCGTCGCTTTTGTGAAGAATTAAGCAATGTTTTAGCCCGTTCAGGCTCCCAGTTGGTGTAATCCAACGAAATTCCTTTTAAAAGAAATGTCGCTATAGATGTAAATATATCTATGTATATATAGATGTATGTTTTAAAAAATCTTGCTCAAACGTTCGCTTCAATACATATAAAAACTGAATCGACTATGATAGTTTAGTTTTAAAACAGCATGTAACAAATTTAATAATGAATTAGTCTTTAACAGTTAAAATAAGGAGGGAATGATGAATTTTGCTGTAAATACAAGTTCGTCACGGAGATGTAGGTGATGAATTATCAAAGTCCTTTGCTTAATTGTAGGTGAGTCCTGTCGCCGTGGTTTTCGTCTCTTCTTGGTGATGAGTGCATTTCTCTCACACGAGTGGCGAAGTAACTTCAGTACTTCGAACCGTCTGATAGCTTGTAACCACAAGTAGTCTTGTACCACGAACTTTTTCAGACAAAATAGAAAACAAATGCCTCTGCTAAGTACATTTGTGGGCTGCCAATTAGCAGGCGCATTCTCGCTGTCCACCCACTAATGTTAATCTCTCAGACGAATTAAATTCCCGAGTACTTAGTGTAACCCAGGGAAGATGAATAAAATTCGCCATCTTCCTCTGGGTATTAACTGGGAAAATGTGTCTGCACGGCGCGAATAATGAGTTGGCTGAGTTACAATTAACAAAGTGCATATATCTCACAAACTAGTATACGCTTTAGGCACATGTGATGTAATCATCAGTCACCACTGCTCCATTTGAAGTCTGGGGTCACCTCTGCTGTCGATTTTCCGCACTACTATTATGAAGAAATCAACAGCGCTTGCTGTAGTGGTTTATGAATATACAGGTTTCATATGTTGAGGTTGCCAGCCTCAAATATTTAATCACTTAGCAAGAAAACATTTCAAATTTACATTTGTAAAATAATTGTTACACTTACCCCAAAGTTTTGGGAATAAACAATCTCCTCGCGCAGGGTAAAATGGACACGGGCAATTTAGGTTATATGCTCTCGAACCACTTGGTCTGACAATTGTGAATCCCTTTTATAACGGGTGAATCTACGAAACACTTGGTCTGGGAAAGTTTCTCTTATGGCGGGTGATCCAATTCCTAGGTTTCCAGTCTTCGTATTTTACGTCCTGGTCCCTTAAGTTTTTCAGTCTCTGTATTTATAATGGCGGGCTTACTTTTTAAGGTTTTAAGTTTCCCAAATACTTCGATCTGTCATTTATAATATAAGAAGTCCGATGTCTCTCTGGCTTCTGGGAGTCGCTCATATGACGTGCGCTGCAGTCTCTCTGTTCTGTGTCTCTGATTTCACTACATTATATGTGCAGTTCTCAGTTCACATTACAGATGGTGCTTTCGTCGGATGTTCCAATAGGATCCATAGTTTATGATTTATGCCAAATAAAAGCGATTGGGGAGAAAAAATGAAGAAAAAGAAATTATACTGCCGTAAGGCTGAAGGTGTGAGAGATCAAACAAAAGAGCATGTTCAGACGTTCTGTGACACCTTGTTTAATGAAATATTCTAAACTAGACATGTTTTCTTTTAACAGCATACTTGACTTAGTCTGTATTTCACTTCTCAAGTTTGAGTATCTCAATATGTGCAATGCTGATTAACAAACGGCGATGTAATCCAGATTCTTTGGATCAATATGACGATTCACTCTCTCAGTGTTATGTTCTGCGACTTCGACCACAATAGAATATTCATAACACATGAGGAAGCGTTAACAATTCACATGTTTATTTTTGGTCCTTCCCAACTGACAACCGTTTAGCATAGCCTCCCCTAGCATTGGTTATTCTAAAAAAGTCTTTACTCAGTGAGGTAGTAAAATTTAAGAAATCGAGAACAATGCTGAATGGGTCTTAGCACGTTAACTCTTTTATCTTTCCCACCGCCTTTTGTGGAGAGATATAATATTAGCTCGTTCAAGCTCCCAACTGAATTAACAGTAAAATTGCTTATTATTATTACTATTATTGCTCGTATTGGCTCTTTAGATGTACATATAACTATATATATATATATATTAGAATACTTATTCACACGTGTGCATTTCGCTTTGTAATAATTAATTCAACTATGAATTTGTAAAAAAAAAAAAACATATACAGATTTCATTATCAATTACCTTAACACTTGTAAATAACTAAGAACTTGTTATTAATAAAAACTAAGTCTCATCATGGAATATATCGACTTTCGTAAGCTTAATTTTAGAAAAGAAAGTTCTTTGTTTGGCCGGCTAACAATGGGACTTGCCAAAATGCTAAAGTGCCGATGCTGATGGTTCCGTAGATTCGTATCTGTGGTGAGGGCACGTTTCCAGCTCAGTTAGGAAGTAACTGCTCCTGGTCAAGGCAAGAATCTTCACAACCCGTGGAATGCAGGTTTCAAGTCTCAATTACAAACTTAGATCCACCGAATGGAAGTATAGCAAATGGTCTCCTCGGTTCGTACCACACATAGCGTCGTTTCGTGCTGGTACCACAAACTTTAGAGGGAATGAAATAACAAATGCCGCTGCTAAGTCTTTGTTTCCCTTGTGTTAATTAGGCGCCTTTATCGCTGTCCGTCAGCCGTTTGTTTTCTCATATGATGAAAACTCACCATTATTTCAGTTAATTTAACGAAATATTTATTACTGGACATCGGAAAGTGGCTTGTGCCTGAAGCAACATCGTAAGTTTACATACATTCACACAATGATAATATACAGCTATACACATGCTGATGTAGTCATCACTCATTCCCTGCTCCATTTGGAGTCTGTGGTTACCTCTACTTTTGGTTCTCTGAGAGAACCCGCATAAAGCAATCACCGTCGCTTACTGTGCTGGTTCATGAATGTATCCTTATCACAGTCTTAGGTTGCCAGCCTAGTAAGAATCTTTAACACCACTAGCAAGTATAAACATGTCAAATTCAAAGCATTAAAAAAAAATGTTACAATTCACCTCAATAATTGAGAAATCTTAGACTTCTTGCTCAGGTAAATAGTCTTGGCAACTTGATATAGATGCCTAGAACACACGTGGGATATTTAGTTCTGTTAACAATCCCTCTGCGACTTTGTGAGTAAGTCCTGTATTAAACCGGTTTCTATATGAATAACTTAGGGTTTCCTTGCGGTAGCGTTTCTCTAAGTCCGATACTATATAAAATCAGAATCTTAACTTCTATTCTCTCCTGGCTTCAGTACGAGCTGTCTACTTGACGATTTCGGGAAATGCAGTGTCGTTTGTCTAAAATGTTCAACATTATATTTCAGACTTCACCCACGCACTCTTGTTGTCTGCTACTTGTCAACTCCCAATCAGAGCGATTGTAAATGACAACTCGAATTGCCAAACTAATGGCATTTGAAGTACATGTTATGATAAAGTAGTGCTTATGGAACTTCCTGCGTGACCCATACGTTTGAGAATTTAAACAGTCACTTTCCATATAAGGAACTGTGATTTCCATAAAGTGTTGTCAAAGTTTACTTATATCACACATCCCGCTCACTCTTCAAAATGTCTTCCAAGATTTCGTTTATCTATAATCACCTATCCCAAGTAATTCGGAAGTCTAATTACTTAGTTTATCAGACTCTCCCGATCTCCTAAATCACAGGTCTTGTCGCAATTCCGACTGCCTGTATAGACACATCGTGGTCTATGCAATTAACCCGTATTGCAAATCCATTCTACTGGCGGATCGGATGTGATTATGCAATCTTGAACAAACACTTTATGCTAGCATTTACCTGGAGTCAGTGTGGTATTATCACGTTTAGTGATTCATTTAATCTCTCAGCTATGGGCGATTGTCTGGCCCTGTCATGCATCGAAGCGTGAAACGTGAACAATGATAGTAGGAAAAAAGGGTAACACGTCTGAGTGGAGGATAGGCACGAAACTAGGTGCGTTAAATATGGCGAAATAATAGATAATAACGGTGATGAGAGGAAATTACGAAAAAGCAAACGATCCATAATTTCACACTGTGGTTCGATTCACCGTTGAGCCTATCACTTATGTTACTTGTCTGGTGTACTTCTTCTTTCTGTCTTAAGAATGCCTGATATCTACTTATATTTGCTTGTTTATTAACTGCTCACAGACACAGATTTCTTTCATTATTTATTTCTGCTTTCACCCAACAATAAATTATGATTCAACAAATCATATGTTTGAGTTCTTCATTAAGAACAGCTTACAGAACCATTTGGGATAAGAACAGGAGTGCGACAGGGATACCTCTTGTTTCCATTTCTTTTCTTATTAGCAATAGACTGGGTTATAAGAACATCAACAATACACAACAGAAATGGAATCCAGTGGACTCTGACTAAGCAGTTGGATGATCTGGATTTTGCTGATGACTTGGTTCTTCTGTCCCATAACCGTAATCAGATGCAGGACAAATTGAAAACACTCGATGAGAGGTCACAGCAATTGGGTCTGAAAATTCACAGGGAAAAGACAAAGATAATGAGAATAAATGCAGGTAATGAAAACAGGGTTGAACTTGAAGAAGCACCAATACAAGATGTAGAATCGTACAAATATCTTGGCAGCAATATAGACAAAGTTGGAGGGACAGACATTGATATCAAACTAAGAATACAAAAAGCAAGAGGAGCTTTCATTGCATTGATAAATATATGGAGATCAAGAGAAATCGGATCCAACACGAAAATAAGAATCTTCAACTCAAATGTGAAGTCAGTCCTATTGTATGGCACTGAGACATGGAGAACAACAAAGACAACAACCCAAAAGCTACAGACTTTCATAAATGGGTGCTTGCGAAGAATAGCGGGATTAAAATGGTATAACAAGATTACCAATGTGGAACTGATGACAAGAACTAGACAAGTGCCTATGGAAAAAGAGATGAGAAGAAGACGATGGCGATGGATAGGACACACACTGAGGAAACCTGTTGATAGCATTACAAGGCAGTTGTGGTGAAAATACAGTGATACAACGTTAAAATATCTCCAATTATAAAGATAACGGGTAAAATAACACGTAGGGATAAAAATATAGGCAAGATATGCCGAGGCTTCTTCACCTACGCCAGCGCTTTCTAACGCCATTGAAACTAACTAGTTGGAACATGCAAACTAAATGACATATCCTTTTAGACGGGGTAGAAACGGAGATAAAAGAAAAAAATTATGACGGTCTGAACACGTGTTTGAATCTAAAATGCAAAAAGACGCAATTTGTAGTTTAAAGGAAAAATTACGCCACTAGTTGACACAATGTAAGGAAATGGACAAAAAAGACCTTAGCTCTTATTCGAAACAGACGTATCTTAGACGTTTTACCGTAATTGGTCGTTTTAATTTGAATATAGCGGCAAATGCCATACCCGAAGGTTCAAAAACAAATTTCAAAACTAACCTTGAGAAAAGTAGGGTTTTCTTTAATAATAAAGTTATGAAAATAAAACCTAGCTAGTTTGATAGCCCATCTTGAGCAGAGAAATAATATACTTTTAATTACACAGACGGACAGATAACACGGAAGATATTGACGAAAGACTGTATTGTTCAATACAGACTAGCGAACAGTTTTTTTTTGCATATTTTCACTAAAGTTACATTTTGGCGTCCTTGAGCCTAAAAATGCAAAAATCAAACTGCAGATAAACTAGGGGCAAAGTCGGAGGATAGTAGCTAAAAATAACTTAGCATAGGATCTTAGAAGTAGGGGGAGACAAAAATTTGTGTAGTTTTTTTCTTGTAGTTTCGTCCAAAAACAAGTATAATTTTGGGAAAAGCCAAGTTGAGACGGACAGACCGACAGACAAATACTACATACTAGACTGAGACTGGACTGAAATTGGACATTTATATTTTGAATATTTGAAAAGTTAGAGGGGAAGTCCGTTGATTGGACAAAAGCTTTTATAGTACTGAAAGACAGACGCTTGCTTGTGCCATTTTATAGAAGACTGTCCATTGACACAGTACGTTACTGCCAGAGGTGATTTCCAGGAATTATTAAATAAAAATCAGTGGCACGCCCTAATCTAGCAGCTCAGCAGCTAGCTCAGTAACTGAATTCTTTTGCTAAGGGAAAAAGCTTTACGTTTATTTTAATATTTTGTGATTGATACTGCCATATCATGAAAAATGATTACGACTGAGTGCTTACTCTAGGTTGTGGTAAGGGACTATGGAAACAGCATTTATCAGTGGGAACATATCACCCACCTTCTGGTATGGAAGAGTAAACTATTGAACATATGCAGCCTAACATTTTACTCCAGCTACTGAGAGGAGTGGGCCACAAGAATCCTGTACTACATCGTCACAGGCCAGTTAAGTGCAAACCTGGCCTGCTGTAGATTCATCAGCTGTGTCCACCATCAATAAAGAAATAACATCTTGTTATATAAACATTAATATCAGTCCATATGTCAAGGACAAGGAACTTTATAATCATAGATTGGGCATGATGACGCCACCCCAACTAAACATCCAGTGCTAGTTTTTCCCAAGACATTGTAGATATTATTAATATTAACCATTGTAATAATATACCTATGTACAAAAATTTCATTTGATTATGCAATATATATATGCATTTTATTGATAAATACATATTGTTTCATATGTTCTGACCAAAAGAAACAATTGGTTCAGGACTAATAAATTTAAAAAATTTTCAAACTTAAACTCTAAAAGCCAGTGTTAGTTCAGTTTATCATAGAGTTTATTATTATTATTAGACTTATTATTTACATGTGTGTGTCTGTGTATTTTATTACCTACACATTACATTTCAGTACCCTAGACTTTTAACGTAGCTAACATTCATAATAGTAGAATATGTCTGTTTGAGGTCGTAAGTGGTAGCAGAAAGGCCTTCTGTAACTCACATAAACTTTTATCTCAGGAGCCTTCACAGCTGACCTCATCCAGTACACTAGGTAACATAACCACCATACAATAACATCAAAAACCACTAAAAATATTGGGGGCTCGTCCGGGATTAAGTTTATCAAAGATATTAGGGTCTCCGGGTCCGGGAATTAAACTATTGGGGGCATAAGTGAATAAATTTAAAAGTGTCCCTTAAATTAAAAGTGGAAAGTAAAAGTTGATGAATCTTCACAGCCAGTGGTGATTAATTAATTAATATATTACCTTGGTAATTACACTTTGTTGTTTACCTTAGTCATTGTTAAATTGTGTGATTTAGTATGGCAGATCTAGCAAAATTTAGATCGGCTGCTGTGCTGACGGCGAAGGAAATGAACATGGAGGGTCAAGTTTTAATTCAGTATGTAACTTCAGAATGTGACAAGTATATTGAAAGGGAAGATAGGAGGTTAGTTGAAGAGAAGAGGTTACAAATTGAGGCTGATAAAGAACTTAAGAGGCTGCAGATTTAGGCTGACAAAGAGGCTAAGGCATTGGAGGCAGATAGGGAGATTAAAAGGCTCCAATTAGAAGAAAAAAGGCCGAAAGGGAGGCAGAAGAAAAGAGATTGACTGCCGAAAGGGAAGCAGAAGATAGAAGATTACAAAGGGAGCACGAATTACGACTAAGGGAGCTGGAATTACAAGGCCATGCTCCTGAAAATGGTGCCAGCCCCTTTCCCTCAGATGCCACGCCTAGTCAGGGAGCCTCAACCTCAGCTATGGGGTTTCATTTAGACTATTTTGTTGAGAAAGACGATGACATCGAGGGGTACCTCAGTAGATTCGAACTATTAGCTACTACGTACGGGTTAGAGAGAGAGAGGTGGAGTCTTAAGTTATCCCAAGGGCTTAGAGGTACTTCTTATGAAGTTTTTGCTAAGATGAATAGAGACCATCAAGACAATTATGACATGCTAAAGCAGTCTTTGTTATTGAGATATGAAAAGAATGGTGAATTTTATCGTAAGAAGTTTAGAAATGCCAAACTGTTGTCTGGGGAGACATACCACCAATTCTCTGCCAGACTGGAAACCTATTTGGAGAAATGGACTGCTCTGGGGAAGACCCAAGATCTCAAAGAGATGATCATGATAGAGCAATTAAGAGAGTCCATGGCTCCAGACCTGAGAAAATTTCTCATGGAACAAGGTGCAGAGAGGTTGGGGGAGGTTTTGAATGTCGCTGAGAGGTATCAGGCAGCCCAGACAGAGGTAAGTGGCACTAAAAAGAAGCACATAGTGTTGAGGATTGTTTCATGCTTACAGACATTTGGATTTGTGCACGATACGAATGGCTGTATCATGGAACACCTCAAACGAATAGAGATATATCTCCGCGACCGATGTCGATGATTGTTGCATGTGTGCAAGCATTTGAGTTTGGCCAACTCGGATTGCTACACCATGGAACATCGCAATTGAATATATATTAACGACGTAGTATGCATATCACTATGCATGACG
This sequence comes from Oreohelix idahoensis, assembly GCA_024509875.1. NCBI lineage: Eukaryota > Metazoa > Mollusca > Gastropoda > Stylommatophora > Oreohelicidae > Oreohelix > Oreohelix idahoensis. Next base: position 627,687 of record JAMPIV010009326.1, on the reverse strand, counting down.
CGTATGTCTTTATAACGTCATTCGACGTGTGGGCTTCGGCCCCAACGGCAGTGTTTGAAATGTGTGGCATCGCCACTATGGATTGTGTGGCATAGCCACTATATATTCGACTTGTGGGTTTTGACCCGAACGGCAGTGTGTTTCAGAAGTGTGGCCATTGCCACTTATATTGTGTGGTATATCCACTTATTAAATGTGTGGCTGGGAAGCCAATTGAGCAGTGTATTTCTTGAACCAAACGTAAGTCGTCGTATGAATAACGCAGTTTGCATAATTATGGCAGATTAGCCTGGCGTGGTATGCCAAAGGAACATTACGGTACTAGCAATAGTGTAAGACTAGTATAGATGGATATTGTACAGCTAGCGGCAAGCGTAAGCCTAGTGTAACGGATATTAAACGACTAGCAGTAGACGTAAGCCTAGCATAATAAGTGTATTGCAGAACTAGCAGGATAGTTAAGTCTAGTTAGCCTCTGAATTTATGCCAAAGGACATTGGCCGTTAAAAGGAATTGACCTCTAACCAGAACTCTAGATAGAGATTGTGAACATGTGCTTATGAAATAATGAGAACTCTTACAGATCGTACATGAATGTGATGTGACTTTTGTTCCCATGTAGTTGGTGTCTGCTCATGGTATGAAATTACTAATTAAATATTTTGAGTCGTCAAAATCACGGTCTTATCAACTGTCGTATTCGGAGTTGAGTTAAATGCTGTTAATATTCAACTGATCATGACCAGTGATGATTAATGTCTTAACACGCTGCATCTCACACTGCCAATATAATCAATACAACAAGAGACTAATATAGGTCAGTCAAGGGTCGAATATTTAATATGAAACTTGTTCAGCACATAATGCATCACAAGGGTTAAAGCAGACATTATCGATACCAACGGACAGTATTACGGAATCCTACAAAAGTGATAAGAACCCGAGGGACTTTGACTCTATAAACTGAATACGCATATAATAACTTGGTCATCCTCAAATACTAGAAGTCATCGAAGCACTCCAGAACACACGGGGGTCCCGAGGCCCGTAACACATAGAAAATTTTAAAGCTCCACAGCTCTTTAGTAAATTTGATACCAGAGAACAAGGTAATAAAGGCAGGACAAATTTTGATAGGCCACGAAATGATTATCGTGATAGAAACTCACAGTTCAATGACCAAAAATATAATGAAAGAAAACCGTTTAACCAAGGAAAGAGATGGTGCAAATGGTGTAAGAAAGACAACCATAACACCGAATTTTGTAAAAGGAAACCTTCAAACATTGCTGCAATGAAATCGGGGAACCGAAGATTAAAGGTTAATCCTAATGGACAGCAGGAACCTTATCACCCCCCAGTTTGTGAGGATGTTATTTGTAATGGGGTCACAATAAGGTGCCTATATGATACAGGTTTGGATTATGATTCAGTTGTGAAGTCTAGCCTAGTGGACCCAAGTCAGTATACCACAGAAACAGTGGAAATACAAGGGGCGACTAAGGACATACCACTCATGACACTTCCCATCGCAAGGATAACGGTGAAAACTCGCTATGTGGAAAGAGAAATCAGAGCAGCAGTGATAGATGAACCAATCTACCCTCTGATATTGGGGTGTAGATACGTCTTCTTGGGGAATCCCGAGAGACCTGTGATCATGGCGACAGTGCAGACCAGGTCATAGAAAAAGGAGGAAGAAGGTGAACCTATAAATGCTAATCCAGAAGAGATGAGGAAGGCGCAGGCTGAGGATAGGACACTCAAGCCATGTTTTAAGAAATTGCCCAAATGTCACACACCTCCAAGCAAGGGAGAGTACTTTATGAAGAACAAATTGATATACAGGAAGGCCGGAACTGGAACAAATGGTCACAACCAGCTGGTTCTTCCCACTTCATATAGGAATAAAGTGATGGAACTAGGGCATGCGATTCCCTTCAGTGGTCACATGGGGATCAGCGCCACAGGACAGCGTATAGCTTGTCATTACTTCTGGCCAGGGATAACGGAAGATATAAAAAGATATGTCAAATCCTGTCCAGAATGTCAAAGGGTAGCTCCAAAGCATTGGACTGCTCCTGCAACTCTAGGGGAAATGCCCATAGTGGGAACACCTTTTGAGAGGGTTGCAGTGGATATTGTGAGACCTCTCACTCGGACCAAGAGGAGGAACAGTTACATCCTTACTCTGGTGGACACTTGTTCTATGTGGGGAGAGGCGGTAGCCCTGCCATCAATTGATTCGAAACATGTAGCAGAGGCACTACTTACAATATTCACAAGATTAGGATTCCCGCATCAAATCTTGACTGATAATGGCTCACAGTTCAAGGGGAAACTAACGGAATTGGTTTTTAAGCTATTTCAAGCCAGACACTTTCATTGTAGTCCGTACCATCCACAAGGGAACGGCCAGGTAGAGAGGTTCAATGGGACTCTCATTTCTATCCTGAGGAAGCTGGCACATGAAAAACCGGATATGTGGGATCAATTTCAGCCCGCCGCGTTGTTTGCGTATCGTGAGGTACCACATAGTTCAACCGCGATGGCTCCCGCAACCCTGCTATTTGGGAGGCCAATAAAAGGTCCATTAGAAGCTTTATTAAGGACCTGGACAGATGAGAAAGCAGAAGAGACTGTTACCTCATCATATCAATATGTGAACGAGCTGACCACTCGTCTGAAAGCTGGATGGAAACTGGCAAATTTATAATTTGAGACAAGCCAGGAAGAAACATGCAGCGTATTTTAATAGGAAAGCAAAGGACAGAGAATTAGCTGTGGGAGAGAAGGTGCTTCTTCTACTACCCGGCAGCCAGAATAAGTTGCAAATTGGATGGCAAGGTCCATATACGGTTCTAGAGAAGGTGTCTAGAACAAACTACAAAATTGACAAAAAGGGGAAGGAGAAGGTATATCATGTAAACCTTTTAAAGAAGTATCTGGACAGACCACTCCAGGAAAGCACCCCCTTACTGACCTTGGCTATCGCAACTAAAATGAAAAAAGAACCACTCACCTCACATGAATACCCATTACATCCCTGTGAGACAGCAGCACAGGTAAAAGTCAGTAAGCACCTGACTAAAAATCAGAGGGAGAGAGTTCAACAGGTTCTGGAGGAACATACAGATGTATTAACAGATAAACCAGGACATACAAATTTGCTACAGTATGACATGAAGCTGGTAGACTCAAACCCAATCTGTATGAGAGCCTATTCTGTTCCGTTCGCGAAGGAGAAGGCATTGAAAGAGTAAATAGATTATTTGTTGAAAGAAGGGATTATTTCACACAGTGAATCTTCTTTTAGCTCCAGTGTAGTTTTGTTGAGGAAACCGTCTGGGGAACATAGACTGTGCATAGATTACAGGAAACTGAATGCTGTCACAGAAGGACAAGTGGATCCATTACCAGATACAAAACAGTTATTTGCCAGATTGAACAAGGCAAAATACTTTTCGAAGGTGGATCTTAGCAAAGGCTATTACCAGATTCCAGTGAAGCCTGAAGTAAGACCTTATTTAGCTTTTATCACCTCGGAAGGACATTATGAATTCAACATGCTACCATTCGGATTGAAAAATGTTCCGAGTGTATTTTCTAGGATGATGCGCAAATTGTTGGATCCCTTGAATAATCCATGTATCACGAATTTCATGGATGATATTCTCGTCGCCACAGAAACATTTGAAGAACACATTAACTCTCTGAAAATGTTATTTGATAGGCTCAGAGAAGCGAACTTAACTGCTAGACCAACAAAATGTTGTATTGGATGCAAAGAGTTGGAATTCTTGGGACATACTGTATATCAGGGTAACATGACCCCTGACCCCAAGAACTTGGAAAAACTGCAGAGAGAACCTAGACCACAAACAAAAAAAGACGTGCGATCATTCGTGTCGTTATGTGGGTTTTACCAAAAATATATCAAAAATGTTAACTCTATATGTGCTCCTCTGACTGATCTGACTCGCAAGGGAAATCCAGATAAAATTGTGTGGTCCGCGCAATGTGAATTGGCATTTCAAGAATTAAAGTAAAAACTCACTAGCAAGCCTATTCTCAAATTGCCTGATTTGACTCAGGACTTTGTGGTGAGAACAGATGCAAGCAATGTAGGCCTGGGGGCGGCTCTGTTGCAAAGGTCCTCGTCACCCAATGGGGAACTGAACCCAGTCGCTTATGCAAGCCGCAAGTTAAACAAAGCGGAACAAGGATATTCCACAAGCGAAAAAGAATGTTTAGCGTTAATCTGGGCAATAAAAAAGTTTCAAATCTATCTGTATGGTAGGACTTTTGTGGTCCTGACAGATCACTAGCCACTTGTGTTCTTATTTCAGGCCAAGCATGAAAATGCAAGATTGTTAAGATGGTCTTTATTGTTGCAACCTTATCAGTTTATTATTGAATATATCCCGGGGTCACTGAATGTCGGTGCAGATTTCCTCAGTAGGCACCCCTGTGATCAAAATTAGAATAGTAGTAGGCGGGAGAAGTTAATTTTATCTATGTGTATCACTGGTTTTGGAACTTGCATTAGTGCATGTTCTCAGGTGGGGAGATGTGTGGTGAAAATACAGTGATAGAACGTTAAAATATCTCCAATTATAAAGATAACGGGTAAAATAACACGTAGGGATAAAAATATAGGCAAGATATGCCGAGGCTTCTTCACCTACGCCAGCGCTTTCTAACGCCATTGAAACTAACTAGTTGGAACATGCAAACTAAACGACATATCCTTTTAGACGGGGTAGAAACGGAGATAAAAGAAAAAAATTATGACGGTCTGAACACGTGTTTGAATCTAAAATGCAAAAAGACGCAATTTGTAGTTTAAAGGAAAAATTACGCCACTAGTTGACACAATGTAAGGAAATGGACAAAAAAGACCTTAGCTCTTATTCGAAACAGACGTATCTTAGACGTTTTACCGTAATTGGTCGTTTTAATTTGAATATAGCGGCAAATGCCATACCCGAAGGTTCAAAAACAAATTTCAAAACTAACCTTGAGAAAAGTAGGGTTTTCTTTAATAATAAAGTTATGAAAATAAAACCTATCTAGTTTGATAGCCCATCTTGAGCAGAGAAATAATATACTTTTAATTACACAGACGGACAGATAACACGGAAGATATTGACGAAAGACTGTATTGTTCAATACAGACTAGCGAACAGTTTTTTTTTGCATATTTTCACTAAAGTTACATTTTGGCGTCCTTGAGCCTAAAAATGCAAAAATCAAACTGCAGATGAACTAGCGGCAAAGTCGGAGGATAGTAGCTAAAAATAACTTAGCATAGGATCTTAGAAGTAGGGGGAGACAAAAATTTGTGTAGTTTTTTTCTTGTAGTTTCGTCCAAAAACAAGTATAATTTTGGGAAAAGCCAAGTTGAGACGGACAGACCGACAGACAAATACTACATACTAGACTGAGACTGGACTGAAATTGGACATTTATATTTTGAATATTTGAAAAGTTAGAGGGGAAGTCCGTTGATTGGACAAAAGCTTTTATAGTACTGAAAGACAGACGCTCGCTTGTGCCATTTTATAGAAGACTGTCCATTGACACAGTACGTTACTGCCAGAGGTGATTTCCAGGAATTATTAAATAAAAATCAGTGGCACGCCCTAATCTAGCCAGCAGCTCAGCTGAGTTTTGCTAGTACTACGTAACTGTGTTCTCAATTCTGAATTGTGGTAAGGGAAAAAGCATTTATCTTGTTTATTTTAATATTTTGAGTGATTGATACCGCCATATCATGAAAAATGATTACGACAAGTGAGTGCTTACTCTAGGTCCCCAGCAGCAGTCCAGGGCCTAGAGACAAACAAATAATATATGAAAACATATCTAAGACTATGGAAGACAGATCTACATTTGAGATCAGTGGGAACATATCACCCACCTTATTGAATGGAAGAGGAAACTATTGAACATATTTCGGATGCAAGGCAGTCTTGGGAAACTGGTACTATTTGATAACAACTGGGTGAGATGTGCTAAGTTGGTCAGAGAGATCTGACCCAATCTGTGTAATGTTGTTTTGCTGTGTTGTGTGTAAGAGTGGCGCAGTAAACAGAGTGTTGACACATGGCACAAATTTTGGTTTCAGAGTTTCTGATCTGGCACTACGCTTGTGCCAGATGCTTTTGTAGAAGTACAATAGCGGATGCCTGTGCAGCCTAACATTTTACTCCAGCTACTGAGAGGAGTGGGCCACAAGAATCCTGTACTACATCGTCACAGGCCAGTTAAGTGCAAACCTGGCCTGCTGTAGATTCATCAACTGTGTCCACCATCAATAAAGAATTAAAATCTTGTTATATAAACATTAATATCAGTCCATATGTCAAGGACAAAGAACTTTATAATCATAGATTGGGCATGATGACGCCACCCCGACTAAACATCCAGTGCTAGTTTTTCCCAAGACATTGTAGATATTATTAATATTAACCATTGTAATAATATACCCATGTACAAAAATTTCATTTGATTATGCAATATATATATGCATTTTATTGATAAATACATATTGTTTCATATGTTCTGACCAAAAGAAACAATTGGTTCAGGACTAATAAATTTAAAAAATTTTCAAACTTAAACTCTAAAAGCCAGTGTTAGTTCAGTTTATCATAGAGTTTATTATTATTATTAGACTTATTATTTACATGTGTGTGTCTGTGTATTTTATTACCTACACATTACATTTCAGTACCCTAGACTTTTAACGTAGCTAACATTCATAATAGTAGAATAGGTCTGTTTGAGGTCGTAAGTGGTAGCAGAAAGGCCTTCTGTAACTCACATAAACTTTTATCTCAGGAGCCTTCACAGCTGACCTCATCCAGTACACTAGGTAACATAACCACCATACAATAACATCAAAAACCACTACAGCAGTCTTTGTTCTGGAACCCCCAGGGCAAGAGAGGCAGAGGTAGACCAAGAAGCACATGGAGAAGAGAGCTGGAAACAGAGATGAAAATGATAAGGAGAACGTGGAAGGAACTTGAGATGATGGCACGTGACAGGAGGACTTGGCATGTGTTTGTATAAGGTCTATGCTCCTTTGAGAGTGGAGGGTTATGATGGTGATGAAATCATATGTTTGTTTCAAGTGTTGTGGCCAATCATGTGTTTCATCTAATTAAATTATTTGCTTGGCGCTAGGTAAAAAATAAAACTGCGCCAGCTTGATAAAGAAAACTCACTTCAATCAGGTCCTCCAACATACCTCTCACTCCTAGCACATTCACTCCACATTCCTCCCCCCCCCCCCCCCGGCCATTATTCATCACACCTCTAGCATATCTACTTTAATAATGTCCTCCATTGTACATCTTATGACAACATCTCATTCAATAATGTCCTCCACCATACCTCTCACCTCCAGCACATCCACTCCAATCTTCCACCATACCTCTCACTCCTAGCACATCCACTCCAATCATGTTGTCCATTGTCCCTATTAACACCAGCACATCTACTCCAGTCATGTCCTCTATTTTACCTCTCACCTCCACCACGTCTACTCCAATCATGGCCTCCCCTATTCCTCTCACCTCCAGCACACCTACTCTAATCACGTCTTATCTATATCTCTCACTCCCAACAGATCTACCATAATCATTTCCTCCACTATATCTTTGACTTCGAGCACATCTAATTCAATCACGTCCCCAACCATACCTCTCACCTCTAGCCCATCTACTCCAATCGTTTCCTCCACTGTACCTCCTTCATTTCGGTTAGTATGAGGGAGACAAGAATATGCAGTTGCTCCCCAAAAGCGTAACAGAAATTACAAGAATCAAAGAACAAAAATGACCAAATGTATAAACCATACAAAAAGGACGATGTATGTAAAGTGTGGAGCTAAAATGTAGGCCTATATGCACAAACTTATATGACGTCATCATTTTTGTATTCTGCTTACCCATAATACAATTACGTCATCACTTTTGAAGACAGAGCGCACCGATAGACGTTTTATACAGCGTGACGTTAAGTATGAAAAGTTTTGAACATAAAAAAAAGTTGATCTTGGCACTCTTAGACCTAAATACACAGCAGGAAAAAACAGAGAAATATAGAGAATATGTGATACTTAGAACAGAAGCAAAGAACAAGGTGGTAGCAGCAAAACAGAAGTCCTGGGAAGAATTTGGAGAAAACCTAGTAAAATATGCGCAAGAAAACCATAAATTGTTCTATAAGACCCTAAAGAACATGAGGAAGGAAAAACAATGCCCTCTCAAATTTATAAAGGACAAGCAAGGCAAATTGCTTACTGCCCCGAAGGAAGTAATGGAAAGATGGAAAGAATATTTCTCGGAACTCATTGATGGTGAGCAAGGTCAAACATCAGAAATGATAACCACTAGCACAGAAGAGGAAACCAATGGTGATGAAGATGACATAAAGATGGAAGAACTGAAGGCAGCACTGAAAAAAATCAAGATGGGCAAAGCAGCAGGGCATGATGGTATAACACCAGAAATGGTTAAGTACATGGGCGCATAAGGTGACCTATTACTCTTAAGGGTCCTACAGGCAGCGTGGTGCAACAAGACCATACCAAAGGATTGGGAGATTGCCATCATAACACCAGTTTTCAAATAAGGTGACAATCGACAATGTGGAAACCACAGATGCATATCCCTTCTCAGTGTCCCTGGTAAAATCTACTCTAGAATCCTAGAGCAGAGACTCCGACGCCTAGCTGAGCCACAATTGGATGAGATCCAGTGCGGATTCCGAGCAAACCGAAGTACTCAAGACCTAATCTTCACACTCAGACAGCTGAGTGAAAAGGCTCTTGAGTATACGAGTGAGATCCATCTTTGTTTCATAGATCTGGAAAAGGCGTTTGACAGGGTCCCCTTGAGCAAACTTTGGGACTGTTTGGCAAGGAAGAATATTCCAGCACCTCTGATCCATGCTATACAGAGCTTCTACAAGTCTTGCAGAAATTATGTGAGGACAGCAAACCATAAGTCAGAAGAGTTCAGGATCATCACTGGTGTAAGACAAGGTGATATCCTGTCACCTTATCTTTTCATACTCCTCATGGACGATGTCATCAAGGCATGTAAGGAGAGAACAAAAAAGTATTCAGTGGGGTACTGGAAGATGAGACAGGTATGTATTTCGGAGTTGGCATTTGCTGATGATGTTGCCCTGATTGCTAACTCAGAGGCATATCTCCAATCCAACCTGCAAGTCTGGAAGGAAAAGCTGGAGAAGAGAGGGATTGTCATAAGCAGCTCTAAAACAAAATCCATGGTGATATCACGAGAAGAAAGAAGATATCAGATTAAGCTGGGAGAACAGGTCCTGGAGAAGGTCGACCACTTTAAATACCTTGGAGTTATTATAGACCGAAAGGGAGGCATTAAAGAAGAGTTGGCCACTCGAAAAGCAGCGGCTGGGAGACTTTTTCAGGCCATAAATCGAGGATACTTCAGCAAGAAAGAGGTTGCTAAAAAAACGAAGATGGCTATATACCGCTCCACCTATGTCCCAGTCTTGACATATGGATGCGAGTCATGGGCAATGACTACAACCCACAAAAGCCAGATCCAAACCTCAGAAATGAGGTATCTGAGGAAGGTGGTTGAAGTAACAAGAAGAGACATGATCCGCAACCAGACGATACGTCAAGGCCTAAAATCCCACCACCTGCAGACCTAAGTAGAACAGTCCCGACTAAGATGGTTTGGCTATGTCTGCAGAATGGGAGAAGATCGGCTACCACGACAAGCATGGGATACAAAGAGCCAGGGATCCAGACCTCCAGGACGACCCAGAGTCCGCTGGGAGGACAACATTAGTCAATCTTTGAAGGACCGAGGACTAGAATGGAACCAGGCCAGGAGGAAGACAGCCGATAGGATAGTCTGGCGCTCTCTCTTCTTCCAAACCTCTACACCTCACGGTAGGAGGGGACGACTAAGTAAGTAAGTACTCCTAGACCCCCTGAAGATGCTCTGTGCAACATTTCATGGCCGTAGCTTCAACGGGGCCGGAACCAACCCCGAACAAACAAACAAACAAATAAACACACAAACACACTTTCAAAATTGTATAAGATATACAGGGTTATTGACAGGTCATTTCATATTTTTATGTCTGTGTCTATTGGATGTGCACGAAACAAATGTTAACACAAAGAGTAAAAAAATTGATAATAAAAATGACAATAAATACACTAATTATAACCAAAGAGTAGATTGAACAGGGTAGACACTTCCAAGTTGGTAGATGAGCGGATCCATATGAAGTACATCTGATACTTTCCCGCTCTTCTCCCACTTCTTTGAAGAAAAACAAAAAACTGCCATTTGAGAAACAACTTTTATTTTTTATTTTCAGAAACACAAAGTGAAAATTAGTATAAAGTGGCCAATAAATTGATGTTACAAGATGAAGCAAAAATGTGTTGCCCACAACTAGACCATATGTTGAAAGACTGCATGTCACAATCAATCAATCAATACCCTTTAGCTCCCCAAGGAGCATAGGCCTTCAATAAACACATGCCAAATCTTCTTGTCCTGTGCCATCTGCTCAAGTTCTTTCCATGTTTTCTTCATCATTTTCACTTCTGTTTCCAGTTCTCTTCTCCATGTGTTTTTTGGTCTACCTCTTCCTCTCTTTCCCTGTGGATTCCAGAACAAGGACTGCCTTGTAATGCTATCAACAGGTTTCCTCAATGTATGTCCTATCCATCGCCAGCGTCCTCTTCTCAACTCTTGTTCCACTGGCACTTGTCTGGTTCTTGTCATCAATTCCACATTTGTGACTGTCATACAATTTCAGTTCTTCTATTCTACGCAAGCACCCGTTTATAAAAGTCTGTAGCTTTTTGGTTGTTGTTTTTGTTGTTCTCCATGTCTCAGAGGACTGTAGGACTGACTTGACATTTGAGTTGAAGATTCTTATTTTTGTGTTGGACTTGATTTCTCTTGTTCTCCATATGTTTCCCATTGCAATGAAAGCTCCTCTTGCTTTTTGTATTCTTATTTTGATATCACTGTCTGTCCCTCCAATGTTGTCTATATTACTTCCAAGATATGTGTACGATTCTACATCTTTAAGTGGTGTTTCTTCAAGTTCAACCTTGTTATCATTTCTTGCATTTATTCTCATAATCTTTGTCTTTTCCCTGTGTATTTTCAGGCCCACTTGTTGTGACCTCTCATTGAGAATTTTCATTTTCTTTTGCATCTGATTATGGTTATGGGACAGAAGAGCCAAGTCATCTGCAAAATCCAGATCATCAAGCTGTTTAGTCAGGTTCCACTGGATTCCATTTCTGTTGTGTGATGTCGATGTTTCCATAACCCAATCTATTGCTAGTAAGAAAAGAAATGGAGACAAGAGGAATCCCTATGTCACTCCCGTTCTAATCCTAAACGGTTCTGTAAATTGTCCTTCATGAAGGACTCTGCATGTCATGTCTTCATATGTCTTCTTTATTAAGTTAATGATCTTCATGGGAACTCCATAATGTCTCATCAATTTCCAAAGCGATTCTCTGTCTACACCGTCAAATGCCTTTTCATAGTCCACGAATCCGATGTATAGCGGTGAATTCCATTCCAGACTTTGTTTAACTATTATTCTCAATGTGGCTATCTGGTCTGTACAGGATCTGTTTTGTCGAAAACCTGCTTTTTCGTCTCTCAGTTGCTTGTCTATGGACTCTTTCATCTCTCAAGGATGATTCTGTTTAATAGTTTTCCTGGCACTGATAGTAACATTATTCTTCTATAATTTGTGCACTCTTGTAAATTTCCCTTCTTAGGCAACTTGACCAGATAACCTTCCTTCCATTCTGCTGGTATATCCTCTCTCTCCCAGACTTTGCCACGTGGTTTGTATAATATCTCTGTATAGGTATCAATATCTGTTTTGATGGCCTCTGCTGGAATGCAATCTGGACCAGCTGCTTTTCCATCTTTCAGATGTTTTATGGCTTTCTTTATTTCTTCTCGACTTGGTCGTTCACAGCTGATTTGTAGCTCCTCTTCTGCTGGCTGGATGTATGGGGGATTTGTTGGAGATGGTCTATTGAGAAGTTCCTCAAAATGTTCTGTCCATCTCTTCATTTGTTCTTGTATATTACTAAGCAATTTTCCATTCTTATCTTTTATGAGGCCATTTGCTTGCTTATATTCCCTTGTTAGCTTCTTTGTGTTGTTGTACAGGTCCCTCATATTTCCTTTGGTTGCAGCTTCCTCTGCTTCCCTTGCCAAATCATCAATATATTTCATCTTGTCTCTTTTGATGTTTCTTCTTACTTCTTTGTTTGCTTCTATGTACACTTCATGAGCCTTGGCTTTGGAACTTCTGGTTTTGCTTCTGTTTAAATCTGCTTTCTTGTTTTTCTTGTCGTCTTCTATCTTACTAATGGTTTCTGTTGTTATCCATGCTTTGTGCTGATGTTCTTTTTTTCTCAGTACTTCTTCACATGTCTCGTTCCATATATTTTTTACTTGTTGCCAGTGGTCTTCCGTATCTGTTTCATCTTCCAGTTGTTGGAGTACTTGGCATTTGTTGGATACTGTGATTGAAAATGTTTCTCTTATTTCCTGATTTCTTAGATATCCCACATTATACTGTTGTCTGTAGCTATATGCTGTATTACATTTCTTGAGTTTTAATTTTGTTTTAGCCAACAGAAGATGGTTGTCTGATACAACATCTGCTCCTCTACATACTTTCACATCGTGCAATGATGACCTAAACTTCTTACTTGTGCATATGTGATCAATCTGATTCTCAGTTCTGTGGTCTGGTGAAATCCATGTTGCTTTCTGTATTCTTTTATGTGGAAATATGCTTCCTCCTATAGCTAGTTGATTTAAAGCACAGAAGTTTGCTAATAGTTCCCCATTCTTGTTCATCATACCTAATCCATGCTTTCCCATGATTTCTTCAAAGCTGGTGTTGTCTGTTGCTATTTTTGCATTTAGGTTCCATATCAAAATTGTGATGTCCTTTCTTTTCTTATTGCGGAAGTGACGTCTGATTCCAATTATTTAATTCATCCCAATATATTTTATTCTCCAACTTTACAGTAATGTACCTAATTCTTGTGCTACTTTACATACTTATATACATTTTACCAACAGATGAAACATATCAGAATTGAAGGTAGTAATAAAGATAACGGTTTAAAACATGAAATACAGAAAAGCTTTACAAAGCTCTTCTGTTTCACTTTAAAACTGTTCTTTTGAAAGATAGAGATTTGTCACTTTTCCGCCCGCAGGTTTATCTGATCTTCAGGGAGCCGCGCTGGTGTAATGGCTTCGGCGTTGTACTGGCGACCAGGTGTTTATGGTTCAAACCCGGGCGTCAGCGTTTGAAGAAATGTTTACGGCCGGAAATTTGACTGAATAACCTGAACGGCTCCTGTGATAAACCCTCTGTGGATGGGAAGGAGCGACGCTCCTGACCGGGTTGGAAGGAAAGTCCTCAGGTTCCCCAGCCTCGCAATGACATGTCATTGGGCCGAAGGGCTGAAAGCCCAAGTGCCGCTGGTTAAGGAAAAAAAAAAAAAAAAAAAAATCTGATCTTCATGTTGAAGTGTTGCACAGCTAATGCTGCATTAAAATATATATTTTAATTTTATTAACAATGGATCACAGGTCTTTACAAAAAACTTAAACACACTACTAAGTGGAGAATGTTAACATTATTCTACCACAATGTAAGTACTAATGTTAACAATTACAATGATGATGCTAGCCCCAATGACAAGACCACAAGCGTGAAGTACTGCCACAATCCTTGCTTCACGATTGCCAGTAGTTAGAAACTGATCCACGTGGGCACTCATATCAGGAAACTGAAGCAAAATAAGACAAAGAACCAAGTAAATTTTATGTTTCTATGAAACCATAGATGGTCACTATTGATGATGGTTAATACGATATAATACCCCAAAAAATAATAGAAGCAGACAAAAATATGTAACTGCCAGGAAGAATAAAGAAATATATAAGACATCAAATAGAAGAGCGTAAATTAAAACAGTCCACACACATTCGACAAATAAAAGAGTAAACATACATACTTTGTTAGACAATAGCTAGCACACATGAAGTCAGACAGCGGTAAGCCCACAAACATGCAGAAACAATACACGCACACAAATATGCACAAAGAACAATTAATGTACTGACAGGAATAATCATATAGCATACAGACATAAATTAATAAGTACAAAGCCCAGACGCATATATAGACAATAATTAGTGCAGAGAAATATGTAAACAATAATTAGTATATAGACATTAAGTACAGGAACAATATATTGACAATAATTAGTACAGGGGCATAAACAGTATAGACAATAATTAGTACAGGGGCACGCATATATATAGACAATAATTAGTACAGGGGCATATATAGACAATAATTAGTAAAGGGGCATATTTATAGACAATAAGTAGTACAGGGGCATAAATAGAAATAATTATGCATGTACATATCTTGACAATAATTAGTACATGGATATATATATATATATACAATAACTAGTGCAGGGATATATATACGAGGGGCGTTCAGAAAGTAATGCACCATATCGTTTTTCCCAGGAGCTGTTTATTCAAAAAGCATGAAATTTATACACAATATACATGGATATGTCATGTAAACATCGGTATTATTCAACATAATCCCCACCAACTCGTACGGCTTTATGCCAGCGCGAAACAAGTGCATGTATTCCTAGCCCGTACCAGATTTTGTCTTGATCATGTAGCCATTTCTTCGCTGCATGAATCATTCCTTCATCATCTTCAAACCTTGTCCCACGGAGTGCATCTTTAAGTGGATTAAATAGATGAAAATCAGAGGGTGCCAAATCGGGACTATAGGGTGGATGGGGTAGTACAGTTCAACCCAATTTGGTGATTGCTTTCCATGTTGTCAGACTTGTGTGAGGTCCCGCATTGTCGTGAAGGAGAAGCAGGTCTGCTGGATTCTTGTGCGGCCGAACTCTGCGAAAACGTTGAGTTTTTTCAATGTCTTAATGTAAGCTTGCGAATTGATTGTCTCTCCTCTTGGCATAATGTCCACAAGAATCACACCTTCAATGTCCCAAAAGACAGTGATCATGACCTTTCAAGCTGAAGGAATTGTCTTGAATTTCTTTCTTCGTGGTGATTGCGGATGATGCCACTCCATTGACTGTCTTTTTGTCTCAGGTTCAAAATGATGTGCCCAGGTTCGTCACCTGTAACGATCTTAGCCAAAAAGTTATCTCCATCAGCATTGAAACGCTCCAACAATTCAGAAGAAATTGCTTTCCTTTGCAATCGGTGGTCATTTGTGAGACTTCGAGGAACCTATCTTGCGCAAACCTTAGAAAATCTGAGAGTTTTTATAACTGCATTTGTACTACCAATGCTGACTGACAGCTGTAAGGCCAATTGTTGAGTAGTGATTCACCTATTAGTAAGAATAATGCCCTCAGCGCATTTCAACATTTCCGCGTTGGTGGCTGTGGCAGGACGTCCACAGTGCGGCCGATCAAGCAGCTCCGTATCTCTACTTCTTGATTCTTCGATTCTCTGAACCCAGCGACTGACTGTACTCCTGTCGACTGCAAAACTTCCATACACATCACATAGACGCTTGTGAATGTCCACAACAGTTTCCTTCTCTGCAACGAGAAATTCTATCACAATTCGCTGCTTATAACGCAAGTTGCTAACACGCTCCATTTCAACGGTTTAGGGCAGCCGTATTATTTGGCCGGTTGAAATGCAATTTGGTGCACACAATTGGCACACGCCATATTTGAAGTGTGCAAAATTTCATGCTTCTATCTTCATTATTAACTGAGAAAAACGATGTGGTGCATTACTTTCTGAACGCCCCTCGTATATAGACAATAAGAAGTACAGGAACATATATCGACAATAATTAGTACATGGGGCATATATAGACAATATTTTGGTAAAGGGGCATATATTTAAATATTTAGTACAGGGATATATATATATATATTTGGGCTGCACCGAATATTCAATTTCTATTCGATTCGGTGCCGAAAAGTGCATTCAATGAACTATTTGTATTCGGTCGTATAGTACGCTGCCATCAAATACGAATAGTAAATTTCTGTCCAGCACTTGCTGACAACACGTTTTCAGATAACAGATGTTGTCTTTTGACAGAGAATGTTGAGAGGCTGGTTTTTTTAAAGCCAATGCATGTTTCAAGCAGCAATTTAAAAAAAAAACTAATTAATGGCTAGTTAGTAGCATTAAATAGTTCCAATATATTTGCCTGATTTTTTTGTAAAATTGCATAATTAATAAACATGTCAATATATCTATTGAACACAACTTTTTATGCCCAACATTGACTCACTATTCTTATTCGTATTCTGCCGAATAGTTAAAGGCCTCATTTCGTGTTCGTCCGAATAGTAAAAATCACTATTCGGTGCAGCCCTAATATATATACAAACATATACTTACAGACAACAATAAACAAACACATATACAAAAGAAAATAAGCACACACACATACAAACAATAAAAAACACTCAGACTTTCAAACAGCAATAAACAACTATACAAACAATAATAATTACCCACATAAAGAAACAAAAATAAACACGCACTTACATACAAACAACAATGAGAACAACAAAATATACAAACAACTGTGACAATACGTCTGTACGTGTTCTTTTGGTGGCTCTATCACCCCTTCAGCCACTCAGGCAGTATATCTTTTCTTCTTCATTTTTCTGTCCGATCGTATATTATTTGGCAATCTTTTGACCTTCCATTCATTATTGTTCTCTATGCTGAATCTAGTAGGGAAGTCTCTAACACTCCACTCCACTACGGAAGTATCTGCTATGGGACTATCTTTATCTCGTACATTTTTGCTTTACCACTCCTCAGACCTATTTACGTTCCGCCAGATGAACTGTGCACAAGATGTCACCGGAAATATTACCGCATGATTTAAAAGAGGTCACGCGTGGAAATATTAAATGTAATTTCTTAAAACACGTGGGGGAAATTTTGAATTTAAACACCCCAACCCACATAGTGCAAACAAGAGCTTACGATCGGATTGAAGTGAGAGCCGGAAAATACAATGAATCTCATTGGCAAGTTTGCCGGGAAGTACAATCTGTGATTTGAACTGGAAACTGATAATAAAATCTAGCGAACTCAGAGACACATAACAGACAGCTTCGCAACTTGTAACGAGCAATTCCCTAAAAGGCAGAAAGAGAAGAATCGGACCTAGGATCACCCGTCCTTAGAGGAATTACTAGTTTCCCAGGCTAAGTGTATCGCAGAACACCCGTCATAAGAAGGGATTCAAAATTTCTCAGACGAAATTGATTCGAGAGCATATGCACCGAAATTGCTCGTGTCTATCCGAAACCTGTGCGAGGAGATTGTGTATAACCCAAAATTTGGGGTAAGTTGTGGACATTTCTTTTACAAATGTGAATTAACAAGTTTTCTTGCTAAGTGGTTATATATGAGGCTGGCAACATCAACATACGAAAATAGTATATTCATAAACCGCTACAGCAAGCGCTGGTGATTGTTTCTGGCTAGTCGTGCGGAAAACCCGACAGCAGAGGCGACACCAGACTCCGACTGGAGCAGTGATGAGTGATGATTACATCACATGTGCCTCAAGTGTAGCATATCATTTTGTGAGATATATGTAACTTGATAATGTTAGTTCAGGCACAAATCATTATTCGCGCTGTCCAGACACATTTTCCCAGTTATTACCCAGAGGAATAGTGGTGATTTCTATTCATCTTTCCTAAGTAACACTGTGTATACTCAAGAATATAATTCTTCTGAGAGATTAACATTGGTGGGTGGACAGCGAGATGATGCGCTTGTTAAGCTTTCAACAACTCAGTGTACTTAGCAAAGGCATTTGTCTTTCTATTTTTTATAAAAGTACGTGGTTACAAGCATCAGACTGTTTGAAGTACTAACGTTACGACGCCGCTAGTATGTGAAGAAGTGCACTCATCACCAAAACGAAGTGACGGAAACTACGGCGACAGGACTCACTTAGAGTAAAGTTTTCGTGTAAAATAGGCGAAAGCAACGGACTTTGATAAATCCCCACCTACGTTTCAGTGACGAAAACTTATATTTACAGCACAATTTCACCAATCTTTCCATATTTATTTTAACTGTTAAAGGCTAATTCATTATTAAAATTGTTACATGTTGTTTTAAAATTAAACAATCGTAGTCGCTTCAGTTTTTTTACATGTATGTAAGCAAACGTATGAGCCAGAATATTATATATATATATATATATATATATATATATATATATATATATATATATATATATATATATATATATATATATATATATATATATATATATATATATATATATATATATATATATATACCTCTTAACAGAGCTATACCATTATAAGAGGAATTCGCTGAATTAACTCAGCTGGGGGCTTGAACGGGCTAAAAACCATTGCTTAAATCCTTCACAAAAGGCGACGGACAGATACAAGTTAACAATTGTTCAGCCCTATGCAACATTGTTCTTGACTTCTGAATTATCTTGTGAAACCCCTTGCGGTATAAGATTCTTAACCTTCTATCTACATCTCTGCCAAGAGTAATCTTGTGCGAAGGTAAATAACTTTGACTACCAAGTTTAGATACTCTTGAGCTTTGGCCATTGTTTGACCTCTACTGCAAAGCAGGGGAGGCAATCCGTGACAACAACAATGTCAGAACAACTGTGTAGACAATATCCCCAGTTGTCAAGAACCAATTGACTATGGTTGCACCACTGCAGTGTGGATTTATAATAACAATAATAAGCTCGCTCCTCTAGGAGTATGACCACACAACAATGGCTGACATAAGTAATCAACACCTTTAACAGGAAATTCCCTTTATTACTAAGCACAACACACTATGTCCTCACACGGCCAACAAACGCATGAAATACAATATAATAATGACATGCCAGTGTAACTTGCCTTAACAGCTTAATCTATCTGCATCATACGCCACAGTACGACTTAACTGAACAAACACTGCAATGACTATCGCTCACCATGAGCGGCAAAACTGTGACAATGGTACACTCAACTCATTGACAACTTATAAATGTACGGCCTGTAACAAATACCATCTAGACACTACACTGTACTAGAATAACAACGTAATAATATACCAGGACCGAAATATGGCAAGCACTTGGCACACATAGTCCATAACATGAACTTCACAGCTAACTTGCTGGCAAAGGGGAAAATATCCGTCCTACCAGGACAATGGCTAGATTCTGACTGACCCCTTTCGCGCCTGATTTCCTGCCTTCTGGTAGTCAACTGACTCACCGGTTTTGCTATACCCGGCGTTGCCCGGCTGACTTTTCGTACAAAAGATGCACTGCGAAATAGCGCCGTGACAAACAATAAACACATACATTTACAAACAACAATTAACACACACATATGCAAACAACAAGCACATACTTATAGAAACACCAACAACAAAAAGCACGCATACATTAACGGATAGCAATAAGGACAAAACATACAACGACAACAATAAGCACCCTGACATACAAAGGTAACAATAAACACACAGATATATACAGACAACAATAAACAAGCTGACGTATACGAGCAACAGTAAATACAAAGATACAGTAATCACATACAACAACAAGCAGACAGGCATAAATATGTATACTTGCACGCATGCAGCAATAAGCATATGGACATAGAAAACAATACACTCATAAAAAATGATTACTCAGGCAAACATTGATATGAAAGTGCACAGACAGTCAAGGACAAGAAGAAATACACAGACTGCAAGAATATTTCAGAATAGCACCAACAAGGGCGCACAGACATAAAAGGTGATTGTGGCGAGATGGTAGTTAGATAGTCAAATAATAGTTCTCAGAAATGGAGAAGAGAGCTGGTGAACTAGTGGTAGGGATAGCACAAGGCAAGTCAGATAGATAACTGCACAGTTCTATATGGTATCTGTAGAAGAGAACTGGGAAGTAAGTCATCTTCTCGCTAGACCTATACTATGCACCAAGGGTGTCTCTATTAATAGTAGATGTGAATTGCAGCTCGTTAGTTATCTAGTCATATTTTAAAATATCAAACATTCTTTGAATTTCACACACGAGCAAAAATAGAACTGTAACTGGAATTTAAACAAAATAAACCAGCTGTCATTTATAAAACATATCTGAATACTTAAATAATTAAAATAGAAATTTAATGAACGTTGCAGATTGATATTTACAAAATCACAAGCTGGAATTTAATAAATTGTCAATGTCTCTTAACATCAAATGGGCCATTTGGTGACTTTTGGATTTACTTCTTCAATGAAAGAGTCCTTATGTCCTTCAGTTCTTTCTCTATAGACACTTCTGTCATTGATCAGGTGTAGACTTTTAAAGAGAGCTAATTCATTTGGACAGATAGAAACAATGCTATTACCAGACGATGCAGCGGTGGTCCTTTATTCACACACTGCTGTCTGTTATGCTCCTTACCAGGAGTTTTGTTGCGATTCTCTCTGGGGTAGGAACCATCAGACACACTATTACGGATCTGAACTTATCACTAAGCAAGTCGGCTCACAAAGTAGGTCAGCTTGGCTTTTCCCAGCTATGGGCTATGGCAATGAGGCTTCTACAAGTGTGGGTCAGTCCACCGAATGTCTTCTCATCTATGAGATCTTGAAGTGAAATTTCAAGAGTCCAGAACTGAGTCTAAGCGTGCTTATATACAATTTCCCAGTCCGTATAAATTTGATTGAGCATGTGTTTGATTGGATCTCCCTCACATCAGTCTGATTGGTTTAATCTGTCTATAGTTGAATCTCCTTTTTTCATTTCGATGATTTTCTCCCTCTCGCTAGCTCTGCGTGGATTGGCTCTTTTTCGCACTTCTGAGTGGTTGCTTTATTATACGTCTACGAATAATTAGGTCATTCTACCGTTGTGAATCTCAGAAATCAAACTATATAAACCATAACTCCTAAAGATTACTACTTACAGGGAAATTTATTTCCAGAATGGTTTCTGTCCGTTTTGCTACAGTGATGAACACTGATATAGATCAGAAATACAGTTTCATTCACATTTACATAAAGTTTCATGTGAGTCTAAGTGTTATGCTCAGAGCAAACACAAACATCTAATCATGTTTTTCTGAATTCTTTAATGGTCTGTACCGGTTGAAATGAAGCACAGTGGTCCGCTTCTTTGAAGTCATCCCAGTAAGTCGCCAACGTCGGTAGAGTTAGGATTAGGGTTAGGTTCAGGATACCTAACCTTAACCCTTACGCTTTTTTATTGCGTCTCTGAATTCTTTTTTAAGACCCTATGGTACAGACGGCGCACTGTGCTTAGTTCAACCGTCGGTACATTCCTCTCAGGCTTTCTCTTGCTCTGAAGAGAGATTTGCTGTTACAGGCAGGAAACATTGTTACATGAAATAAACAGACAGCTACTAACCATTACTACCAAAGGCACATACAAAAATAGCCCGCCAGCTATAGCAAATATCCACTTGCTGCCCTCGGCTATCATACTACCAGTCAATACACCCAGGATGACACCAATGTAGATCATACACGCAGACAGGAAGTTGATAAACAACGATTGTTTAATTGACATTCCAGAATGTAGAAGAATGGCAATATCAGCTGTGGAAAAAAAAGGATCAAATATTCAATACAATTTATTTCTGCCAAGAAATTATTCTCTTTACACACTGTACAAGGAGCCGCGATAGCGCAGTGGTTAGTGCACTAGCTTCCTATCTCGGTGGCCCATGGTTCAATCCCCAGTTGAGGTGGATTTTTTTAGACTGCAAACGGCTCCGGGGTCGACCCAGCCTCATGAATTGGGTACCAGAGCAACTCTGGCGGCCGGCGTGATGCTGACCACATCACCCCTAATGGTCAAGAAAATATGGGCCTAACACCATATTCTCAATATGCCTCATGAGGCGTGTAACGGGATCTTTTACCTTACATCCTGTATAACTACCTCCGCAACATGTAGCTGGTCTTTTGTGAGAAGCCTGCACTCACAAGTGCATTTGAAATAGTGCTTTTTGTGACAAATTGTTTAACACATTGTTGCAACACTCATTTTCTGACAAGCTTGATAGGGTGCAATGATTTCACTCCTTGCATCCCCAGAATCTAAATGGATGATGATGAGGTATTACTGCTGCTGATGAATGTTTCTGTTATTGGCATGATTGCTTTTATTATTAAGTTATTGATTTCCTGTGCCTGTTAATTAAAGTAGTGTTTATATGAATTTTCTTCGTTCACTTTCAGACGTATACTTGAATATTTTCAAAGAAAGCAGGAGTCAGCTTGAGGCTTTGTGTGTCTCTGTTAAGGATAAAATTAATATATTATAATATGTTGCTACACGCAGGCATATATCCATTGATTTGAGGAGATACAGCTGTCTGTAGTAAAGTCAGTTTTTGTGTACGATTTTTCACTTATATTGAACGCCGCATAACTTGCTACGTTACCGGTCACTAATGACGTAATATATCACGCGCTTTTGGCATTCTAACAGTCAGCCGTCTTGGCCTTTCGTATTTTTCAGTTGTCCGGAGTAGACCTACTTTTTTCCAAGTTCCCTAAGATTGTGGAGACTTGTATTCTGATGTTCAGTGGCATTGTTACTTCGGAGGGCGCCACTTACTTGATATTATGCAGAATGGTACATTAACTTACCCAGAAGTTATTACCATATCCAAGGAGTATTTCTTCGAATAATTCATCTAAGATTTTGTCGGGAATATTTCTGCCGCATTGCTTGGGTCCTCGTGGATACAACGGCCAGAATTAAGGAGAGGAGAGGATTATATTATATTTCATTACCACTTATTATAAGATGCCTATGAATGAGATTTATGGACAGAAGACTGATTATGAAGAACTACATTGTTGATACATTCTTTCATGCCACATATATTATTACTTGATGGAGCCAGTTTTTATGAGAATAAACCTTTGCCATGTTTGCTGTGGACCTGCTACTTGCCGGCTCATGTTGTACCTATCAGATTTTGTCCTGAATGACTGCCCATTATCAGTTGCGTTACAAAGCACGATGTACTCTACAAGATCGACTGTCATATTTGTATTCGTCACCTCTAAGTCGTAACAGTCTCCATTGAGTTTTTTTTCCGGGAATGGTAGTGGTGATAGCCATATCTGCTTTCTCTGTTCCTCATTATGTTGGGCATCTTTGAAGCAGATGTTCAGCAGTCATTTTATCAGATCCACAGTTACACTCATCAGTAGTTCTTATCTGTAGCTTGTTGAAGAGAATGTATCCCAATCTGTTGTGGCTCGTGCAGAGTATGATGCTAACCACATGTTCTCTTCTGTTGAACTGATAATATGCATCATTTTGTGAGTTGTCTTAACGCTCTGCGTCCCATTTGTTCTTGTATCAGATTCTGCTAAAACTCTTAAATATTTATATAATCGAGGAAGTGGAGGGGAACTGCGGTAAGACGTGGAATACGATGGATGGGTTTGAAAAAAAATCGAAAAAAGGTGATTCGTCTTACGAGGACAAAGGACAAAGAAAATAGTCTACGTTACGGCCACAAGGCCTTCGTCAGGAAAGGAAAGAAAGTGAAGGCTAGATAGGACACATAAAAACTAAATAAAATAAAAACTGGGTACTTCCCTGAAGGCAAGAACCGAAATTCTATCAAAATCGCTGTCCTGTTGATAAGCGCGTGGCTGAACAGAAAGCGACTTCCGCCGCCGGATGTACACAATGCATACTAAGAAACTAAAAAACGAAACCGGAAAATAAACTACCCAACGTGATAAAAGTGGGGACTGGAAATAATAAGGGACAGAATGAGTGGGAGATAAATAAATATGAAATAAAAAAATGTATATGGCATACAAATAGAAGAATAGGATAAGAGTGGAAAGAGTAAAATAGAGCAAGAGAGGAGAGGGTGACCTCAGACAAAGGTGTGAAAAGTGTTGAGACCGGCTGGTTTTAGACACCCCATGCGGTGGATAAGACGGTTCTCAAGCTGTTCTCGGCTGGCAGTGTCAGAGGAGCAGGATCGGATCGCTGTGACCTGGATGTCGATGGGACCATGGTGGTCAGGACCATTGAAGTGTATAGCAACTGGTGTTGACTTTTGCTGAGCGATGTCATTTAAGTGCTGGCTGAATCTGTCCCCAAGTCGTTTGCCTGTTTGGCCAATATAGGTTTTGCAGCAACGTTTACATATGATCGTATAAATGACATTGCGCGATTCACACGTGAAGCTACTAGTGATGGTGTACGTAGCCTTAGGAAAGGACACCTTCTGGGTTGAGATGACATACTTGCACGTGTTGCATCGTGTCCGACCACAGGGTAGTGTGCCAAAGTGAGTGGCATTCTCCTTTGGGAGACGGCTGTGAACAAGAAGATCCTTCAAGTTCTTGTCACGTCTATATGCCACCTTTGGTGGCATATAGACGTGACAAGAACTTGAAGGATCTTCTTGTTCACAGCCGTCTCCCAAAGGAGAATGCCACTCACTTTGGCACACTACCCTGTGGTCGGACACGATGCAACACGTGCAAGTATGTCATCTCAACCCAGAAGGTGTCCTTTCCTAAGGCTACGTACACCATCACTAGTAGCTTCACGTGTGAATCGCGCAATGTCATTTATACGATCATACGTAAACGTTGCTGCAAAACCTATATTGGCCAAACAGGCAAACGACTTGGGGACAGATTCAGCCAGCACTTAAATGACATCGCTCAGCAAAAGTCAACACCAGTTGCTATACACTTCAATGGTCCTGACCACCATGGTCCAATCGACATCCAGGTCACAGCGATCCGATCCTGCTCCTCTGACACTGCCAGCCGAGAACAGCTTGAGAACCGTCTTATCCACCGCATGGGGTGTCTAAAACCAGCCGGTCTCAACACTTTTCACACCTTTGTCTGAGGTCACCCTCTCCTCTCTTGCTCTATTTTACTCTTTCCACTCTTATCCTATTCTTCTATTTGTATGCCATATACATTTTTTTATTTCATATTTATTTATCTCCCACTCATTCTGTCCCTTATTATTTCCAGTCCCCACTTTTATCACGTTGGGTAGTTTATTTTCCGGTTTCGTTTTTTAGTTTCTTAGTATGCATTGTGTACATCCGGCGGCGGAAGTCGCTTTCTGTTCAGCCACGCGCTTATCAACAGGACAGCGATTTTGATAGAATTTCGGTTCTTGCCTTCAGGGAAGTACCCAGTTTTTATTTTATTTAGTTTTTATGTGTCCTATCTAGCCTTCACTTTCTTTCCTTTCCTGACGAAGGCCTTGTGGCCGTAACGTAGACTATTTTCTTTGTCCTTTGTCCTCGTAAGACGAATCACCTTTTTTCGATTTTTTTTCAAACCCATCCATCTTAAATATTTATACCAAGCCTTTCTGTTCGGTGCCATCTATTTAAGGTCTTTCCACGAATTTTTAAAATTCATTTGATATATGACTCCAATTTCCTTCGTGTGTTTTCTGGTCTCCCTACCCTGTAATACTCATGGGATTGCAGAACAAGAACTATCTTGTAGTGCTATGTGTACTATCCAATACCAGCGTCTTCTTCTCCCCTCTTGTTCCACCAGCATTTGTCTGAGTCTTGTCTTCAGAGTTCCACACCAGTGACGTAGTCATACTATTTCAATCTTTCAAGCACTTATTTATGAAAGTCTATAACTTCTTGGTTGTCGTTTTTGTTGTTCTCCATGTTTCATTACTATACAATAGGACCACCTTGATGTTACAGTTGTAAATTCTTACTTTTGTGTTTGATTTCATTTTCATAAATTTTCCAGTGCAATGAAAGCTCTTTTGCCTTTTACATTGTTATTTTTATATCACTGCCTGGGACCGAGATGAATGCAGTCAGCGACTCATAGATTGACTGCTTGCGTAAGGGTCAGCGAACAAGAGCTGACCAAGACCATACTCCACCTCCAAGTGGTGGTCCTGGAAACATGCTGCATCACTGCAGTCTGGTCGAGAGAGTAGGGATCGAAGAGGAAAGGGAAGCCCGGTCCAAAAAATGCCATGCTGAAAACGGATGTGTCGGGCCGAAAGGCGCAAATATCGCAGCTTCGCTGTGAACGGCGACACAACGTAACAAACGTCCTTTTCATGACAAACGCAGAAGAAGAAGAAGATATCACTGTTCCTCTAACTTTATCTGTATTTCTAGTTATTGTCTTCATGCATTCAAACTACCAACGCAAATTTAATGATGTATAATTAGAAGTACAGTAATTGAGTGGATACATTCTCTGATGCAGCTCAATAAGAAGGACACTTAAAATGGAAGGTAAATGGCTTGACATGCTCAAAAATAAACAAAGAAATTGGTTTGATGATGATAGGCAAAAGAGATGATGTACATTATTTATAACAGTATAATATGTGGAAGACATTAGACATTACCTAATTCATGGGGAAGCTCTTCACACAACACAGCCAGTGACACACTGATCCCTAGTGCAATATCCTCAGTGAAAGCTGCCCCTATAGATAACCCATCTACAAAGTTATGGATGACATCCCCTGCCATCACCATCAATGCCATAGTTTGCCGGCTCGCATTATCATCCCCAGGGGAACCGTGTGAATGTCCATGCTTATCTTCTTTGTCGCTTTTCAAAGGTGACAGTGACAGGTCATCAAAGCCATTTCTTGTAGCACTATCAACAGTTATTGATGTACTCCTTTTTGCTTGCTTGACAGAATGATTAAAATAAAAATTTGTCCGACATACTTATGAAAAAAAAGTAGACGTGAAAGACTCCAGAATAAAATCCATAAAGGAATAACAATATTTATAAAAACTTTTTTGTAATCCCATAACAGATACTGCCGTTGGGGAGTGAAGTGTTAGATACTTCACTGTACTAGGTCCAGCTTCGAAAGGTGGGGTGATCAGTTCCCTTCCTCATTGGCCTTGCCTTCCTAGCTCAAAAGAAGAGTCAGGTACCCATTTACAGCTGATAAACTGGAGCGTGACGACACCATGTTTTGAACCCAGTAGCTTTACTACAAGACGTCAGTGCTCTAACCACTCTACAAATCATAAAGTGTTATAAAAAGCTAAGTAAATTAATTCATAAATCTGTAAGTGTCTTTTAAATTTGATGCTCCAGCGGGATGAACAACCTAGCTAGCCATTCTGAACTGAACGACAAACCAAAGTAAAACTACAACAATTAGAAAACGTAGGAGAAAACTAAGGCACTAAAAACTAATCCAACAGTGAATGATATAGCTTGGCCATCATTTACGATTTGGCAAACTAATTTGATACATGCTCACGGGAATACTTCTATAGATGAAAACAATAAGAGAACATTACAATAATAAAATAAAACACATAAAATATTCTAGAAATCAACATGTTATAAAGCTAAAAATTATACATACAATAAGGTTAAGAGTAAAAATATTCAAAATGCACTGCACAATATCCTTCCAAGTTATAAATTTCTCAGTCATGAGACAAGCTCAAATGAATACTTGAACAGAAAACTGTCTAAACATATTTTTTTTATAAAAAAACATGCAAACACCATTTGTTTCTGGTGTACACATAGCAAAATTTACTGTTATGAATTTGCTATTGTTACCAAAATGGCAATTATTATCAGTGAACTGTCACTTTTGTTTTTCTGGACTACTTTCTTGAAGCTCAGTCTTTAGCAGACTGGCTTTGTGTATTTTCTCGCCATACCTTGTCACTTTCTATTTATTTTTTTAACTTTTCCATTTTTGTTTCATACACATTTCTAAAACTACTGTATTCCTGATGTCTGCTTTCATTTCATCAAGAATATTGCTATTCTGCTATGACATAATGTTCCACAGTTCTCCACAAATGAATTATTTAGGTTTTATGAGTTCAATCTCTTACAACGCATTTCATTGACATTAATAGTGGACATTTATTTTGTTTCCTTTTAATATATTCATCTTGATATTATAGACGTTTCTAGTGTGAATTATACATAAGACGAACTGTTTGATAAAACAGTCCAAAATACTTACATTTATTTTGTATATTTTTTCATTGGTTTAGAAATGGAAAAACTATTTCAGTAAGGATACTGCTGTTAACTTTCTTACCAAGGTTATTACAGTAAGGATACTGCTGTTAACTTTATTAACAATTACAGTTACCTTTCTCTTGCTCAACCATGTCTTCAGGATTCTCTCGGAGCAGAAGAAAACATAAATAGAAAAAATGGCCACCGTGGATTTCCATACATAACCACGTAACTCCTCAAAGGCAATGATATCAAATGCCTGAAAATAAGATAGATTTTTAAGTAACTAAAAAATTATCATATGAAGTACATCACTTGTATCTTAATCTTTATTAACACACATTTTGTTTAGCCTCAGTGCCACCAGACATTAATTTTATTGTATCTGTAGTGCTACGAACTCTGTCATGGTGATGATGATTATGATGATTATGATGATTATAATCATTTTCCATTTCGCTCAATATGGAACATGATGCCGCCACTGAAACTGACTCCTGACAGTGGTGGTTTTTGTAGCACTTATTTGACATGATAATACTGACAACCTATTGCACAACTTGATATTAGTCACATTGTATAATATGGCGGATCTAGGAATTATCCAATGGAGGGGCGAGTTATCAGAATGATAAGGCCTTCCCTCTCCGCTCCTAATTTACAATTTTTTTTTTTTTTAGACAATTAAAAAACTTACTTACTAAGTCGTTCCTCTTCTACCCTGAGGTGTAGAAGTTTGGAAGAGAGAGTGCCATACTATCCTATCGGCTGTCTTCCTCCTGGCCTAGTTCCATTCTAGTCCTCGGTCCTTCAGAGATTGTCTAATGTTGTCCTCCCAGCGGAATCTGAGTCGTCCTGGAGGTCTGGATCCCTGGCTCTTAGTTTCCCAAACTTGTCGTGGTAGCCGATCTTCTCCCATTCTGCAGACATGGCCAAACCATCTTAGTTGGGACTGTTCTACTTGGGTCTGCAGGGGCTGGGTTTTTTAGCCTTGACGCGGACCATGTCTCTTCTTGTTACTTCAGCTGCCTTCCTCAGATATCTCATTTCTGAGGTTTGGATCTGGCTTTTGTTGGTTGTAGCCAATGCCCATGACTCGTATTCATACGTCAAGACTGGGATATAGATGGGACGGTATACAGCCATCTTTGTCTTCTTGCCAACCTACCTTTTGTTGAAAAATCCTCGATTTATGGCCTGAAAAAGTCTCCCAGCTGCTGCTCTTCAGGTAGCCAAATCTTATTTGACGCCCCCCTTTCAGTCTATACCAGCTCCTAGGTATTTAAAGTAGTTGAAGTGCTCTAGGACCTGTTCTCCCAGCTGTTCATTCCAGACTTGCAGGTTGGATTGATGATGTGCCTCTGAGTTAACAATCAGGGCAACATCTTCGACAAATGCCAGCTCTGAAATACAAACCTCTCTTATCTTCCATTGAATATTTTCTTGTCCTCTCCTTACATGTTTTGATGACATCATCCACGAGAAGCATGAGCATATGTGGTGACAGGATATCACCTTGTCTTATACCAGTGGTGGTGCTGAACTCTTCTGACTTATGGTTTGCCGTCCTCACATAATTTCTGCAAGACTTGTAGAAGCTCCATATAGCAGGAATCAGAGGTGTTGGAATGTTCTTCCTTGCCAAGCAGTCCCAAAGTTTGCTCCAGGGGACCTTGTCAAATGCTTTTTCCTGATCCAAGAAACAAAGGTGCATCTCACCTTTATACTCAAGGGCCTTTTCACTCACCTGTCTGAGTGTGAACATCAGGTCTTGAGTACTTCGGTTAGCTCGGAAACCACACTGAATTTCATTCATTTGTGGCTCAGCTAGGAGTCTGAGTCTCTGCTCCAGGATTCTAGAGT
The DNA here is from genome assembly GCA_024509875.1 of Oreohelix idahoensis. Lineage (NCBI taxonomy): Eukaryota > Metazoa > Mollusca > Gastropoda > Stylommatophora > Oreohelicidae > Oreohelix > Oreohelix idahoensis. Next base: position 597,628 of record JAMPIV010009326.1, on the reverse strand, counting down.
ATATTTTACCGGGGACACTGAGAAGTGATGTGCCCCTATGATTTCCACATTGTCGGTTGTCACCTTTTTTGAAAATGGATGTTATGATGGCAATCTCCGAATCCTTTGGTATGGTCTTGTTGCATCAAGCTGCCTGTAGGACCCTCAGGAGTAATAGTCGCCTGCTGCTGCCATAAACTTAACCATTTCTGGTGTTATACCATCATGCCCTGCTGCTTTGCCCATCTTGATTTTCTCCAGTGCTGCCTTTAGTTCTTCCATCTTAATGCCATATTCGCCACCATTGGTTTCCTCTTCTGTGCTAAAGGTTATCGTTTCTGATGCTTGACCTTGCTCACCATCCAGGAGTTCCGAGAAATATTCTTTCCATCTTTCCATTACTTCCTTTGAAACAGTAAGCAATGTGCCTTGCTTGTCCTTTATAAAATTAATAGGGCACTGTTTTTCCTTCCTCGTGTTCTTTAGGTCCTGTAGAACAATTTCTAGTTTTCTTGAGCATCTTTTCCTAGCTTTTCTCCAGATTCTCCCCAGGACTTCTGTTTTGCTGCTAGCACTTTGTTCTTTGCTTCTGTTCTGAGTATCATATATTCTCTATATTTCTCTGTTTTTCCTGCTGCGTATTTAGCTACTACGTATTGTTTCCAAACCATTTTCTTCTCTCTTATTTATCCCAAGTCAGACTTCACCACATGCTTCTGCTGCAGATATCTTTATGATGTCCATGAATTTAAGCCAGAGGGTTTCTATGTCATCAGATGTTTCTTCTGCGTTTCTCACTGCTGTAGCAATAAGCTCCTCATATCTGGTCTTAACTTCTGGCTCTCTCAGCTTGTGGGTCTTAATGCTCATTTCTCCTGTTCGTTTACTTAGCTTCTTGTGTGATGGTAGGCAATTCTTAGGTCGAGTAACTCTTTCAGTTGTTCTTTTAATTGGAAGCAGGTAGTGATCACTTTCAATCTCTGGCCGTCTAGAGACCCTAGCATCCAGGATATATTTGAATGAGCTCTTCCTACGGATGGCACAGTCTATCACTGATTTCTCATTCTTTGTTGGTTCACATCTAGTGTATGCATGTATGCGCTTATGGGGGAACTTTGTGTTTGTAATGATCAGGTTTTGCTGAGTGCAGAATTTAAGGAGTCATTTTCCATTGTCATTAAGTGCATCTTCCCCATACCTTCTGATAACTACAACCCATCTAGCATGGTCAATTCCAACTCTAGCGTTGAAATCTCCAAGCAGGATAATTTCATCCAGGCAGTCGTCCATTGTCTTTTGAAGCAGCTCGAACAATTCCTCCTTGACCTCTGCTCGCTCTATTTCATTTAGCCCATACACAATGACAAGGTTGACTATGGTTTCTCTTTATTTTAGCTTTAGCACCATAATGCGCTCTGAGACAAAATTCCATCCCTTGATGCTGTCCTTTTGGGTTTAAGCCCCAATACAACCCACGCCCCCTTTAGCTCTTTCAGATGTGGGTACGCCACTGTAGAGCAGCGTGTCGCCATCGAGATCCATTACTCCTTGTCCTTTTTTCTTTGTTTCCGTAGAAGCCGGGGTTTCTAGTTTTACTTTCCTGATCTCCTCCACCAGCTCCTCTTCTTTCCTATTTATACTCCTTATATCATTGTTCCATAAGTCTTAGTCCATATCGGTTCCAGGTCGTCGCCTTTAGGATCAGTCCGGTTTTCTCTCTTGCATTTCCTGTCATCAGGTTTTTAAGTGATTGTGAATCCCACAAGTGATTGGCCTGCTGTGCCTTTACATGATGGAGGTGCTGCCTCCTTACAGCTTCCATGCAGGCATCCTTCCTCTTTTTTTTCAACCGGGCTTAGGACCGGACTAGGCGGGGTTCAATTAAGAAATAAAATAACGAATTTTGGAGGGGAAAAAATGTGATAACTTGATAGTTTTATTATACAGTATCTTATCAAAATACATAATTGCCGCCGTAAGTACTTGGTCTGTCGGTCGGTCGGTCGGTCAGTCACATTTTTGCACACCGTCATTTGCGCACTTTTTTTATATTTTCGAGGGCGTACAATAACTTTCAACCATAGCTAAGGGGGTGCAACTGTGGTTGAAAGTTAGACAATAATTGTATTGTTTCCCCTTATATGTACTCCCGCGAAAATTGAAAAAAAGTGCGCAAATGAAGGTGTGCATGAACAGTTTGATTATGGAAAGAAGCCAACAGCACGATTGATAAACAGTACATGAACTAGAGTTTCGTAAGACTTCAAACGTTGTTCTCAGAGGCAGTAAATCAACAAAGGCTTCTCAGAGGCGGTAAGTCGACCAGGGCAAGATTAAAAGATGCACGAACAATTACATGCTGTCATCAAAGAAATGTTAGTTATTTAGTCAATTTACGGTCCATTAGACCATTATCACTGCTCTACGTGTCATTTAGGTTGGGTTACTCATGTCTTCATATTTAATACATCTATATAATTTTCACTACAAATATCTAAAGACGGTCGTCTGTAATGAAATGACCGCAGTAGTGATAGTACCGTATGTAATACATGTAGCAGAAACAACACACTATAATTAACAACCTGCCAGTTTTGGCGGGTTGTTGCTAGTCACTTATAAAATATAACTATTTATGACATAATTACATAAAAGTAAGGTACAATTACAAAGAGACATTTGATAAAAATTCATACATATTTTATATTATAGCTTACATTTTTTGATTTGGGATTGGCTGCCCGATACAGAAATTATCAGCCTATTGTCACAAAGACCTCTGTTTTTTTATCGGCTCGAGTGAAGTCGCCTACCCGGCGACGTCCTTTGTCTCATTGTTGCATGGCGATTCCCTTTATTGTGTTTCATTGTCCTGTCACGTAGAATTACTTGCAAACCAAGTTGGTAGCTGTTGCGCACATATTTTTGTATGGCGAACAGATTACAGTCGATACGCTTACAAATGGAAAATGTAACTATTTGTTTGATAAAAATATTTATTTATGAATTTACGAATTTTAACTAATGGGAGATAACTCAGAATAGGCAATGTGTATTTATTCTTTGAGTTATCGGTTCCTGTTTTGTTTCCGTGTATTGAGCAAGCGTAGGAATCTGGATCTATATCATTTTATGTCCATTATAGCTGGAAACAGATTGTTCTCGCTTAAGGTTTTGCAGGAATATTGAAAGTCCGAATCTAGGTTTACTACTTGTATGTTTGAGACGATTTGGTCTTATATCATGTTATCTTGGTATGTCTTGGCTGGATTATTTGTTCTTACACTCTCAGCGGATGAAGATAAGTTAGTGTGTCCTTCGGTTATGGAGCCTGGCGGGAGACGTGATGTCTTCGAGCTGTCCTATATTTTTGTGATCTCAAGTTATCATGGGGGAAGATGATAGTGTCTTCCAGGACTGTTTAGTCTTTGTGTTCCCCATTATTCATTCTATAACACCAGGAGAGTGTTTTTGTGCTAGCTAGTTTATTCTATGCCAAGGTAAACATACTTTTACTGACTTCGTTCGTTCCTAGGCTTACGATGGGCATATGTTTACATGAATCTACTTACGTTCATATGTCAGAACGACATATCGTCTAGCAGCACTGATAATGTTTCTACGCAGCAATTAATAGGACAGATAATGCTGATATTTTGTGGAAACTTCGATATCTTTATGAACTGAATCTTTCTAGAAGTTTTGTCGTCTCACCGTTATGTGAGCGATGTTAAGGACCAAGGAGCCATCTTGGAATCCGAATTATTGTCAGTCATTCATCAGAGAACAGGGATGCCCCTTACTACCCGATAATGACCTAGAGATCACATCTATGAAAGAAAAATCTATTATGGATGATTTAGCATTTACTCAGAAGATATTTGCTGAATGTTATGTAAAAGAATCTCCGCTGAAGTACAAGCTACACTCATGCTAAGAGATGTTCTGTCTAGAAGTCACCTCGAACATTATTTATGTACTGACATGATCCGTCAGTAGACCTGATGTATATTTGTATAAGCTATGAAACTCTGAATGCTTGTCTACGAACGTTCCATTATGATATTATCCAGCATGAATGCTAACTTAAGATGATACACCATTGATCAACACTTTGCTGTTTATGTCGACATTTGTTCCTGTAACTATACACGTACTGTCCAAGTGTGCGTCTTAATAAACATATAAAAGACCACAGTAGTCCCAGTAATTATTGACTTCAAGCCATGAGAGTATGAGTGAATTATTACCAACTTGTCAACTCGATAGAACCATTTCTGCATTCGCGTATTGACACTCATATTTACACTCATTGTCTGTACTACATTCTTGTCGGGGCCTCATCACGTTCCGGGACAAGGTGACCTGTATGACCAACACTGTGCCGGGTTTGAGTTGACTACGTACTCTTGTCAGGCAGACGAGTACACATAAACATTCACTACCATTCTACCCATACATACGAAAGAATACAGTGATATACAACAACCAAGCGTTTACAGTAGGGACCAAGGCTACTTTACAGAAGCATTATTTTACCTGGCAGTCGGTAACCTGACCAAATGCCAAGTCTTTACAGTGGTGTGCCGGCTTCCTGGGTCAACCTGCACAGTGGACATTTTTGAGAAGTCAGCTACTGAGACCAGACCATTCCTTGTGGCCTGTTACGACACACGTAAACACCAGCAGTACACCTCTACAGTCGATGTCAGCGTGACCTATCCTATCCAGCGTATACAGTAACTAGGTCAGCGTTTGTTGACATTTTTGTCGTTGGACATTTGCCATAGAACAGACAGCGTTACACAGCAAGTTTGTTTGGAAAAGACAGCATTACACATCAGTGTTGAAGCATATATTTGACAGTGTTTGCGAAATGTACAGTGCAACTGAAGCGAGAAGGCTTACTTGTGATTCTTTGGAACTGTAAACAGTGGATTCTCCTGCACTGCAATAGTTTGTGTTGAACTTTAATGATTTAGGCCAGAATTAATTATTTAATAAAGTACCATACTACTGTACCATTATTCAGTACAACTGAGCCTTCTCCGCAACACATTCTATCTGCAACACATTAATTTGCATTATATTATAAGTATTTATGCTATATGTACATTTATGTTTACATGTTTATATGTGATATTTATTTGTATTCTGCGGGTTGTTGTTTTGGTTGGGCGGTGACACACAACAGAGTATCCCACGTGATAGAGGGTCTGATGTGTGCGTTTCTATAGGTGCAATTTTCTTGATTAAAAATTTGCTGCGACAGCTGTTGCTATTAGTGTTAGTTGTGAAGACTGTACTCATTGTTGTTTTTGTAATATTCCTCTGTTCTTTAGTTTGTTTTGATTTGTTTGTAATTTGTTGGACTACCCTTTTCTATCTTTCAGTTCTATACACAATTTATATTTATACACTGTGACGTTATTTGTGTTATTATCCTTTTGCGGTTGTCATCACAGATTCTGTGATTATTTTTTATTGTTTTTCCCATTTGATTTATTTGATTTCCGCAAATGTTTTCATGTTCTCTTGTATAATTGTTTTGTTGTGTTCTTGATCGACATACACTATTTAAAATATAGTTGATCATATGAATTTATGTGAAAGAATCAACTGATGATTAATTGCTGTTACTAAAGATACACAGTTGATTAGATAAGACACTATTTCTTGTGCATTGCACTTATGTTATAGAGTGTACCAGCAATTTATAATTGTTATTATACAAAGAACTATACAAGACCTTGATAAGGCTTGTCTCACACAGACATTGTGATAGTGTGCTGATTAATCCAGTGATTAAGAACTTTTTGCTATATTACCTTGAAATATATATTTTATTATTATTGTTTCAAGTGAGTAGTATCATTGTCAGACATAATGTCAAAAATGATGGATGGTGTACATTATTTTCTTCAGGAAGGAAGAAAAAAATTACATTTATTTGGTGAAGACTGTGAGGATTATGCCACAGAGCATTTCCTACTTCAGGCGAGTGATGGTCTTCAAGAATATGCTAGTTGTTATTATAAATACGGCTATTCAACAGAGAAAGCAGTGAGACTTTCTAAGTTTATATCTACTGTTTTTTACAAGGAAGCTGAACTTACGACTCAAGGCAGTAATATTGTTACTTTGAAAAAAACGATAAATGAGCTTCAAAGTGATAAGAAAGCTCTTACTGATAAGTTATCAGAAATGAATGATGAAAATGCTACATTGAAGAGTAAAGTGACGGAATTGATAGCGGATAATAGGAAATTTGGTGAATTCTCTCTTAGACAGAAAAAAGAGTTAGAAGATGAGGTTACCTCATTAAGACAATTAATACAAAATAAACTTGACAGAGAGAGAAATGAGTTGGTTAAGAATGAGGTGACCTCATTAATGAACATAGATATTGGAGAAGAGAGTAACGATGATTGCAATACACATGTGGCTCAAATTCAGAGCCTGGAATCTGAGGTAACTCTTTTGAAAGAAAAGATTACTAAGCAAATCATGATGGAGCAGAACATGAAAGTTCTGGATAAAAGAGTAGCAGAGCTTGATTGGGGTAATCAAGAACTCAGAAAGGTTCTGTGTCAACAGGAGAAAAAGACTGAGGAAAAACAAAACAATATTGGAAAATTACTTATGGAGAAAAAGGAGCTGCAAGATGAGATGAGTTTGATAAAGAACAATCTTCTTGGTAGAGAACAGGCTCTTATTGGTGACCTGAAACAAGCAAATATGGACAATGAGAATTTAAGGATTGAGATTCAGTCACTACAACTGGAGTTGACACAGTTGAGAGCGAATAAGGAAAAAGATAAGAAGGTTGATGAACTTAATCATCATAGTGCTATGGAAGCACTGAAACGTGAACTTGTTCAAGAAAAGACTAAGGTTCTAGAAACTACGTCTCAGATGACAGAGTTGAGAACAGATCTCAAAGATAGTATTACTAGAGAGAAAACTCTTGTATCTCAGTTACGTGTGACAAAGTTAGATTATAACTGGGAAGTGAGAACTAATGAGAAAACTCAGAAAGCTTTTTCTAGAGAGAAAGCTTTGGCAGAAGTGGAAGTTACAAAACTTCGTAAGAGGGTCGACGGTTTGTTAGATATTGTTTTGAACAATAAGATGTTGTCTAATAATAAGGTGAATAGATTTGAACACAAATCTGATGGTCACTATGTTAGTGCAAAGAGTCAACGACATGCTAGTAGTAACATGAAACAATATGTGAGCAAATCTTTTCGTGGAAAATATGGTTTCCCACGAAATAACGATACTGCCTCTAATGGGAGTTGGCGTGAGGCCAAGAAAAGTAAATCAAGTGTCAGTCTTTTGGATCACGGTGAGGACTTTGATAAATGTCATGACAAGATTCCTCAGAAAAACCGTGCATCAACTTTTCAAGGTTCTGATAGATTGGTAAAAGAGAATGAAACTGTTAGTACACATCGTACTCAGCCCAAGCAGTACGATCCTTCTGTTAAGCACATTGCCACAGCCAAAAATAACAACAATTGTGCTAGAAAAGATAATCATAATTATGAACAGCGCCAAGGGCGTTCATCACGTGTTAATTTTCATTTTTCACGTAATGGTTCTTTTTCAAAGAACTGGAAGCAATTTGATGTTGCTCAACATTATAATTCCACTAACTATAGGAACTTCAATAGAGGTTGCCAACCTTATTATAATTATTTTTGTGGACAACAAAATCCTACTGATCATAAGGGTAATAACACAACTTTTCATAACTATGGGAAATGGAATGTAAACAAGAGCAACAGAGATCATAATTTTGATAGATCTCGTTATGACGGTAGATCTCAACATGAGTCCAAGATTTCCTGATACACTTCCAGACTTATGTCTGTCCTTTGTATGATATGGTGATTGTATAAATCACTTATTTTGATTCACCGTTAATTCTTTGATGATGTTTCTTTTGCCAATCGTGAACTTAGGATACCTAATATGAAATCGTCATTGAAATTATTGTATGCATTGTGTCATTACCAATATGGTAGTAAGCATTGGTGGCAACTCCCTGGAAATATTTACACTTAGAGAAATACTTTCTCTGAGATGTTGAAATATATATTCTCACCAGTCGATCTATAATGCGACTTTGCCTTAATTTGGCTTGATAAATTCTTGTTATTTCTCATCTGCGCATTATATGTGCGTTGGGAGCCTATTTTATGTGGCTCCCAGATGGAGAAAAAAAAATTTCATTTTTTTTTTTCCCGGGGGTTGCGGTAGTCTGTTGCGCACATATTTTTGTATGGCGAACAGATTACAGTCGATACGCTTACAAATGGAAAAATGTAACTATTTGTTTGATAAAAATATTTATTTATGAATTTACGACTTTTAACTAATGGGAGATAACTCAGAATAGGCAATGTGTATTTATTCTTTGAGTTATCGGTTCCTGTTTTGTTTCCGTGTATTGAGCAAGCGTAGGAATCTGGATCTATATCATTTTATGTCCATTATAGCTGGAAACAGATTGTTCTCGCTAAAGGTTTTGCAGGAATATTGAAAGTCCGAATCTAGGTTTACTACTTGTCTGTTTGAGACGATTCGGTCTTATATCATGTTATCTTGGTATGTCTTGGCTGGATTATTTGTTCTTACACTCTCAGCGGATGAAGATAAGTTAGTGTGTCCTTCGGTTATGGAGCCTGGCGGGAGACGTGATGTCTTCGAGCTGTCCTATATTTTGTGATCTCAAGTTATCATGGGGGAAGATGATAGTGTCTTCCAGGACTTTTTAGTCTTTGTGTTCCCCATTATTCATTCTATAACACCAGGAGAGTGTTTTTGTGCTAGCTAGTTTATTCTATGCCAAGGTAAACATACTTTTACTGACTTCGTTCGTTCCTAGGCTTACGATGGGCATATGTTTACATGAATCTACTTACGTTCATATGTCAGAACGACATATCGTCTAGCAGCACTGATAATGTTTCTACGCAGCAATTATGAGGACAGATAATGCTGATATTTTGTGGAAACTTCGATATCTTTATGAACTGAATCTTTCTAGAAGTTTTGTCGTCTCACCGTTATGTGAGCGATGTTAAGGACCAAGGAGCCATCTTGGAATCCGAATTATTGTCAGTCATTCATCAGAGAACAGGGATGCCCCTTACTACCCGATAATGACCTAGAGATCACATCTATGAAAGAAAAATCTATTATGGATGATTTAGCATTTACTCAGAAGATATTTGCTGAATGTTATGTAAAAGAATCTCCGCTGAAGTACAAGCTACACTCATGCTAAGAGAGGTTCTGTCTAGAAGTCACCTCGAACATTATTTATGTACTGACATGATCCGTCAGTAGACCTGATGTATATTTGTATAAGCTATGAAACTCTGAATGCTTGTCTACGAACGTTCCATTATGATATTATCCAGCATGAATGCTAACTTAAGATGATACACCATTGATCAACACTTTGCTGTTTATGTCGACATTTGTTCCTGTAACTATACACGTACTGTCCAAGTGTGCGTCTTAATAAACATTATAAAAGACCACAGTAGTCCCAGTAATTATTGACTTCAAGCCATGAGAGTATGAGTGAATTACTACCAACTTGTCAACTCGATAGAACCATTTCTGCATTCGCGTATTGACACTCATATTTACACTCATTGTCTGTACTACATTCTTGTCGGGGCCTCATCACGTTCCGGGACAAGGTGACCTGTATGACCAACACTGTGCCGGGTTTGAGTTGACTACGTACTCTTGTCAGGCAGACGAGTACACATAAACATTCACTACCTTATACCCATACATACGAAAGAATACAGTGATATACAACAACCAAGCGTTTACAGTAGGGACCAAGGCTACTTTACAGAAGCATTATTTTACCTGGCAGTCGGTAACCTGACCAAATGCCAAGTCTTTACAGTGGTGTGCCGGCTTCCTGGGTCAACCTGCACAGTGGACATTTTTGAGAAGTCAGCTACTGAGACCAGACCATTCCTTGTGGCCTGTTACGACACACGTAAACACCAGCAGTACACCTCTACAGTCGATGTCAGCGTGACCTATCCTATCCAGCGTATACAGTAACTAGGTCAGCGTTTGTTGACATTTTTGTCGTTGGACATTTGCCATAGAACAGACAGCGTTACACAGCAAGTTTGTTTGGAAAAGACAGCATTACACATCAGTGTTGAAGCATATATTTGACAGTGTTTGCGAAATGTACAGTGCAACTGAAGCGAGAAGGCTTACTTGTGATTCTTTGGAACTGTAAACAGTGGATTCTCCTGCACTGCAATAGTTTGTGTTGAACTTTAATGATTTAGGCCAGAATTAATTATTTAATAAAGTACCATACTACTGTACCATTATTCAGTACAACTGAGCCTTCTCCGCAACACATTCTATCTGCAACACATTAATTTGCATTATATTATAAGTATTTATGCTATATGTACATTTATGTTTACATGTTTATATGTGATATTTATTTGTATTCTGCGGGTTGTTGTTTTGGTTGGGCGGTGACACACAACAGAGTATCCCACGTGATAGAGGGTCTGGTGTGTGCGTTTCTATAGGTGCAATTTTCTTGATTAAAAATTTGCTGCGACAGCTGTTGCTATTAGTGTTAGTTGTGAAGACTGTACTCATTGTTGTTTTTGTAATATTCCTCTGTTCTTTAGTTTGTTTTGATTTGTTTGTAATTTGTTGGACTACCCTTTTCTATCTTTCAGTTCTATACACAATTTATATTTATACACTGTGGCGTTATTTGTGTTATTATCCTTTTGCGGTTGTCATCACAGATTCTGTGATTATTTTTTATTGTTTTTCCCATTTGATTTATTTGATTTCCGCAAATGTTTTCATGTTCTCTTGTATAATTGTTTTGTTGTGTTCTTGATCGACATACACTATTTAAAATATAGTTGATCATATGAATTTATGTGAAAGAATCAACTGATGATTAATTGCTGTTACTAAAGATACACAGTTGATTAGATAAGACACTATTTCTTGTGCATTGCACTTATGTTATAGAGTGTACCAGCAATTTATAATTGTTATTATACAAAGAACTATACAAGACCTTGATAAGGCTTGTCTCACACAGACATTGTGATAGTGTGCTGATTAATCCAGTGATTAAGAACTTTTTGCTATATTACCTTGAAATATATATTTTATTATTATTGTTTCAAGTGAGTAGTATCATTGTCAGACATAATGTCAAAAATGATGGATGGTGTACATTATTTTCTTCAGGAAGGAAGAAAAAAATTACATTTATTTGGTGAAGACTGTGAGGATTATGCCACAGAGCATTTCCTACTTCAGGCGAGTGATGGTCTTCAAGAATATGCTAGTTGTTATTATAAATACGGCTATTCAACAGAGAAAGCAGTGAGACTTTCTAAGTTTATATCTACTGTTTTTTACAAGGAAGCTGAACTTACGACTCAAGGCAGTAATATTGTTACTTTGAAAAAAAACGATAAATGAGCTTCAAAGTGATAAGAAAGCTCTTACTGATAAGTTATCAGAAATGAATGATGAAAATGCTACATTGAAGAGTAAAGTGACGGAATTGATAGCGGATAATAGGAAATTTGGTGAATTCTCTCTTAGACAGAAAAAAGAGTTAGAAGATGAGGTTACCTCATTAAGACAATTAATACAAAATAAACTTGACAGAGAGAGAAATGAGTTGGTTAAGAATGAGGTGACCTCATTAATGAACATAGATATTGGAGAAGAGAGTAACGATGATTGCAATACACATGTGGCTCAAATTCAGAGCCTGGAATCTGAGGTAACTCTTTTGAAAGAAAAGATTACTAAGCAAATCACGATGGAGCAGAACATGAAAGTTCTGGATAAAAGAGTAGCAGAGCTTGATTGGGGTAATCAAGAACTCAGAAAGGTTCTGTGTCAACAGGAGAAAGTGACTGAGGAAAAACAAAACAATATTGGAAAATTACTTATGGAGAAAAAGGAGCTGCAAGATGAGATGAGTTTGATGAAGAACAATCTTCTTGGTAGAGAACAGGCTCTTATTGGTGACCTGAAACAAGCAAATATGGACAATGAGAATTTAAGGATTGAGATTCAGTCACTACAACTGGAGTTGACACAGTTGAGAGCGAATAAGGAAAAAGATAAGAAGGTTGATGAACTTAGTCATCATAGTGCTATGGAAGCACTGAAACGTGAACTTGTTCAAGAAAAGACTAAGGTTCTAGAAACTACGTCTCAGATGACAGAGTTGAGAACAGATCTCAAAGATAGTATTACTAGAGAGAAAACTCTTGTATCTCAGTTACGTGTGACAAAGTTAGATTATAACTGGGAAGTGAGAACTAATGAGAAAACTCAGAAAGCTTTTTCTAGAGAGAAAGCTTTGGCAGAAGTGGAAGTTACAAAACTTCGTAAGAGGGTCGACGGTTTGTTAGATATTGTTTTGAACAATAAGATGTTGTCTAATAATAAGGTGAATAGATTTGAACACAAATCTGATGGTCACTATGTTAGTGCAAAGAGTCAACGACATGCTAGTAGTAACATGAAACAATATGTGAGCAAATCTTTTCGTGGAAAATATGGTTTCCCACGAAATAACGATACTGCCTCTAATGGGAGTTGGCGTGAGGCCAAGAAAAGTAAATCAAGTGTCAGTCTTTTGGATCACGGTGAGGACTTTGATAAATGTCATGACAAGATTCCTCAGAAAAACCGTGCATCAACTTTTCAAGGTTCTGATAGATTGGTAAAAGAGAATGAAACTGTTAGTACACATCGTACTCAGCCCAAGCAGTACAATCCTTCTGTTAAGCACATTGCCACAGCCAAAAATAACAACAATTGTGCTAGAAAAGATAATCATAATTATGAACAGCGCCAAGGGCGTTCATCACGTGTTAATTTTCATTTTTCACGTAATGGTTCTTTTTCAAAGAACTGGAAGCAATTTGATGTTGCTCAACATTATAATTCCACTAACTACAGGAACTTCAATAGAGGTTGCCAACCTTATTATAATTATTTTTGTGGACAACAAAATCCTACTGATCATAAGGGTAATAACACAACTTTTCATAACTATGGGAAATGGAGTGTAAACAAGAGCAACAGAGATCATAATTTTGATAGATCTCGTTATGACGGTAGATCTCAACATGAGTCCAAGATTTCCTGATACACTTCCAGACTTATGTCTGTCCTTTGTATGATATGGTGATTGTATAAATCACTTATTTTGATTCACCGTTAATTCTTTGATGATGTTTCTTTTGCCAATCGTGAACTTAGGATACCTAATATGAAATCGTCATTGAAATTATTGTATGCATTGTGTCATTACCAATATGGTAGTAAGCATTGGTGGCAACTCCCTGGAAATATTTACACTTAGAGAAATACTTTCTCTGAGATGTTGAGATATATATTCTCACCAGTCGATCTATAATGCGACTTTGCCTTAATTTGGCTTGATAAATTCTTGTTATTTCTCATCTGCGCATTATATGTGCGTTGGGAGCCTATTTTATGTGGCTCTCAGATGGAGAAAAAAAAATTTCATTTTTTTTTTCCCGGGGGTTGCGGTAGTCTGTTGCGCACATATTTTTGTATGGCGAACAGATTACAGTCGATACGCTTACAAATGAAAAATGTAACTATTTGTTTGATAAAAATATTTATTTATGAATTTACGACTTTTAACTAATGGGAGATAACTCAGAATAGGCAATGTGTATTTATTCTTTGAGTTATCGGTTCCTGTTTTGTTTCCGTGTATTGAGCAAGCGTAGGAATCTGGATCTATATCATTTTATGTCCATTATAGCTGGAAACAGATTGTTCTCGCTTAAGGTTTTGCAGGAATATTGAAAGTCCGAATCTAGGTTTACTACTTGTCTGTATGAGACGATTCGGTCTTATATCATGTTATCTTGGTATGTCTTGGCTGGATTATTTGTTCTTACACTCTCAGCGGATGAAGATAAGTTAGTGTGTCCTTCGGTTATGGAGCCTGGCGGGAGACGTGATGTCTTCGAGCTGTCCTATATTTTGTGATCTCAAGTTATCATGGGGGAAGATGATAGTGTCTTCCAGGACTGTTTAGTCTTTGTGTTCCCCATTATTCATTCTATAACACCAGGAGAGTGTTTTTGTGCTAGCTAGTTTATTCTATGCCAAGGTAAACATACTTTTACTGACTTCGTTCGTTCCTAGGCTTACGATGGGCATATGTTTACATGAATCTACTTACGTTCATATGTCAGAACGACATATCGTCTAGCAGCACTGATAATGTTTCTACGCAGCAATTATGAGGACAGATAATGCTGATATTTTGTGGAAACTTCGATATCTTTATGAACTGAATCTTTCTAGAAGTTTTGTCGTCTCACCGTTATGTGAGCGATGTTAAGGACCAAGGAGCCATCTTGGAATCCGAATTATTGTCAGTCATTCATCAGAGAACAGGGATGCCCCTTACTACCCGATAATGACCTAGAGATCACATCTATGAAAGAAAAATCTATTATGGATGATTTAGCATTTACTCAGAAGATATTTGCTGAATGTTATGTAAAAGAATCTCCGCTGAAGTACAAGCTACACTCATGCTAAGAGAGGTTCTGTCTAGAAGTCACCTCGAACATTATTTATGTACTGACATGATCCGTCAGTAGACCTGATGTATATTTGTATAAGCTATGAAACTCTGAATGCTTGTCTACGAACGTTCCATTATGATATTATCCAGCATGAATGCTAACTTAAGATGATACACCATTGATCAACACTTTGCTGTTTATGTCGACATTTGTTCCTGTAACTATACACGTACTGTCCAAGTGTGCGTCTTAATAAACATTATAAAAGACCACAGTAGTCCCAGTAATTATTGACTTCAAGCCATGAGAGTATGAGTGAATTACTACCAACTTGTCAACTCGATAGAACCATTTCTGCATTCGCGTATTGACACTCATATTTACACTCATTGTCTGTACTACATTCTTGTCGGGGCCTCATCACGTTCCGGGACAAGGTGACCTGTATGACCAACACTGTGCCGGGTTTGAGTTGACTACGTACTCTTGTCAGGCAGACGAGTACACATAAACATTCACTACCTTTCTACCCATACATACGAAAGAATACAGTGATATACAACAACCAAGCGTTTACAGTAGGGACCAAGGCTACTTTACAGAAGCATTATTTTACCTGGCAGTCGGTAACCTGACCAAATGCCAAGTCTTTACAGTGGTGTGCCGGCTTCCTGGGTCAACCTGCACAGTGGACATTTTTGAGAAGTCAGCTACTGAGACCAGACCATTCCTTGTGGCCTGTTACGACACACGTAAACACCAGCAGTACACCTCTACAGTCGATGTCAGCGTGACCTATCCTATCCAGCGTATACAGTAACTAGGTCAGCGTTTGTTGACATTTTTGTCGTTGGACATTTGCCATAGAACAGACAGCGTTACACAGCAAGTTTGTTTGGAAAAGACAGCATTACACATCAGTGTTGAAGCATATATTTGACAGTGTTTGCGAAATGTACAGTGCAACTGAAGCGAGAAGGCTTACTTGTGATTCTTTGGAACTGTAAACAGTGGATTCTCCTGCACTGCAATAGTTTGTGTTGAACTTTAATGATTTAGGCCAGAATTAATTATTTAATAAAGTACCATACTACTGTACCATTATTCAGTACAACTGAGCCTTCTCCGCAACACATTCTATCTGCAACACATTAATTTGCATTATATTATAAGTATTTATGCTATATGTACATTTATGTTTACATGTTTATATGTGATATTTATTTGTATTCTGCGGGTTGTTGTTTTGGTTGGGCGGTGACACACAACAGAGTATCCCACGTGATAGAGGGTCTGGTGTGTGCGTTTCTATAGGTGCAATTTTCTTGATTAAAAATTTGCTGCGACAGCTGTTGCTATTAGTGTTAGTTGTGAAGACTGTACTCATTGTTGTTTTTGTAATATTCCTCTGTTCTTTAGTTTGTTTTGATTTGTTTGTAATTTGTTGGACTACCCTTTTCTATCTTTCAGTTCTATACACAATTTATATTTATACACTGTGGCGTTATTTGTGTTATTATCCTTTTGCGGTTGTCATCACAGATTCTGTGATTATTTTTTATTGTTTTTCCCATTTGATTTATTTGATTTCCGCAAATGTTTTCATGTTCTCTTGTATAATTGTTTTGTTGTGTTCTTGATCGACATACACTATTTAAAATATAGTTGATCATATGAATTTATGTGAAAGAATCAACTGATGATTAATTGCTGTTACTAAAGATACACAGTTGATTAGATAAGACACTATTTCTTGTGCATTGCACTTATGTTATAGAGTGTACCAGCAATTTATAATTGTTATTATACAAAGAACTATACAAGACCTTGATAAGGCTTGTCTCACACAGACATTGTGATAGTGTGCTGATTAATCCAGTGATTAAGAACTTTTTGCTATATTACCTTGAAATATATATTTTATTATTATTGTTTCAAGTGAGTAGTATCATTGTCAGACATAATGTCAAAAATGATGGATGGTGTACATTATTTTCTTCAGGAAGGAAGAAAAAAAAATTACATTTATTTGGTGAAGACTGTGAGGATTATGCCACAGAGCATTTCCTACTTCAGGCGAGTGATGGTCTTCAAGAATATGCTAGTTGTTATTATAAATACGGCTATTCAACAGAGAAAGCAGTGAGACTTTCTAAGTTTATATCTACTGTTTTTTACAAGGAAGCTGAACTTACGACTCAAGGCAGTAATATTGTTACTTTGAAAAAAACGATAAATGAGCTTCAAAGTGATAAGAAAGCTCTTACTGATAAGTTATCAGAAATGAATGATGAAAATGCTACATTGAAGAGTAAAGTGACGGAATTGATAGCGGATAATAGGAAATTTGGTGAATTCTCTCTTAGACAGAAAAAAAAGAGTTAGAAGATGAAGTTACCTCATTAAGACAATTAATACAAAATAAACTTGACAGAGAGAGAAATGAGTTGGTTAATAATGAGGTGACCTCATTAATGAACATAGATATTGGAGAAGGAGATAAAGAAAGAGTAACGATGAGTTGCAATACACATGTGGCTCAGAAAAAAAATTAGAGCGTGGAATGACAGAGAGAGAAATGAGGTGAGGTGACCTCATTAATGAACATAGATATTGGAAAAGAGGGTAACGATGATTGCAATACACATGTGGCTCAAATTCAGAGCGTGGAATCTGAGGTAACTCTTTTGAAAGAAAAGATTACTAAGCAAATCACGATGGAGCAGAACATGAAAGTTCTGGATAAAAGAGTAGCAGAGCTTGATTGGGGTAATCAAGAACTCAGAAAGGTTCTGTGTCAACAGGAGAAAGTGACTGAGGAAAAAACAAAACAATATTGGAAAATTACTTATGGAGAAAAAGGAGCTGCAAGATGAGATGAGTTTGATGAAGAACAATCTTCTTGGTAGAGAACAGGCTCTTATTGGTGACCTGAAACAAGCAAATATGGACAATGAGAATTTAAGGATTGAGATTCAGTCACTACAACTGGAGTTGACACAGTTGAGAGCGAATAAGGAAAAAGATAAGAAGGTTGATGAACTTAGTCATCATAGTGCTATGGAAGCACTGAAACGTGAACTTGTTCAAGAAAAGACTAAGGTTCTAGAAACTACGTCTCAGATGACAGAGTTGAGAACAGATCTCAAAGATAGTATTACTAGAGAGAAAACTCTTGTATCTCAGTTACGTGTGACAAAGTTAGATTATAACTGGGAAGTGAGAACTAATGAGAAAACTCAGAAAGCTTTTTCTAGAGAGAAAGCTTTGGCAGAAGTGGAAGTTACAAAACTTCGTAAGAGGGTCGACGGTTTGTTAGATATTGTTTTGAACAATAAGATGTTGTCTAATAATAAGGTGAATAGATTTGAACACAAATCTGATGGTCACTATGTTAGTGCAAAGAGTCAACGACATGCTAGTAGTAACATGAAACAATATGTGAGCAAATCTTTTCGTGGAAAATATGGTTTCCCACGAAATAACGATACTGCCTCTAATGGGAGTTGGCGTGAGGCCAAGAAAAGTAAATCAAGTGTCAGTCTTTTGGATCACGGTGAGGACTTTGATAAATGTCATGACAAGATTCCTCAGAAAAACCGTGCATGTACTTTTCAAGGTTCTGATAGATTGGTAAAAGAGAATGAAACTGTTAGTACACATCGTACTCAGCCCAAGCAGTACGATCCTTCTGTTAAGCACATTGACACAGCCAAAAATAACAACAATTGTGCTAGAAAAGATAATCATAATTATGAACAGCGCCAAGGGCGTTCATCACGTGTTTATTTTCATTTTTCACGTAATGGTTCTTTTTCAAAATCTTTGAAGGACCGAGGACTAGAATGAAACCAGGCCAGGAAGAAGACAGCTGATAGAATGGTCTGGCGCTCTTTCTTCCAAACCTCTACACCTCACGGTAGAAGGGGAACGACTAAGTAAGTAAGTTCTTTTTCAAAGAACTGGAAGCAATTTGATGTTGCTCAACATTATAATTCCACTAACTATAGGAACTTCAATAGAGGTTGCCAACCTTATTATAATTATTTTTGTGGACAACAAAATCCTACTGATCATAAGGGTAATAACACAACTTTTCATAACTATGGGAAATGGAGTGTAAACAAGAGCAACAGAGATCATAATTTTGATAGATCTCGTTATGACGGTAGATCTCAACATGAGTCCAAGATTTCCTGATACACTTCCAGACTTATGTCTGTCCTTTGTATGATATGGTGATTGTATAAATCACTTATTTTGATTCACCGTTAATTCTTTGATGATGTTTCTTTTGCCAATCGTGAACTTAGGATACCTAATATGAAATCGTCATTGAAATTATTGTATGCATTGTGTCATTACCAATATGGTAGTAAGCATTGGTGGCAACTCCCTGGAAATATTTACACTTAGAGAAATACTTTCTCTGAGATGTTGAGATATATATTCTCACCAGTCGATCTATAATGCGACTTTGCCTTAATTTGGCTTGATAAATTCTTGTTATTTCTCATCTGCGCATTATATGTGCGTTGGGAGCCTATTTTATGTGGCTCTCAGATGGAGAAAAAAAAAATTTCATTGTTTTCCCCGGGGGTTGCGGTAGTCTGTTGCGCACATATTTTTGTATGGCGAACAGATTACAGTCGATACGCTTACAAATGAAAAATGTAACTATTTGTTTGATAAAAAATATTTATTTATGAATTTACGACTTTTAACTAATGGGAGATAACTCAGAATAGGCAATGTGTATTTATTCTTTGAGTTATCGGTTCCTGTTTTGTTTCCGTGTATTGAGCAAGCGTAGGAATCTGGATCTATATCATTTTATGTCCATTATAGCTGGAAACAGATTGTTCTCGCTTAAGGTTTTGCAGGAATATTGAAAGTCCGAATCTAGGTTTACTACTTGTCTGTTTGAGACGATTCGGTCTTATATCATGTTATCTTGGTATGTCTTGGCTGGATTATTTGTTCTTACACTCTCAGCGGATGAAGATAAGTTAGTGTGTCCTTCGGTTATGGAGCCTGGCGGGAGACGTGATGTCTTCGAGCTGTCCTATATTTTGTGATCTCAAGTTATCATGGGGGAAGATGATAGTGTCTTCCAGGACTGTTTAGTCTTTGTGTTCCCCATTATTCATTCTATAACACCAGGAGAGTGTTTTTGTGCTAGCTAGTTTATTCTATGCCAAGGTAAACATACTTTTACTGACTTCGTTCGTTCCTAGGCTTACGATGGGCATATGTTTACATGAATCTACTTACGTTCATATGTCAGAACGACATATCGTCTAGCAGCACTGATAATGTTTCTACGCAGCAATTATGAGGACAGATAATGCTGATATTTTGTGGAAACTTCGATATCTTTATGAACTGAATCTTTCTAGAAGTTTTGTCGTCTCACCGTTATGTGAGCGATGTTAAGGACCAAGGAGCCATCTTGGAATCCGAATTATTGTCAGTCATTCATCAGAGAACAGGGATGCCCCTTACTACCCGATAATGACCTAGAGATCACATCTATGAAAGAAAAATCTATTATGGATGATTTAGCATTTACTCAGAAGATATTTGCTGAAATGTTATGTAAAAGAATCTCCGCTGAAGTACAAGCTACACTCATGCTAAGAGAGGTTCTGTCTAGAAGTCACCTCGAACATTATTTATGTACTGACATGATCCGTCAGTAGACCTGATGTATATTTGTATAAGCTATGAAACTCTGAATGCTTGTCTACGAACGTTCCATTATGATATTATCCAGCATGAATGCTAACTTAAGATGATACACCATTGATCAACACTTTGCTGTTTATGTCGACATTTGTTCCTGTAACTATACACGTACTGTCCAAGTGTGCGTCTTAATAAACATTATAAAAGACCACAGTAGTCCCAGTAATTATTGACTTCAAGCCATGAGAGTATGAGGGAATTACTACCAACTTGTCAACTCGATAGAACCATTTCTGCATTCGCGTATTGACACTCATATTTACACTCATTGTCTGTACTACATTCTTGTCGGGGCCTCATCACGTTCCGGGACAAGGTGACCTGTATGACCAACACTGTGCCGGGTTTGAGTTGACTACGTACTCTTGTCAGGCAGACGAGTACACATAAACATTCACTACCATTCTACCCATACATACGAAAGAATACAGTGATATACAACAACCAAGCGTTTACAGTAGGGACCAAGGCTACTTTACAGAAGCATTATTTTACCTGGCAGTCGGTAACCTGACCAAATGCCAAGTCTTTACAGTGGTGTGCCAGCTTCCTGGGTCAACCTGCACAGTGGACATTTTTGAGAAGTCAGCTACTGAGACCAGACCATTCCTTGTGGCCTGTTACGACACACGTAAACACCAGCAGTACACCTCTACAGTCGATGTCAGCGTGACCTATCCTATCCAGCGTATACAGTAACTAGGTCAGCGTTTGTTGACATTTTGTCGTTGGACATTTGCCATAGAACAGACAGCGTTACACAGCAAGTTTGTTTGGAAAAGACAGCATTACACATCAGTGTTGAAGCATATATTTGACAGTGTTTGCGAAATGTACAGTGCAACTGAAGCGAGAAGGCTTACTTGTGATTCTTTGGAACTGTAAACAGTGGATTCTCCTGCACTGCAATAGTTTGTGTTGAACTTTAATGATTTAGGCCAGAATTAATTATTTAATAAAGTACCATACTACTGTACCATTATTCAGTACAACTGAGCCTTCTCCGCAACACATTCTATCTGCAACACATTAATTTGCATTATATTATAAGTATTTATGCTATATGTACATTTATGTTTACATGTTTATATGTGATATTTATTTGTATTCTGTGGGTTGTTGTTTTGGTTGGGCGGTGACACACAACAGAGTATCCCACGTGATAGAGGGTCTGATGTGTGCGTTTCTATAGGTGCAATTTTCTTGATTAAAAATTTGCTGCGACAGCTGTTGCTATTAGTGTAAGTTGTGAAGACTGTACTCATTGTTGTTTTTGTAATATTCCTCTGTTCTTTAGTTTGTTTTGATTTGTTTGTAATTTGTTGGTCTACCCTTTTCTATCTTTCAGTTCTATACACAATTTATATTTATACACTGTGGCGTTATTTGTGTTATTATCCTTTTGCGGTTGTCATCACAGATTCTGTGATTATTTTTTATTGTATAATTGTTTTGTTGTGTTCTTGATCGATCACATTTAAAATATATTTAAAATGAATTTTATAGTTGAATCAACTGATGATTAATTGCTGTTACTAAAGATACACAGTTGATTAGATAAGACACTATTTCTTGTGCATTGCACTTATGTTATAGAGTGTACCAGCAATTTATAATTGTTATTATACAAAGAACTATACAAGACCTTGATAAGGCTTGTCTCACACAGACATTGTGATAGTGTGCTGATTAATCCAGTGATTAAGAACTTTTTGCTATATTACCTTGAAATATATATTTTATTATTATTGTTTCAAGTGAGTAGTATCATTGTCAGACATAATGTCAAAAATGATGGATGGTGTACATTATTTTCTTCAGGAAGGAAGAAAAAAAATTACATTTATTTGGTGAAGACTGTGAGGATTATGCCACAGAGCATTTCCTACTTCAGGCGAGTGATGGTCTTCAAGAATATGCTAGTTGTTATTATAAATACGGCTATTCAACAGAGAAAGCAGTGAGACTTTCTAAGTTTATATCTACTGTTTTTTACAAGGAAGCTGAACTTACGACTCAAGGCAGTAATATTGTTACTTTGAAAAAAAACGATAAATGAGCTTCAAAGTGATAAGAAAGCTCTTACTGATAAGTTATCAGAAATGAATGATGAAAATGCTACATTGAAGAGTAAAGTGACGGAATTGATAGCGGATAATAGGAAATTTGGTGAATTCTCTCTTAGACAGAAAAAAGAGTTAGAAGATGAAGTTACCTCATTAAGACAATTAATACAAAATAAACTTGACAGAGAGAGAAATGAGTTGGTTAATAATGAGGTGACCTCATTAATGAACATAGATATTGGAGAAGAGAGTAACGATGATTGCAATACACATGTGGCTCAAATTCAGAGCCTGGAATCTGAGGTAACTCTTTTGAAAGAAAAGATTACTAAGCAAATCACGATGGAGCAGAACATGAAAGTTCTGGATAAAAGAGTAGCAGAGCTTGATTGGGGTAATCAAGAACTCAGAAAGGTTCTGTGTCAACAGGAGAAAGTGACTGAGGAAAAACAAAACAATATTGGAAAATTACTTATGGAGAAAAAGGAGCTGCAAGATGAGATGAGTTTGATGAAGAACAATCTTCTTGGTAGAGAACAGGCTCTTATTGGTGACCTGAAACAAGCAAATATGGACAATGAGAATTTAAGGATTGAGATTCAGTCACTACAACTGGAGTTGACACAGTTGAGAGCGAATAAGGAAAAAGATAAGAAGGTTGATGAACTTAGTCATCATAGTGCTATGGAAGCACTGAAACGTGAACTTGTTCAAGAAAAGACTAAGGTTCTAGAAACTACGTCTCAGATGACAGAGTTGAGAACAGATCTCAAAGATAGTATTACTAGAGAGAAAACTCTTGTATCTCAGTTACGTTGACAAAGTTAGATTATAACTGGGAAGTGAGAACTAATGAGAAAACTCAGAAAGCTTTTTCTAGAGAGAAAGCTTTGGCAGAAGTGGAAGTTACAAAACTTCGTAAGAGGGTCGACGGTTTGTTAGATATTGTTTTGAACAATAAGATGTTGTCTAATAATAAGGTGAATAGATTTGAACACAAATCTGATGGTCACTATGTTAGTGCAAAGAGTCAACGACATGCTAGTAGTAACATGAAACAATATGTGAGCAAATCTTTTCGTGGAAAATATGGTTTCCCACGAAATAACGATACTGCCTCTAATGAGAGTTGGCGTGAGGCCAAGAAAAGTAAATCAAGTGTCAGTCTTTTGGATCACGGTGAGGACTTTGATAAATGTCATGACAAGATTCCTCAGAAAAACCGTGCATCAACTTTTCAAGGTTCTGATAGATTGGTAAAAGAGAATGAAACTGTTAGTACACATCGTACTCAGCCCAAGCAGTACGAT
This sequence comes from Oreohelix idahoensis, assembly GCA_024509875.1. NCBI lineage: Eukaryota > Metazoa > Mollusca > Gastropoda > Stylommatophora > Oreohelicidae > Oreohelix > Oreohelix idahoensis. The sequence continues at coordinate 573,886 of JAMPIV010009326.1, read as the reverse complement.
CCTTCTGTTAAGCACATTGCCACAGCCAAAAATAACAACAATTGTGCTAGAAAAGATAATCATAATTATGAACAGCGCCAAGGGCGTTCATCACGTGTTAATTTTCATTTTTCACGTAATGGTTCTTTTTCAAAGAACTGGAAGCAATTTGATGTTGCTCAACATTATAATTCCACTAACTATAGGAACTTCAATAGAGGTTGCCAACCTTATTATAATTATTTTTGTGGACAACAAAATCCTACTGATCATAAGGGTAATAACACAACTTTTCATAACTATGGGAAATGGAGTGTAAACAAGAGCAACAGAGATCATAATTTTGATAGATCTCGTTATGACGGTAGATCTCAACATGAGTCCAAGATTTCCTGATACACTTCCAGACTTATGTCTGTCCTTTGTATGATATGGTGATTGTATAAATCACTTATTTTGATTCACCGTTAATTCTTTGATGATGTTTCTTTTGCCAATCGTGAACTTAGGATACCTAATATGAAATCGTCATTGAAATTATTGTATGCATTGTGTCATTACCAATATGGTAGTAAGCATTGGTGGCAACTCCCTGGAAATATTTACACTTAGAGAAATACTTTCTCTGAGATGTTGAGATATATATTCTCACCAGTCGATCTATAATGCGACTTTGCCTTAATTTGGCTTGATAAATTCTTGTTATTTCTCATCTGCGCATTATATGTGCATTGGGAGCCTATTTTATGTGGCTCTCAGATGGAGAAAAAAAAAATTTCATTTTTTTCCCCGGGGGTTGCGGTAGCATGTTGCGCACATATTTTTGTATGGCGAACAGATTACAGTCGATACGCTTACAAATGAAAAATGTAACTATTTGTTTGATAAAAATATTTATTTATGAATTTACGACTTTTAACTAATGGGAGATAACTCAGAATAGGCAATGTGTATTTATTCTTTGAGTTATCGGTTCCTGTTTTGTTTCCGTGTATTGAGCAAGCGTAGGAATCTGGATCTATATCATTTTATGTCCATTATAGCTGGAAACAGATTGTTCTCGCTTAAGGTTTTGCAGGAATATTGAAAGTCCGAATCTAGGTTTACTACTTGTCTGTTTGAGACGATTCGGTCTTATATCATGTTATCTTGGTATGTCTTGGCTGGATTATTTGTTCTTACACTCTCAGCGGATGAAGATAAGTTAGTGTGTCCTTCGGTTATGGAGCCTGGCGGGAAACGTGATGTCTTCGAGCTGTCCTATATTTTGTGATCTTAAGTTATCATGGGGGAAGATGATAGTGTCTTCCAGGACTGTTTAGTCTTTGTGTTCCCCATTATTCATTCTATAACACCAGGAGAGTGTTTTTGTGCTAGCTAGTTTATTCTATGCCAAGGTAAACATACTTTTACTGACTTCGTTCGTTCCTAGGCTTACGATGGGCATATGTTTACATGAATCTACTTACGTTCATATGTCAGAACGACATATCGTCTAGCAGCACTGATAATGTTTCTACGCAGCAATTAATAGGACAGATAATGCTGATATTTTGTGGAAACTTCGATATCTTTATGAACTGAATCTTTCTAGAAGTTTTGTCGTCTCACCGTTATGTGAGCGATGTTAAGGACCAAGGAGCCATCTTGGAATCCGAATTATTGTCAGTCATTCATCAGAGAACAGGGATGCCCCTTACTACCCGATAATGACCTAGAGATCACATCTATGAAAGAAAAATCTATTATGGATGATGTTAGCATTTACTCAGAAGATATTTGCTGAATGTTATGTAAAAGAATCTCCGCTGAAGTACAAGCTACACTCATGCTAAGAGAGGTTCTGTCTAGAAGTCACCTCGAACATTATTTATGTACTGACATGATCCGTCAGTAGACCTGATGTATATTTGTATAAGCTATGAAACTCTGAATGCTTGTCTACGAACGTTCCATTATGATATTATCCAGCATGAATGCTAACTTAAGATGATACACCATTGATCAACACTTTGCTGTTTACACTCATATTTACACTCATTGTCTGTACTACATTCTTGTCGGGGCCTCATCACGTTCCGGGACAAGGTGACCTGTATGACCAACACTGTGCCGGGTTTGAGTTGACTACGTACTCTTGTCAGGCAGACGAGTACACATAAACATTCACTACCTTTCTACCCATACATACGAAAGAATACAGTGATATACAACAACCAAGCGTTTACAGTAGGGACCAAGGCTACTTTACAGAAGCATTATTTTACCTGGCAGTCGGTAACCTGACCAAATGCCAAGTCTTTACAGTGGTGTGCCAGCTTCCTGGGTCAACCTGCACAGTGGACATTTTTTGAGAAGTCAGCTACTGAGACCAGACCATTCCTTGTGGCCTGTTACGACACACGTAAACACCAGCAGTACACCTCTACAGTCGATGTCAGCGTGACCTATCCTATCCAGCGTATACAGTAACTAGGTCAGCGTTTGTTGACATTTTTGTCGTTGGACATTTGCCATAGAACAGACAGCGTTACACAGCAAGTTTGTTTGGAAAAGACAGCATTACACATCAGTGTTGAAGCATATATTTGACAGTGTTTGCGAAATGTACAGTGCAACTGAAGCGAGAAGGCTTACTTGTGATTCTTTGGAACTGTAAACAGTGGATTCTCCTGCACTGCAATAGTTTGTGTTGAACTTTAATGATTTAGGCCAGAATTAATTATTTAATAAAGTACCATACTACTGTACCATTATTCAGTACAACTGAGCCTTCTCCGCAACACATTCTATCTGCAACACATTAATTTGCATTATATTATAAGTATTTATGCTATATGTACATTTATGTTTACATGTTTATATGTGATATTTATTTGTATTCTGCGGGTTGTTGTTTTGGTTGGGCGGTGACACACAACAGAGTATCCCACGTGATAGAGGGTCTGGTGTGTGCGTTTCTATAGGTGCAATTTTCTTGATTAAAAATTTGCTGCGACAGCTGTTGCTATTAGTGTTAGTTGTGAAGACTGTACTCATTGTTGTTTTTGTAATATTCCTCTGTTCTTTAGTTTGTTTTGATTTGTTTGTAATTTGTTGGACTACCCTTTTCTATCTTTCAGTTCTATACACAATTTATATTTATACACTGTGGCGTTATTTGTGTTATTATCCTTTTGCGGTTGTCATCACAGATTCTGTGATTATTTTTTATTGTTTTTCCCATTTGATTTATTTGATTTCCGCAAATGTTTTCATGTTCTCTTGTATAATTGTTTTGTTGTGTTCTTGATCGACATACACTATTTAAAATATAGTTGATCATATGAATTTATGTGAAAGAATCAACTGATGATTAATTGCTGTTACTAAAGATACACAGTTGATTAGATAAGACACTATTTCTTGTGCATTGCACTTATGTTATAGAGTGTACCAGCAATTTATAATTGTTATTATACAAAGAACTATACAAGACCTTGATAAGGCTTGTCTCACACAGACATTGTGATAGTGTGCTGATTAATCCAGTGATTAAGAACTTTTTGCTATATTACCTTGAAATATATATTTTATTATTATTGTTTCAAGTGAGTAGTATCATTGTCAGACATAATGTCAAAAATGATGGATGGTGTACATTATTTTCTTCAGGAAGGAAGAAAAAAATTACATTTATTTGGTGAAGACTGTGAGGATTATGCCACAGAGCATTTCCTACTTCAGGCGAGTGATGGTCTTCAAGAATATGCTAGTTGTTATTATCTCAAGGCAGTAATATTGTTACTTTGAAAAAAACGATAAATGAGCTTCAAAGTGATAAGAAAGCTCTTACTGATAAGTTATCAGAAATGAATGATGAAAATGCTACATTGAAGAGTAAAGTGACGGAATTGATAGCGGATAATAGGAAATTTGGTGAATTCTCTCTTAGACAGAAAAAAGAGTTAGAAGATGAGGTTACCTCATTAAGACAATTAATACAAAATAAACTTGACAGAGAGAGAAATGAGTTGGTTAAGAATGAGGTGACCTCATTAATGAACATAGATATTGGAGAAGAGAATAACGATGATTGCAATACACATGTGGCTCAAATTCAGAGCCTGGAATCTGAGGTAACTCTTTTGAAAGAAAAGATTACTAAGCAAATCACGATGGAGCAGAACATGAAAGTTCTGGATAAAAGAGTAGCAGAGCTTGATTGGGGCAATCAAGAACTCAGAAAGGTTCTGTGTCAACAGGAGAAAGTGACTGAGGAAAAACAAAACAATATTGGAAAATTACTTATGGAGAAAAAGGAGCTGCAAGATGAGATGAGTTTGATGAAGAACAATCTTCTTGGTAGAGAACAGGCTCTTATTGGTGACCTGAAACAAGCAAATATGGACAATGAGAATTTAAGGATTGAGATTCAGTCACTACAACTGGAGTTGACACAGTTGAGAGCGAATAAGGAAAAAGATAAGAAGGTTGATGAACTTAGTCATCATAGTGCTATGGAAGCACTGAAACGTGAACTTGTTCAAGAAAAGACTAAGGTTCTAGAAACTACGTCTCAGATGACAGAGTTGAGAACAGATCTCAAAGATAGTATTACTAGAGAGAAAACTCTTGTATCTCAGTTACGTGTGACAAAGTTAGATTATAACTGGGAAGTGAGAACTAATGAGAAAACTCAGAAAGCTTTTTCTAGAGAGAAAGCTTTGGCAGAAGTGGAAGTTACAAAACTTCGTAAGAGGGTCGACGGTTTGTTAGATATTGTTTTGAACAATAAGATGTTGTCTAATAATAAGGTGAATAGATTTGAACACAAATCTGATGGTCACTATGTTAGTGCAAAGAGTCAACGACATGCTAGTAGTAACATGAAACAATATGTGAGCAAATCTTTTCGTGGAAAATATGGTTTCCCACGAAATAACGATACTGCCTCTAATGGGAGTTGGCGTGAGGCCAAGAAAAGTAAATCAAGTGTCAGTCTTTTGGATCACGGTGAGGACTTTGATAAATGTCATGACAAGATTCCTCAGAAAAACCGTGCATCAACTTTTCAAGGTTCTAAAAGATTGGTAAAAGAGAATGAAACTGTTAGTACACATCGTACTCAGCCCAAGCAGTACGATCCTTCTGTTAAGCACATTGCCACAGCCAAAAATAACAACAATTGTGCTAGAAAAGATAATCATAATTATGAACAGCGCCAAGGGCGTTCATCACGTGTTAATTTTCATTTTTCACGTAATGGTTCTTTTTCAAAGAACTGGAAGCAATTTGATGTTGCTCAACATTATAATTCCACTAACTATAGGAACTTCAATAGAGGTTGCCAACCTTATTATAATTATTTTTGTGGACAACAAAATCCTACTGATCATAAGGGTAATAACACAACTTTTCATAACTATGGGAAATGGAGTGTAAACAAGAGCAACAGAGATCATAATTTTGATAGATCTCGTTATGACGGTAGATCTCAACATGAGTCCAAGATTTCCTGATACACTTCCAGACTTATGTCTGTCCTTTGTATGATATGGTGATTGTATAAATCACTTATTTTGATTCACCGTTAATTCTTTGATGATGTTTCTTTTGCCAATCGTGAACTTAGGATACCTAATATGAAATCGTCATTGAAATTATTGTATGCATTGTGTCATTACCAATATGGTAGTAAGCATTGGTGGCAACTCCCTGGAAATATTTACACTTAGAGAAATACTTTCTCTGAGATGTTGAGATATATATTCTCACCAGTCGATCTATAATGCGACTTTGCCTTAATTTGGCTTGATAAATTCTTGTTATTTCTCATCTGCGCATTATATGTGCATTGGGAGCCTATTTTATGTGGCTCTCAGATGGAGAAAAAAAAAATTTCATTTTTTTTCCCCGGGGGTTGCGGTAGCATGTTGCGCACATATTTTTGTATGGCGAACAGATTACAGTCGATACGCTTACAAATGAAAAATGTAACTATTTGTTTGATAAAAATATTTATTTATGAATTTACGACTTTTAACTAATGGGAGATAACTCAGAATAGGCAATGTGTATTTATTCTTTGAGTTATCGGTTCCTGTTTTGTTTCCGTGTATTGAGCAAGCGTAGGAATCTGGATCTATATCATTTTATGTCCATTATAGCTGGAAACAGATTGTTCTCGCTTAAGGTTTTGCAGGAATATTGAAAGTCCGAATCTAGGTTTACTACTTGTCTGTTTGAGACGATTCGGTCTTATATCATGTTATCTTGGTATGTCTTGGCTGAATTATTTGTTCTTACACTCTCAGCGGATGAAGATAAGTTAGTGTGTCCTTCGGTTATGGAGCCTGGCGGGAGACGTGATGTCTTCGAGCTGTCCTATATTTTGTGATCTCAAGTTATCATGGGGGAAGATGATAGTGTCTTCCAGGACTGTTTAGTCTTTGTGTTCCCCATTATTCATTCTATAACACCAGGAGAGTGTTTTTTTTTTGTGCTAGCTAGTTTATTCTATGCCAAGGTAAACATACTTTTACTGACTTCGTTCGTTCCTAGGCTTACGATGGGCATATGTTTACATGAATCTACTTACGTTCATATGTCAGAACGACATATCGTCTAGCAGCACTGATAATGTTTCTACGCAGCAATTATGAGGACAGATAATGCTGATATTTTGTGGAAACTTCGATATCTTTATGAACTGAATCTTTCTAGAAGTTTTGTAGTCTCACCGTTATGTGAGCGATGTTAAGGACCAAGGAGCCATCTTGGAATCCAAATTATTGTCAGTCATTCATCAGAGAACAGGGATGCCCCTTACTACCCGATAATGACCTAGAGATCACATCTATGAAAGAAAAATCTATTATGGATGATTTAGCATTTACTCAGAAGATATTTGCTGAATGTTATGTAAAAGAATCTCCGCTGAAGTACAAGCTACACTCATGCTAAGAGAGGTTCTGTCTAGAAGTCACCTCGAACATTATTTATGTACTGACATGATCCGTCAGTAGACCTGATGTATATTTGTATAAGCTATGAAACTCTGAATGCTTGTCTACGAACGTTCCATTATGATATTATCCAGCATGAATGCTAACTTAAGATGATACACCATTGATCAACACTTTGCTGTTTATGTCGACATTTGTTCCTGTAACTATACACGTACTGTCCAAGTGTGCGTCTTAATAAACATTATAAAAGACCACAGTAGTCCCAGTAATTATTGACTTCAAGCCATGAGAGTATGAGGGAATTACTACCAGGTAACCTGACCAAATGCCAAGTCTTTACAGTAGCCTTTAGGGTTCTTACCATTGTTCAGTACCAGACTGTAGTGGTTTTTGATGGTACTGTATGGTTGTGATGTTACTTAGTGTAATGTATGAGGTCAGCTGTGAAGGCTCCTGAGATAAATGTAGATGAGAATTACAGAAGGCCCTTCGTACTACCACTTACGACCTCAAACATATCTTTTTTACTAATATGAATGTAGCTACGTTAAAAAGTCTAGGGTACTGAATTGTAATGTGTTGTAGTAATATATACGAACACACACAGATAATTAATGTCTAATAATATTAATAAAATTCTATAACACACTGAACTAACTCAGGCTATTTTAGTTTAAATATTAAAATTTTCTTTAAATTTATTTGTTCTGAACCAATGTTTTAGTTGGTCAGAACATATGAAATGTTATGGAGTTATAAATGGAATGCATAAATATATGGCATAATACAATGGAATGTGTATACATAAGTATTTTATCAGACTGGTTAATATTAATTATATTTCTAATGTCTCTGGGAAACTATTACTGGATGTGCTGTTGGGGTGGTGTCATCACACCCACTCTGTGACTAGAACAAGCTTTGTCCATTGTTTTATAAACTTTAATGAATGTTATCTTTCCCAATATTCAGTAGATTTATGAGGGAAATATTTGTAAATTCTTTAGGAGTATGGTGAATCCTCAGCAGGCCACTAAATCACCCATCTTGTCTGCGAAGATCTAATGCTGGATTCCGGTGGCCCACTCCTCTCGGTAGCTAGAATACAATGGTAGACTGCACCGACACACTGTTTGGCTGCACACACATCTGCTTGTGCAATCTTGATTACTTATGTGGCACTACCCTAGTGCCACAACAGAAACTCATAATTCTGAAACAAAATTTGTGCGCTGTGTCAGTACTCTATTTACTGCACCACTCTTACACACAGCACAACACATCAACAATACACAGAATGGGTCAGATCTCTCTGACCACACAGCACCTCTTACCCAGTTGTTTTCATATAGTACTAGTTCCCCAAGACTGCATTGCATGAGATATGTTCAATAGTTTCCTTTCATTCAATAAGATAGGTGATATGTTCCCACTGATCTCAATACTAGATCCGCCTTCCATAGTTTTAGTTAGGCGTCCATATATTTTGTTTGTCTCTAGACCCTGAACTTGGGCTGGGGACCTAGAGCGAACACTTACTTGTCGTAATCATTTTATATGATATGGCAGTATCAATCACTCGAGATATTAAAATGTACAAAATAAATACTTTCATTCTTACCAGAATTCAGAATTGAGAACACAGTTAATTGCTGCAAAACTCAGCTGAGCTGCTGGCTATATGATGGCGTCCCTCTAAATGTATGTACTATCTTCTAGGAACAACATCACAGGCAATAACCACTGTGTCTCTGGACAGTATTGTATCAAATGGCAAAAATGCGCATTTCTGTCCCGCTAATATGATTACATTTGCCCAATCACCGACTTCCCCCCTAACTTTTCAAATCTACAACCAAAAGTCAAATTCAGGCAGATCTCAGTCAAGTGTGCATTATTGTCTGTTGGTCCGTCTGTCTCTACTTGTGTTTTCATAAAAACACACTTGGTTCTACATGCAATATCCTACACAAATCTGCCTCCTAAGTTATTTTTAGCCACAATTCTCCACCTTTCCCCTCTTTTACATTACAGCTTGATTTTTGCATTTGCGTGTCTCAAGGACAAAATTTGAAGCTTTTTGTGAAAGTTTGCACAACAGTACTGTCGCTGGTCTGATGTGAACAATACAGTCTTTTGTCAATATCTTCCTTGTTATCTATCCGTCTGTATAATTTAAAGTATATTAGTTCTCTGCTCAAGATGGGCTATCAAACTAGCTAGGTTTTATATTCATAACTCTATTATTAAGAAAAAACATATTTTTTCTCAAGTTTAGTTTTTTTAAATTTGTTCGAGAACCTTCTGTACGGCGTTTGCCGCTGAATTCAAATAAAGGGACCAAGTATCGAAAAACGTCCAAGAAATGACTGTTGCGAATAAGAGCCAAGGTCTTTTCTGTCAATTTCCTTACATTGTGTTAACTAGTGACGTGAATTTTTTTCTTTTACCACCAATTGCGTCTTTTTAGCCTTGCTAGAATCAAACACGTGTTCAGTCATATTTTTCCTTTTCGATCTCCGTTTCCCTCCCGTCTACAAAGGGTAACCGTTTCGACTGCACGTCTAACAAGTTAGTTTGACTGGCGGTGGGAAATGCGGGCATGGGCGAGCATGTCTCCTAGTATCTTACGCATTATTTTTATCCCTACATTTTATCTTTATATTTGGAGATATTTTAACGTTGTATCATGGTAAATTCATCACACATCTCCCCACCTGAGAACATGCACTACGGCAAGTTCCAAAACCAGTGATACACATAGATAAAATTACTCCTCACGCCTACCACTACTCTAATTTTGATCACAGGGGTGCCGACTGAGGAAATCTGCACCGACATTCAATGACCCTGGGATATACTCAATACTAAACTGATAAGGTTGCAATAATAAAGACCATCTCAACAATCTAGCATTTTCATGCTTAGCCTGAGATAAGAACACCAGGGGCTGATGATCCGTCTGGACCACAAAAGTCCTACCATACAGATAGATTTGGAACTTTTTTATTGCCCAGATTAACGCTAAACATTCTTTTTCGCTTGTGGAATATCCTTGCTCCGCTTTATTCAATTTGCGGCTTGCATAAGCGACTGGGTTCAGTTCCCCATCGGGTGAAGATGACCTTTGCAACAGAGCCGCCCCGAGGCCTACATTACTTGCATCTGTTCTCACCACGAAGTCCTGTGTCAAATCAGGCAATTTGAGAATAGGCTTGCTAGTGAGTTTTTCCTTTAACTCTTGAAAAGCCAATTCACATTGCGCAGTCCAAATTATTTTATCTGGATGTCCCTTGCGAGTCAGATCAGTCAGAGGAGCACAAATAGAGTTAAAATTTTTGATATATTTTTGGTAAAATCCACATAACGACACGAATGATCGCACGTCCTTTTTTGTTTGTGGTCTAGGTGCTCTCTGCAGTTTTTCCAAGTTCTTGGGGTCAGGGGTCATGTTACCCTGATATACAGTGTGTCCCAAGAATTCCAACTCTTTGCATCCAATACAACATTTTGTTGGCCTAGCAGTTAAGTTCGCCTCCCTAAGCCTATCAAATAACATTTTTAGAGAGTTAATGTGTTCTTCAAATGTCTCTGTGGCGACGAGAATATCATCCATGAAATTCGTGATACATGGGTTATTCAGGGGATCCAACAATTTGCGCATCATCCTTGAAAATACACTCGGAGCATTTTTCAATCCGAATGGTAGCATGTTGAATTCATAATGTCCTTCCGAGGTGCTAAAAGCTAAATAAGGTCTCACTTCAGGCTTCACTGGAATCTGGTAATAGCCTTTACTAAGATCCACCTTTGAAAAGTATTTTGCCTTGTTTAATCTGGCAAATAACTGTTTTGTGTCTGGTAATGGATCCACTTGTCCTTCTGTGACAGCATTCAGTTTCCTGTAATCTATGCACAGTCTGTGTTCCCCAGACGGTTTCCTCAACAAAACTACACTGGAGCTAAAAGATGATTCACTGTGTGAAATAATCCCCTCCTTCAACAAATAATCTATTTCTTCTTTCAATGCCTTCTCCTTCGCGAACGGAATAGAATAGGCTCTCATACAGATTGGGTTTGAGTCTACCAGTTTCATGTCATACTGTAGCAAATTTGTATGTCCTGGTTTATCTGTTAATACATCTGTATGTTCCTCCAGAACCTGTTGAACTCTCTCCCTCTGATTTTTAGTCAGGTGCTTACTGACTTTTACCTGTGCGGCTGTTTCACAAGGATGTAATGGGTATTCATGTGAGGTGAGTGGTTCCTTTTGCATTTGAGTTGCGATAGCCAAGGTCAGTAAGGGGGTGCTTTCCTGGAGTGGTCTGTCCAGATATTTCTTTAAAAGGTTTACATGATAAACTTTCTCCTTCCCCTTTTTGTCAATTTTATAGTTTGTTCTAGACACCTTCTCTAGAACCGTATATGGACCTTGCCATCCAATTTGTAATTTATTCTGGCTGCCGGGTAGTAGAAGAAGCACCTTCTCTCCCACAGCTAGTTCTCTGTCCTTTGCCTTCCTATTAAAATATGCTGCATGTTTCTTCCTGGCTTGTCTCAAATTATCATTTGCCAGTTTCCATCCAGCTTTCAGACGAGTGGTCAGTTCGTTCACATATTGATACGATGAGGTAACAGTCTCTTCTGCCTTCTCATCTGTCCAGGTCCTTAATAAAGCTTTTAATGGACCTTTTATTGGTCTCCCAAATAGCAGAGTTGCGGGAGCCATCCCGGTTGAACTATGTGGTACCTCCCGATACGCAAACAACGCGGCGGGCAGGAATTGATCCCACAGATCCGGTTTTTCGTGTGCCAGCTTCCTCAGGATAGAAATGAGAGTCCCATTGAACCTCTCTACCTGGCCGTTCCCTTGTGGATGGTACGGACTACAGTGAAAGTGTCTGGCTTGAAATAGCTTAAAAACTTCTTCCGTTAGTTTCCCCTTGAACTGTGAGCCATTATCAGTCAAGATTTGATGCGGGAATCCTAATCTTGTGAATATTGTAAGTAGTGCCTCTGCTACATGTTTTGAATCAATTGATGGCAGGGCTACCGCCTCTCCCCACATAGAACAAGTGTCCACCAGAGTAAGGATGTAACTGTTCCTCCTCTTGGTCCGAGTGAGAGGTCCCACAATATCCACTGCAACCCTCTCAAAAGGTGTTCCCACTATGGGCATTTCCCCTAGAGTTGCAGGAGCAGTCCAATGCTTTGGAGCTACCCTTTGACATTCTGGACAGGATTTGACATATCTTTTTATATCCTCCGTTATCCTTGGCCAGAAGTAATGACAAGCTATACGCTGTCCTGTGGCGCTGATCCCCATGTGACCACTGAAGGGAATCGCATGCCCGAGTTCCATCACTTTATCCCTATATGAAGTGGGAAGAACCAGCTGGTTGTGACCATTTGTTCCAGTTCCGGCCTTCCTGTATAATAGTTTGTTCTTCATAAAGTATTCTCCCTTGCTTGGAGGTGTGTGGCATTTGGGCAATTTTTTAAAACATGGCTTGAGTGTCCTATCCTCAGCCTGTGCCTTCCTCATCTCCTCTGGATGAGCATTTATAGGTTCACCTTCTTCCTCCTTTTTCTGTGACCTGGTCTGCACTGTCGCCATGATCACAGGTCTCTCGGGATTCCCCAAGAAGACGTACCTACACCCCAATATCAGAGGGTAGATTGGTTCATCTATCACTGCTGCTCTGATTTCTCCTTCCACATAGCGAGTTTTCACCGTTATCCTTGCGATGGGAAGTGTCATGAGTGGTATGTCCTTAGTCGCCCCTTGTATTTCCACTGTTTCTGTGGTATACTGACTTGGGTCCACTAGGCTAGACTTCACAACTGAATCATAATCCAAACCTGTATCATAAAGGCACCTTGTGGTGACCCCATTACAAATAACATCCTCACAAACTGGGGGGTGATAAGGTTCCTGCTGTCCATTAGGATTAACCTTTAATCTTTGAGTCCCCGACTTCATTGCAGCAATGTTTGAAGGTTTCCTTCTACAAAATTCGGTGTTATGGTTGTCTTTCTTACACCATTTGCACCATCTTTTTCCTTGGTTTAACGGTTTTCTTTCATTATATTTTTGGTCATTGAACTGTGAGTTTCTGTCACGATAGTCATTTCTTGGCCGTTCAAAGTTTGTCCTGCCTTTATTACCCTGTTCTCTGTTATCAAATTTATTAAATGGCTGTGGAGCTTTAAAATTTTCTATGTGCTTCTTTTTAGTGCCACTTACCTCTGCCTGGGCTGCCTGATACCTCTCAGCGACATTTAAAACCTCCCCCAACCTCTCTGCACCTTGTTCCATGAGAAATTTTCTCAAGTCTGGAGCCATGGACTCTCTTAATTGCTCTATCATGATCATCTCTTTCAGATCTTGGGTCTTCCCCAGAGCAGTCCATTTCTCCAAATAGGTTTCCAGTCTGGCAGAGAATTGGTGGTATGTCTCCCCAGACAACAGTTTGGCATTTCTAAATTTCTTACGGTAAAATTCACCATTTTTTTCGTATCTTAATAACAAAGCCTGCTTTAGCATGTCATAATTGTCTTGGTCTTCTCTGTTCATTTTAGCGAAGACTTCATAAGAAGTACCTCTCAATCCCTGTGATAACTTTAAACTCCACCTCTCTCTCTCTCTAACCCATATGTAGTAGCTAATAACTCAAATCTACTGAGGTACCCCTCGATGTCATCGTCTTTCTCAACAAAATGGTCTAAATGAAACCCCATAGCTGAGTTTGAGGCTCCCTGACTAGGCGTAGCATCTGAGGCAAAAGGGCTGGCACCATTTTCAGGAGCATGGCCTTGTAATTCCAGCTCCCTTAGTCGTAATTCGTGCTCCCTTTGTAACCTTCTATCTTCTGCCTCCCTTTCGGCAGTCAACCTTTTATCTTCTGCCTCCCTTTCGGCAGTCAACCTTTTTTCTTCTGACTCCCTTTGCTGTCGTTTTTCTTCTGCCTCCAATGCTTTTGCCTCTTTGTCAGCCTCAATCTGCAGCCTCTTAAGTTCTCTATCAGCCTCAATTTGTAACCTCTTCTCTTCAGCTAACCTCCTATCTTCCCTTTCAATATACTTGTCACATTCAGCAGTTACATACTGAATTAAAACCTGACCCTCCATTCCCATTTCCTTCGCCGTTAGCACAGCAGCTGATCTAAATTTTGCCAGGTCAGCCATCATACAAGATAACAATGACCAAGATAAATCTAACTAATGACAGGTAATTCTAATTAATGGTGACTAAGGTAATTCTAATTATTTAATTAATTAACTAACTACCACTGGCTGTGAAGATTCACCAACTTTTATTTTCCCCTTTTTATTTTAAGGGACACTTTTTAAATTTTTACAATCTGTCCCCACTGGTTTAATTCTCCCACCAGGAGATTCTAATATCTTTAATAAACTAAATATCCCTGGACAAGACCCCAATATTTGTAGTGGTTTTTGATGGTACTGTATGGTTGTTGTGTTACCTAGTGTAATGTATGAGGTCAGCTGTGAAGGCTCCTGAGATAAATGTAGATGTGAATTACAGAAGGCCCTTCTTACTACCACTTACGACCTCAAACATATCTTTTTTTACTAATATGAATGTAGCTACGTTAAAAAGTCTAGGGTACTGAAATGTAATGTGTTGTAGTAGAATATACAAACACACACAGATAATTAATAAATGTAATAATATTAATAAAATTCTATAACACACTGAACTAACTCAGGCTGTTTTAGTTTAAATATTAAAATTTTCTTTAAATTTATTTGTTCTGAACCAATGTTTTGTTTTGGTCAGAACATATGAAATGTTATGGAGTTATAAATGGAATGCATAAATATATGGCATAATAAAATGGAATGTGTATACATAAGTATTTTATCAGACTGGTTAATATTAATTATATTTCTAATGTCTCTGGGAAACTATTACTGGATGTGCTGTTGGGGTGGTGTCATCACACCCACTCTGTGACTAGAACAAGCTTTGTCCATTGTTTTATGAACTTTAATAAATGTATCTTTCCCAAAATTCAGTATATTTATGAGGGGAAATATTTATAAATTCTTTAGGAGTATGGTGAATCCTCAGCAGGCCACTAAATCACTCATCTTGTCTGCGAAGATCTAATGCTGGATTCCGGTGGCCCACTCCTCTCGGTAGCTAGAATACAATGGTAGACTGCACCGACACACTGTTTGGCTGCACACACATCTGCTTGTGCAATCTTGATTACTTATGTGGCACTACCCTAGTGCCACAACAGAAACTCACAATTCTGAAACAAAATTTGTGCGCTGTGTCAGTAATCTATTTACTGCACCACTCTTACACACAGCACAACACATCAACAATACACAGAATGGGTCAGATCTCTCTGACCACACAGCACATCTTACCCAGTTGTTTTCATATAGTACTAGTTCCCCAAGACTGCATTGCATCTGAGATATGTTCAATAGTTTCCTTTTATTCAATAAGATAGGTGATATGTTCCCACTGATCTCAACAATAGATCCGCCTTCCATAGTCTTAGTTAGGCGTCCATATATTTTGTTTGTCTCTAGACCCTGAACTTGGGCTGGGGACCTAGAGCGAACACTTACTTGTCGTAATCATTTTATATGATATGGCAGTATCAATCACTCGAAATATTAAAATGTACAAAATAAATACTTTCATTCTTACCAGAATTCAGAATTGAGAACACAGTTAATTGCTAGCAAAACTCAGCTGAGCTGCTGGCTATATGATGGCGTCCCTCTAAATGTATGTACTATCTTCTAGGAACAACACCACAGGCAATACGACTGTGTCCCTGGACAGTATTGTATCAAATGGCAAAAATGCGCATCTCTGTCCCGCTAATATGATTACATTTGCCCAATCACCGACTTCCCCCCTAACTTTTCAAATCTACAACCAAAAGTCAAATTTCAGTCAGATCTCAGTCAAGTGTGCATTATTGTCTGTTGGTCCGTCTGTCTCTACTAGTTTTTTCATAAAAAACACACTTGGTTCTACAAGCAATACCCTACACAAATCTGCCTCCTAAGTTATTTTTAGCCACAATTCTCCACCTTTCCCCTCTTTTACATTACAGCTTGATTTTTGCATTTGCGTGTCTCAAGGACGAAAATTTGAAACTTTAGTGGAAGTATGGACAGTACAGTCGCTAGTCTGATATGAACAATACAGTCTTTTGTCAATATCTTCCTTGTTATCTATCCGTCTGTATAATTTAAAGTATATTAGTTCTCTGCTCAAGATGGGCTATCAAACTAGCTAGGTTTTATATTCATAACTCTATTATTAAGAAAAAACATATTTTTTCTCAAGTTTAGTTTTTTTGAAATTTGTTCGAGAACCTTCTCTACGGCGTTTGCCGCTGAATTCAAATAAAGGGACCAAGTATCGAAAAACGTCCAAGAAATGACTGTTTCGAATAAGAGCTAAGGTCCTTTTTGTCAATTTCCTTACATTGTGTTAACTAGTGACGTGAATTTTTTTCCTTTTACCACCAATTGCGTCTTTTTAGCCTTGCTAGAATCAAACACGTGTTCAGTCATATTTTTCCTTTTTTGATCTCCGTTTCCCTCCCGTCTACAAAGGGTAAACCGTTTCAACTGCACGTCTAACTAGTTAGTTTGACTGGCGGTGGAAAATGCGGGCATGGGCGAGCATGTCTCCTAGTATCTTACACATTATTTTTATCCCTACATTTTATCTTTATATTGGGAGATATTTTAACGTTGTATCATGGTAAATTCATCACACATCTCCCCACCTGAGAACATGCACTACGGCAAGTTCCAAAACCAGTGATACACATAGATAAAATTACTCCTCACGCCTACCACTACTCTAATTTTGATAACAGGGGTGCCGACTGAGGAAATCTGCACCGACATTCAATGACCCTGGGATATACTCAATACTAAACTGATAAGGTTGCAATAATAAAGACCATCTCAACAACCTAGCATTTTCATGCTTAGCCTGAGATAAGAACACCAGGGGCTGATGATCCGTCTGGACCACAAAAGTCCTACCATACAGATAGATTTGGAACTTTTTTATTGCCCAGATTAACGCTAAACATTCTTTTTCGCTTGTGGAATATCCTTGTTCCGCTTTATTCAATTTGCGGCTTGCATAAGCAGACTCTGAGATAACTTCATGTTGTATCTCTCCCTATCCCTCTCGAATGCTCTTTGCTTTTCAGCCTTCTGTTGCTCAAAAGCTCTTTGCTTTTCCTTCTCTTCTTGTTCGTGTTCCCGTTGCTTCTCCTTCTCTTCCCTTTCTAATCATCTCTCTTCTCGGGCCATGGCTTTCTTGGCTTCCTGTTCTGCTTTGGCCTCTTTTACAGAAGTGGCAACAAAGTCTGATAAATCATTGCCTGATAAGCCCATCTCTTTAGCAACATTTAAATAAAAAGTATAGAGATTTTGTTATTCAGCCATGCTGTGCAAGGAGATTGTTTACAGGCCACACGAAAAATGTAATTGCCACTAAACAAAATAACATTAGCCGCTCTAAGTTCAAAATACTAGCTGACTAAAATATAAAATACACCACACCAACAATACAAATTAGGCTTTAGCAATGGACAGTTTTTTCCTCTTCCAATTATTTTTAGAGACGTTTTTGATTTTATCAATTATTTACTTAACTCTTAAAATATTTCACCTCATTTATTTATTTATGCAAAACGTATGAGCAGATCTATCTAAACTAATAACTAACAATACTCTTCCAGTAATCTAAAATTTCTTGTCAGATTTCTAGGGAAATTAACCATCGGGTTTCTTATCCCCGGACGTGCCCCCAATTGTCTTACCACAATGGCATGTCCGAGTTAATCCCAAGACGAGACCACAATTGTCACGGATTGCATTCCCTGCTTTGCGGTAGTGATCCAACAATGGCCAGAACTCAAGAGTATCTAAATAGGTCGTCAAAGGTGTTTACCTTCGCACAAGATTACTCTTGGCAGAGATGTAGCTAGAAGTGTAATGGCGCTTCTATCCAAAGGGGGTATTCACAAGATAATTCAGAAGTCAAGAACCATGCGACATAGCGCTGAGCAATGGTTAACTTATATCTGCCCGTTGGCTTTTGTGAAGGATTTAAGAAATGGTTTTTAGCCCGTTCAAGCCCCAAGCTGAGTTAATTCAGCGAATTCCTCTTATAATGGTATAGCTCTGTTTAGAGGTAAATATATCTAGGTATAGATATATGTAAATATATATATTAAATATTTTGGCTCATACGTTTGTTTTCATACATATAAAAAAACCGAAGCGACTATGATTGTTTAGTTTTAAAACAACACGTAACAATTTTAATAATGAATTAGCCTTTAACAGTAAAAAAATATGGAAAGATTGGTGACATTTTGCTGTAAATGCAAGTTTTTTTCGTCACTGAGACGTAGGTGAGCATTTATCATAATCCGTTGCTTTCGCCTATTTTACACGAAAACTTAACACTAGGTGAGTCCTGTCGCCGTGGTTTCCGTCACTTCTTTTTGGTGATGAGTACACTTCTCCACATAATATCGGTGTCGTTACGTTAGTACTTCAAATTGTCTGATGCTTGTAACCACGTACTTTTAGAAACAAGAGAAAGACAAATGCCTCGGCTAAGTACACTGAGTTGGAAGCTTACCACGCGCATCCTCTCGCTGTCTACCCACCAATGTTAATCTCTCAGAAGAATTACATTCTTTAGTACAAAACGTAGCTCAAGAAAGATGAATAGAAATCACAACTATTCCTCTGGGTATTAACTGGGAGAATGTGTCTGGACAGCGCGAATGATTTGTGCCTGAACTAACATTAACAAGTTACATATATTTCACAAAATGATATGCTACACTTGAGGCACATGTGATGTAATCATCACTCACCACTGCTCCTGTCAGAGTCTGGGGTCACCTCTGCTGTCGGGTTTTCCGCACGACTAGCCATAAACAATTACCAGCGCTTGATGTAGTGGTTTATAAATATACTATTTTCGTATGTTGAGGTTGCCAGCCGCATATTCATATATATATAACCACTTAGCAAGAAAACATGTTAATTCATATTTGTAAAAGAAATGTTCACAACTTACCCCAAATTGGGTTATACACAATCTCCTCGCACAGTTTTCGGATGGGCACGAGCAATTTCGGTGCATATGCTCTCGAATCATTTCGTCTGAGAAATTTTGAATCCCTTCTCATGACGGGTGTTCTGCGATACACTTGGTCTGGGAAAGTTTCTCTGATGATTGGCGCTCCAATTGCTAGGTTTCCAGTCTTGATATTTAAAGTCGTGGTCCCTCAAGTTTTCAGTCTCTGTATTTATAAAGGCGGGCTTACTTTGTAAGGTTTTAAGTTTCCCTAATACTGCGATCTGTCACTTATAAATAAGGAATTCTAGGTCCGATCCTTCTCTTTCTGGCTGTTTGGGAGTTGCTCGTTTGAAGTAGCGAAGCTGTCTGTTCTGTGTCTCTGAGTTCGCTAGATTTTATTTTCAGATGTCTACCCAGACAGATTATAAAATAATTATATGTAATAATCATCAGGGATGTCCCACAAAAAACGATAAGCGTATCAACCCTCTGTGTAATCTGCCAGACAAAGGGACACCGTCGTCTGCAACCTAGACAGACAATCTTGGGTTCTTTTCATGTCAATCGGGCGAGACAGTATTTCATGATAAGTGTATCGTTCGCTGGCCGGTTCAATTACCTGGTATTGCCACGATTTCACCTGGCGTAACGTAAACTGTCTGGGATCGGCTCAAAGCAAAAATGTAAGAGATAAAGATAGTCCCATAGCAAATACTTCCGTAGGGGAGTGGAGTGTTAGAGACTTCACCCTACTAGATTCAGCATATAGCAAAATAATGAATGAAAGGGCAAAAAATTGCCAAATAATAAGCAATCGGAAAGAAAAATTAAAAAGAAATGATACTGCCATAGGGCTGAAGGTGTGAGAGAGCCACCAAAAGAACACGTACAGACGTTTTGTCACAGGGATCAGCTACAGTGATCGTTTCGTGCTCCGTAAGGAGCGAAAAGAAAAAGCTGATGATTATATAATTGTTTACCTTCACCCATGCTTGGCTGTCGATGTTTACGCTTATGTATACTAAGCTGGTCAACCTCATTTGAACAGTTTTTTGAGGTCAAAGTGTATATGACCACAGGAAGTGCACTGATCAATCCCTCTGTGGTGAGTTGATTGTTTTCTGCGAAGGCCTGGAATATTTCTGATATCCTTGGACACTGAAAATTTAAATCAAAGTATTACAGGAAAACAACAAACTAGACTATAAGGGTTCTTAACCTTGGGGGTATAGGAACCAAATGATGGGGATATGAGACTCGATCTATGAACAGCTTGTATATTTGTGATACGTCGTTTTTATATAAATAAATCTGGCCAAGGGGGTATGGAGACATATTTGGCAATCCATTGTGGGTCTGTAATCGTAAAATGGTGAAGAACCTTAGACTAGAGGTTTTCTAAAAAAAAAACAATTTGATTAAAGCCTTACCGTTTCATCATCTTTCTGAATTAGATCTAAAATATAAGTCGTGTATCTTGATAAGCGTTAGGATTTGAGTTACGGTTATATAAATACAGTGGAACGTCGACTATCCGTGCGACAATTATCCGAACCGTCAAGTATCCGAATCACCGCACTAATTATTATGCTGAACTTTTACTTCTGTTGCTTAGTGTATCCTTTTCCTATTGTTTGTTCCAAGATATGTGCAGTATTGCAAAGAAATAGTCTTAATTTATCATTGCAGGAGTTACAAATCAAATTTTGTCTTTAGCTACTATGTGGACTCCCGTAACCTTAATGGCCTGTTGTAACATTGAATGTTGTGAGCGCGGGAGTGGTAGTTAATTATTATTTTTTTAATAATACTTATAACATATTTCAAAACACAGAAGTAATAAACTTGCGTAGCATAATTTAATTGTAGGCCAAATTACATTTTGTTTCGTATGAACTGGGTATTCTCATTTAAGTTTGATTATCAGAACCATTTGATTAACCGAACCAATCTTAGTCCTCTATTAGTTCGGATAATCGATGCTGTACTGTATATTAATCTGACACACTTTTACTTTATATAAATTCATTACTCGGACAGATATAACGTAAATGCTAGAAATCATGAAACCTTATATGAAATAGACATTAGGAACTAAATAAGTCTGTGTGTAAGAAACATAAATTTTAAACAAGAAATATGGCCATCTGAACTGATAAATATCTCAGGAACCAGATTACGTGTGATAGTGGTAACCCAGGTTCTGTGCTTGTGAAGTTGTTCGTTATGTCTTGACCCTTGTGTACATCTGACTGTTACGTTAACTATTTGGCTTATCTTGCTAATGTGACTTCTGAGTGATACTTAAAGACTAGACAACATGATGGCTGCAATGACTGATCGACTCGTGGCTGACAACAAAATTCCTTTATTGTTGACAATAACATATTTACAGTTGGCCATCTCCGTGCCTGATTATAAAGGTAGTAAGAACACATATGTCTTCTACGTTAACCCTTCGTACAGCATGTAATTCACTGGTCAGGAACTAGTTGATTAACGCTTGACCTCTGCTGACTACTGTAATACTGTCTACTAATAATAGTTGCCCATCGCAAGCGAAGATGGCGACAGCTTCAGACTTGAGTTGTGACACATCTGTGCCGTGATCTCATGTGACTAATTAATCCTATATTGGACCTACAGGCCCTGCCACATACGGGGCACACATGGTTAGAGTCGATAGTAGTGTTGCTGTGCATTCTGGCCTTTCTTGCATCACGCTTGCCTTCTGCCTTATCAGCTAAATTCTGTTCTGCAATGCGAGCACCTTGAGTAATGTTTGTCCGCCAGGCACAGCGATCCTGTGCGATAGTCTCCCAGGAGGAGACATCAATTTTGAAGCTGCTCAACGATGCTTTCAGTGTGTCTTTGAAGCGTTTCTTTTGTCCCCCTGCTGTTCGCTTACCCGTGGAGAGTTCGCTGTACATCAACTGCTTTGGGATGCGTTTTTCGGGCATGCGAACAACATGCCCGGCCCATCTAGTTTGGGCCCTCTGCAGCAATGTGTAGATGCTTGAGATATGTGCTCTGTTAAGGACCTCAGAATTAGATACTCTATCATGCCACTTGATCCTGAGGATCCTGCGAAGACAGCTCATGTTCTGTCTGAAGCTGTGACTTGCGCTGTAATTGGATTAAAGTGAGGAAGAGTTGCGCTAATCGTCATCCTCACTCTCTCGTCCGGAGTTATCTGTTCCAGTGGCAAGATATTATCGAGACGACTGGAGACAACACAGGATGCAGTGAATGACCATGGCGTTCTACGTGCCTCGCCGTGCTCCTTACGCTCCACAGCGCTTTGCTGGTAATCGCCGTCATGCCCGTTGAACCAATAGATGGTTTCTTCCGCGCAGTCTATCGAATCCAGTCTTCGCATGCATGGGTCTGTCTACTATTCTATACTTGTTAATGGGCTGTTCTCAGTATATTCAATTTGGCTTCGAAATATTAGCTGGGTCACCACCAGAGCTGAAAACTTATTCTTAGCCACTAGAACTGATCTTTATAAAGTCTGCCCCGTGCGTCTGACACTAGACCACTGCTTCTAAACACTTGTCCTTGACTATCTGCACTTGATTAACTACTCGAGAGTTTACCTACCAAGGTTTTCTTGAAATGTACTGCTGGCGACATACTTGGACACAGGTCAACATGAAAACTATTTGTCGTGAAAACATCTTTTGTCTGTCTTCGTTTCTGCAAACTGCAGGTACCGTAAACACAATGGTACCTGAGCTGGCCATTACTTTATAGATGGTCGCTACGGTTAGTCCACACTAACCTGCTCACAGCTGGCGACGAGTGAAGAGTGAACTCAACTCTTCTGTCATCACACGGACTTCCCGTGTCGCTGATGACGTATGAACTAAGTCCCGCTACTCAATAATTATCCCTTGTTATTCTAATCCCAGTTATCTCCCTTTTCCTATAACATACGTGAGACAGTTGAAGAATCAGAAACCAAAAACTACGGATAAATATTAAATAGACATCAGGAACTAAATAAGTCTGTGTGTAAGAAACTTAGATTTTAAACAAGAAATTTGGCCATGTGAACTGATAAATATCTCAGGAACCAGTTTACATGATACGACTTAAATATCAGAAACCAAAAAGCTTTATAAGTATGAAAATCGTCGTGTGAAAGTCTGCTTAGTGGCCTTGTTTATCATAAACTCTGAAAGTTTCTGTTCACTCAATTTTAGATGAACGACGAGTTTGCGTTGTAACTAAAAAAAAAAAAAAAAAATAAAATAACAAATGTATAACTTTTTCTTTTCACTTACGTCATTAACCGCCGTGGGGCAAAAAGGGTCAGCAGATGTTTTTATTTTTTAGTCTGCGTGATGTGTGTTGGTTTGAGAAATGTCACCATGGACCTCTCCAGGATTTCTGAAACATTACCTATCCACTGCCCTCCCGGGCGGTCCTTAAATCTCACGGTGTAGGCTAGTGCTGGCAATTGATGCTGCTGCTGTTTTTTTACCCGCAAGTGCCAATGTCATTTTATTTTCTGTCTCGCAATGTAGCGGATACATGGTGTTCTGCAAGAGGAGTCTATAGGTAAGTTAAGAGTTAGCCTTTTATATCTACTATACAATCGATTTCCTCCAAAACTTCACTGTTCTATCCATTTTATCCTAAATCTAATTATCTGACAGGTTTCAACTGCATGTTAACATTGTATGTCAATGGTTTTTTTTTTAATACTCACCAATCAATGTTCCGTACGTATTCTTAAACTATGAAGATTGATTACACATATATCACCCGTTCTAACTGGATTAAAGTCACAAACGTCCTTAGTTGTCAACCCCGTGAGTATTTTCCACGTAGTTTGTCAAAACAATTAGTCGGACGCACGCTACAACCTTTGCAAACTGTTGTAACGCAACTGTCACTGATGAGCGCTTCGCTTACTCTGTGACCTTCATGAATAACTAACTTATATTGAAATGTCTATCCCCATTACAAAATGCTTTCGTTGTCACTTTTATTAAAGGCTCTAACCTGTTTGCTAACGCAGCAATCTATTTTCTAACTCGTTTGCTAGTGCACTCGGCCATATTGCAAATTATCAAAAGCAGGGCATTACAACAATAAGAGCACTACATAAATTTAAAATTAGAATGCCGTATGACAATAGTCATTGGAAAGCAAAAGAGGGGCCGACCACAAACAATTTGCGGAGAACTTTGGAGGCTGAGATGCAAAGAATGGACCAGAGCTGGGGCACTGCACGAAGGATGGCCGCCGACCGAGCAAAGTGGAAGCAGTTTGTTGCTGCCCTACAAGACTCCACCAGGCGTGCTGGCCATTGGCTGCTTTGACAGTCGGTGGCTAAGGATCAAAGAAGAAGATGAAGAAGATGACAATAGTCATATTTGATAAGGGGCGGAATGAGAACAGAGTACTACGAAGATATAAGATACTGTCTGTCTTCTTCTTCTTCGTTCGTCCTGAAAAGGACGTTGGTTGCGTTGTGTCCATTTACGATATTTGCGCCTTTCAGCCGACACATCCGACTTCAGTACAGCATTTTTGGGACTGGGTTAACCTTCCCTCTTCGATCCCTTCTCACTCAGCCAGACTGCAGTGATGCAGCCGGTTTCCAGGACCACCACTTGGAGGTGGAGTAGGGTCTTGGTCAGCTCTGGTTCGCTGACCCTGACGCAGGCAGTCTAGCTATGGGTCGCTGACTGCATTCCTCACTGTTGACGCGTCTACAAGAGACACTACATGCGGTTTCTAAATGGTGTGAGTAAAGCGGATCAAAGGTCAATCCCAACAAGGCCTGTATGATGTGGTGCTCTTTGAACAACTCCTTAGTGAAAGCAGACCTTCCAGACATCATTTTCAATGGGCAGAACATTGAAAGGTAAGACAGGCAAGACAAGCTGAAGTATCTTGGAGTAACGTTTTATCGTGGGCTATCGTTCACGTATAATGTCGAACTGATCATACGGAAGTGCAAGCGAGGACTGGCAGCCTTAAAAACAAATGCTGCTGTGCGCTTGGAACAGAGACTATTGTTTCTCCTGTATCATCAGCTCGTGATTTCAGTAATTGAGTACGGGCTAGGAATACTCACGCTGTCAGTGTCACAATGTGAACGACTGGAACGCATTCAGAATGAAGGGGTGTGACTAGTTTGGGGCTGTCGCGTGATACCCTCATTGTGACAATGAGATACATACTTGCATTGCTGTCGATTAAATCCAGATTTATGCGATGGCCCAGGCAAAAGCCTATATGCGGGTAACCACCGACAAAAGACATGAGAACGTAGCTGACATCAAATGAGCAAGAATCAAGAGGGGGATGTCATGGATGGCACAGGCAGATGGTACGATTGGTCAGGGGACCACTGTTGAAAATGTATCCAAAGGGGAAGAGTGGAGTAAGTCAGGGGAGAACTGGATAAACTACCAGCAGGTCATCATTGACCTTGGCAGAGAGTGCAGATCTGGGGCAATGGAAAAGCAGAGCTGGAGATTAATCAGCTGATAAGTGGTCATGCTGGGGATGATGACGCCATTGTGTAAACTGATGGGTCTGCAGTGCGTGGTGAGAAATCAGGATGGGGCTTCTCTGCGAGAATAAAGGGCAGTGTAGTCGCTGAACAAAGTGGAGCCTATATGACAACAACTTCCAGCATGAGAATGGAGGTAGAGGCAGTTGCTGCAGCACTGAGGTGGCTGTCTGAAACTCCATCAACCAGGGCAGTTTTATTGTCGGACTCTCAAGCCATGCTTCGGAAAGTTCAGAACGGATGGTTGCGGCAGGAATGGAAAACATCAATAGAATCCTCAATTCTTCAAGAACTGGTGTAGATCTACTGTACTGGTCATGCAGGGGTACGTGGCAATGAGAGAGCTGACAGACTGGCCTGGAGAGTACCCATAGTGGGGACACTGGACATGGATAAGGGAGAGATACTAAGGGCAGTTATTGATCGCCTGCTGGATAATGACACTGCAATGGATGACTCAACAAGGCTGAGACTGTTGGAGCTTGGCATCAAACGTGGAACTAGCAGAAGTGGACGTGAGAGAGGATGAATCAGTCGTATGTACAACCAGCGTGCTACATGTACAATTAGCATTCATACTCTTCGACATTTTCTGAGGGAGACTGAGCACCTATGGGTTTGCCCGGAGTGCAGTGAGGTCGATTCTGATTAACAATAACAATAACAATACAAGATACTGGACATCTTGACAAAGCCGGCATTAGACGTTGCCGGGCCCGATTCGGACCATATTGATGGGGGCCCAGGGCTTTTAATTTTTATTTTTTTTTTTTTTTTTTTTTTTTAGATTAGGTATCAGGAATATATGCTATTACACTGAATAAAAAATTAGACAGTATATTTATTAGCTATATTTTGATAATAAAACAAAATAAGCCTGTTAATATAGAAAAATGTATTTCTTGCTAACTGTTTCACTAATTCTTTCCAGTTTTTTTTTTGCTTCATCAAGTTCTGTTGATATTGATGTTATTGTTGTTGTTTAACTAGAGCTGTTGAACTTTTCGCTCTTTTGCAGCCAATATCAAGTTGAAGTCCTTGGTATTATCTACACTGTACATCTAGACTTTTCATGTGGCTTTTCTGCCACTGCGAAACGTGTTGAGTTGACGTCATGTACTCCAGTTTCTCCAGCTTTGCTTGCATTTAAAGGTTCATCACATCTGGTCCCAAGCTAGGAGGGAGAGGCATGTGGCATAGTGCGCATTCCCGCCATCCAAGGGGGCTCTCCGGATATGCAGAGCTAAAATACTGGACTCTGGTTCTGGGCTCTCTCAAGGAATCGTCACATCCTACACAGAGCCACTTCTCAGCTTCCCTAGCCTATCATGGGGTCCATAATGAGATTCTCCTGCAAGCAGGCAACCAGATCAAAGCCAGAATTATGTCTGGAGCTCGTGACTCCTCCACGCTTAGTGTGCAATGCTGGGTTCTCAACAAGTTTCACCACAGGGGGAATCCTTGGAAGTGTGTGGATGATTTCAAGAGTCAATGAGAATGTAATTAGCCTCACAGAAAGAGGTTCACACCCAAATCTTTATACTATAGCACAGGTCATAGGTGGTGGTCATATAAGGATGACTCCAGATACGCCTCCATGCATAACTCTGTGGATAATACTGCAATGCTTCTGAGTATCTTCAAGCATATTTTACCTCGGATAACCTTTACCAACTTCAATTTTGAAAAGTTCCTTTCCCCTGACTGAAATTGTGGTTGGAATTGTCAAAAATATGCGTACAGCAAAAATTAAAATAAATAACAAATTGCAGAATTCTTCATGATGGACAACTTAATGAACCGTTTAAGATTTTAAAGAAAATTAGAGTGCGACAAGGGTGCCACTTGTCACCAATAGGTTGGACATGCATTGGGGAAACATTTTGATTGCATTACGAGGCTTTTTCTGGAATACTGTAACGTAAAGAACGTCCTATCCTGTCGTCCATTTGTCCTTCCTTTACTCCCCTCTATCATTATTGATTTGAGCATCCTTTTTTCACTTCGTCTAGTCACTTCTTTACTCCTACAACGATATGGACCGATAATAATCTTAATTACATAAGAACACTCCCGACCCGGTTACCTTAATCGGCGCTTATGCGAAACTGTGTGGACAATGACACGTGGACCTCTGTTTGTTCGCAGTGAAGTTTATATATTTTGGACACTGTGTGGACGTGTTAAGAGGGCTATCGCCTGTCGGATTACGTAACGACTTCCGGCCAGACGGTAAATTTGTCTGAAAGTCTAAGTAGCGAAACGGGTTGATTGAACAAACTGGGGAATGCGACTGATAATAGAAAAATAGAAGGACAACAGCTGATGACTGCTTCGTGCAGGTTTCCTCACAAGCAACCAACAGCAGATTTAGCCCCAGGCATCATAGGGAGCAGTGAGTGGATGATGATAACATCATGGTGTATATATTTTTTATTCCCGCCTGTAGAATTAAGTTGTATATGTATATTTATATATGTATAGAATAAATTTGCTGCCTTCCGCACTCTTAAAGCATTGTCATCTCACTCGATGGGTTCAGATTTAATGCTTAAGGATATCTGGAAAAGTTTTGAGGAAGATGAGATGGTGGAAGGAAGCGAAGGTCGCCTGATGTTTATAATCAGGAGACACGATACTTAAAAGAGGCATTTGTTTCTCTCAATTTTGGTTACCAGTTGTCTGAAATCGACACCAGACACCCACAACAGACCGGTCTTGAGAACACGCGACGAAGCAGCCTGAGCAGTTACCACGGCCAAGCTGCAAGGACGTCTGCTGCCAAAATATACAGCTCCTGAAGAAAGGGAACACTGTAAATACCTCTGGGGACCAGCAGTGACGGAACGAGACTCCAACTGACCTCACACCGCTAGTTAAGTAGAATATGGTATATGAACTACATTTTTTCAAACCACCATATTCTCCTATGAGGATAAAGTTAACCGTTTATTTGGATCTTTTTTCTTTAAAAAAATCTCACTTTTATTCAAATTTAACCTTGTTAAGTGAATAACTCACTATTGAATCTGTTTTTATGTGTAAATATAAACCATTAGTTGAGTTGATCAAGTAATTGAGTAAACTTGTGTTTGCATCCGTATGACTGTAAAAAAAATACATATAGATATACAGAGCTATACAAATTAATCTTGTGCTGAATCATTTTCAGCTGGGGGCTCTTAAAAAATGTCAAAACTTATATTTCTCACAAGCAGTGGACGGAGAATACAGAGTTTATAACAAACATATATGACTCAGTTGTTATACTCGCAGTTATAGAATCCGAGTGAGACTCCCTGAAATAGAAGCACCATTCTTCTATTGATATTTCTGCTACGAGTAATCTTGAGTGAAGGTTGATACCTTTGAAAACCCTCATCCTTTTACTCGAAGTTTCGCCATTAGTAGACCACTACTGCAGAGCAGGGGAGACAACCCGCGACAAATCCCCGGGGCAAGAGAGGTAGATGCAGACAGAAGAAATGTGGATAAGTGTTACAAACTATGTTTCTTTGTAGACACTTATATTAATGTATGTTTTCTATAACAGGCCACACAGGCCATCACTTCTGTTACTGTGTATAAAATTCGTTACAACTGTTCTGTTAGAGTTTCTGTTATAGTTGCCATTTCTGTTGGTGTTGAATGTTTGTGGTGGGTGACACAGTGAGACAAGGTTAATACAATTGCTGATGAATACGATCAGCCTTGGTCGGGTTTACAGGTGGCCGACAGGTCTGTAAATATGTATCTATATAGGCGAATGTCATGTGTATTTTAGGTTTGTTTATGTTCTACAATCACCCACACCACAGTAACGTTGGGTCAGGAAACAGACCAACTAGTATCAACTTATACACAGTTTATTGCGCACAGCAACATCAACATCACAGACGGCACATTGTCACAGGTTACTACAGCGTACAAAAAAATATCCATAGTAAATAGGTTGCAGGACATTAGCAACTCATAATAGATCATGTAAGTACATATCCATCAGACAAAGGATTGCAAATATGACTTAACAATAAGAAAGCTTCAGACAGAAATAACAACGACGTGGAAGACATGAGAAGACCTTGAACTGATAGCACGCGACAGAGGCACTTGACGTTTCTTTGTTGGAGGCCTATGCTCCTTGAGGAGCTAAAGGATATTGGCTGGAAAAAAAAGAGAAAATCCGAAATCTCTCTCATTCAAAGAAAGGAATTCCAGGCTGATTTTTGAAGGTTGTCAGAGATATGAAAAAGGAATAATTTGCTTCAGTGCTTTCATTTCCTCAACAAGCTTATGACCATCCAAAAGTGCTAACTTTACAGACTTGACAATTTCCTTTTTTACTCAAAGAGCTTGGCGTATGTTAGCACAATTTCCAAATCTGCAGCACGTTTTTGTAGTCCCTCCTGTAGAATTGGAGCCGGGTAGCACAGTGGTTAGTGCACTGGTTTCCTAGCCCGGTGGTTCATGGTTCGATCCCCATTTGAGGTGGGATTTTTTAGACCGCAAACGGCTCCGGGGTCGACCCAGCCTCATGAATTGGGTTCCAGAACATCTCTGGGAAGGTTAAGGCGGCCGGCGTGATGTTGATCACATCACCCCTAGTGTGCCGATGGTCGAGAAAATATATGGGCCTAACACCATATTCCCAATATGCTTCAATGAGCGTGTAACGGGATTCTTTCCCTTAGAATGTGTTGAAATTACTAAAACTCACTTTATTCTTAAACTGCATTCGTAAGGAACGCGATCTTTTCTTTGAATTGAAAGCATGCGGTAAAATATAATTTAGTTTTTCACCCTTCTATTGATTGGCTTGCAAGAAGTAGATAATCTGAGATTAAAGTGCCATTGTTTGGATGTACAAGTAGTCTGCATTTTCTGCTTGAATTTTATGACCTGAACATTCTCTATCATACCATTTAATCAGATGAAGAGATAGACAATGATATGAGAATAAGAATAGGCAGGGCTAGAGGAGCTGTCATTAGTGCATTCAGAAAGACATGTGGAGATACAAACATATCAAGTCCAACACAAAATCAGAATCTTCAGTTCAAATGTCAAGTCTGTCCTTTTGTATGGAGAACAATAACAACAACAACAACAAAACCAAAAGCTACACACTTTCATAAATGCATGCTTGCTCAAAAGGATTGAAGTGGTTTGACACGATCGCTAATGTTGGAACTGATGACAAGAACCAGACAAATACCAGTGGAACAAGAGATGAAAAGAAGACGCTGGCGATGGCTAGGATACACAATGAGAAACATGTTGATAGCATTAGAATGCGGTCCTTGTTCTGAAATGCCCAGGGTAAGCGAGGTAGGAGACCAAGATACACATTGAAAAGAAAACTGAAGATAGACATGAAGGGGAAGAAGAAGACATGGATAAACCTTGAGCTGATGGCACGTGATATGAAAACTTGGCAGACGTTTGTTGAGGAGTTTGGGAGTTGAAGTGTCACGATGAAGATAATACCATTTAACATTGTAGTTACTGTGTTATAGCCTTACCTGTACGGCTAACAATTAACATTTCTCAACTGCAACATTTTTCTTTACTGAAATTTTTTTAACTCAACGCTGTGTGACATGGATAAACTGAAACTGCTAAAGATTTTACACGTCGTTAAGTTTGTAATCTACAAAAAACGCGAAGTGATGCAAGCAGGATGGAACTTATTTGCTCTGTTCTGTACTTTTCTCATGCATTGATGCAGCCATCTTCTGGTATTGCTAATTAACCACGTGATCGAAGTCACGCTTGTGAAATTGCTGCACACTAGTTAAAATTTACTTACCAGTCAGACAATCCTTTCATCTTGGTCATTGTGAATTTGTTTCCCACAAAGGACTGTAAAACAAGTTAGATATTAATGCATACTTTTTTTTAAAGTCATATAATTCTTTGTAAAGCTGGAAGTGACAACCAGAGTGCGGGCTCCCTGCAAGGGCAGAGACCGATTGAGTCCAATCGGATAAATCGGTCTAAAGCCGGCCCTGCATCTTGAGATCATAACACGGGGAAAACAAAGAACAACGTAAGACTGTATAACAAGAACTACGGACAGGAAATATTAAATTATGTAGATACAGTATCGACTATCCCTGTCAGCATAATATTTTAATAATAGGTAAAATAATAATTATGTCCCGTTATCAAACATTACCTCAGTGTTTTCTGTGCAATTGTTGCCTGTCTTTTGACAATCTCCAAGCACATTCTGGATGAACTCTTTAGAATGCCTTGTTACCGTTTCTAAAAATGACCTAAAATCCTGTGACGTCAGACCTGTAGCTGTTACGTTAGCGCTTGTTGAATAACGTCGTATCAGTTTTTCGGCTGCCTGTAGAACGAAAGTCTGGTCAAAACTCTGAGACGATGCGTCCACAGAGAATGAAAGCACACATAACCATACAAGGTAGCTAGGAAAGTGTCCACGATTTGACATTTTGAAAATTTGAAAATGGTCACAAGCTATCAAAAAAGCAAAAGTGAATTATAACTATCAAACTTAGTTAACCATTATCAGTTACAACTTATTTTGTTCACGTCTTGGTGAATTCTTGTATAATCTGTGACAGCTTTCGATAACGGCTAACGTAATGATATCGGAAATCGTGTGACTTAATGTACATGCTAACCTCTTTAGTCAACCTCTTACATTACTGTTACATTACTTGTTACATTACAGTCCTATTACAAAATATATTCTGCATGTGTTATCTACCTCTGATGTCACTTCAGATGCGTCTGTTGATTATCAGTTTCTGATTAGAGGCCTGTTGTCCTGTTGGATATTGGTTCGTGAAGATGGTTATCGCCCATCAATCCATCTTGTCTTAGAACATCCCCTATTTCTTATCACTTCCATTTTAATATTACAGTCTTCCAGTTCATGAGACTAATCATCATGATGGGGCAAACAAGTATATTGTTTATCAATATTTGCTTTCGCTACTGACGATGTCAGAATGGTAATGGAACATGATGTTAAAAAGCCAGTGCAGTGACTTCCAAACTGTCATCACTACTCAGTCATTCAATACCCTTTAGCTCCCCAAGGAGCATAGGCCTTCAACAAACACATGCCAAGTCCTCCTGTCACATGCCATCCGCTCAAGTTCTTTCTATGTTTTTCTCACAATTTTCACTTCTGTCTCCAGCTCTCTTCTCCATGTGTTTTTGGGTCTACCTCTGCTTCTCTTTCCCTGGGGATTGCGGAACAAGGACTGTTTTGTAATGCTATCAACAGGTTTCCTCAATGTTTGTCCTATCTATCGCCAGCGTCTTCTTCTCATTTCTTGTTCCACCGGCACTTGTCTTGCTTTTGTCATCAGTTCCACATTTGTGACTTTGTCATACCATTTCAATCCTTCTATTCTTCGCAAGCATCCGTTTATGAAAGTTTGTAGCCTTTTGGTAGTTGTTTTTGTTGCTCTCCGTGTTTCAGAGCCATACAATAGGACTGACTTCACATTTGAGTTGAAGATTCTTATTTTCGTGTTGGACGATGTCTCTTGATCTCCATATGTTTCCCAATGCCATGACAGCTCCTCTTGCTTTTTGTATTCTTATTTTGATATCATTGTCTGTCCCTCCAACGTTGTCTATATTGCTGCCAAGATATATGTACGATTCTACATCCTTTAGTGGTGTTTCTTCAAGTTTAACCTTGTTATCATTTCCTGCATTTATTCTCATTATCTTTGTCTTTTCCCTGTGTATTTTCAAACCCACTTGTTGTGCCTTTTACTCTGTCGTAATTTTTTCTGAGAGAGTTCTGATGGATATTGGTCCTTTAGAGTGTAGAATGATAGTGAAGGCTCTGTGAGAATAAGGATTTAGGAAAGTGAGGTAGTAGATTCACAAGGGCTGGGGAAGAGTAAGGACAGTCTCTTATTACGACAATATTTGTCTCTCAAAACTATTCCTACCACTCTTCTGAACAAACAACTGTTTGTCAGTTCCAGTTGCTCATGCGCACACACCGATTTGGTGATTCTGACGCGCAACGTACATGAATACACACTACGATAACAAAATATGGGAAATGTTTGGGGTTTTGGGCCAGCCGACACCAATGCTAATAAAGTTTTTAATACCTTTGTTATCATAAAATCAAGTTACAAGTAAGTATCATTTACAGTCAGAAATCATGGGTTACAAAATACAAAATAACAGGGGGGAGGGTTTCTGAGGAGAAGTATCCAATGCACCTTTTCCCGCTTGTATTTACTAACAGAAAAGACCGGGTCCCAAAGACGAGAAAGGGGGGGTGGTGATGATGATGATCAGAGATAGGCAATTTAACCCCATGGTAAATTTATTACTCTGAGTCAAGGGGGTTACAGTAATAAGGGGTAAAGGAAAAGCTAGGGGTCATCAAATGTTTTCCTTTAATCAACCAATTTTTCCGGGAGGGGGGAATGCTCACAGTTAAATAATCCCGCTAGGAGAAATCCCGTACAATTAATACAGTACACCTTAATACTAGGGTGGACTAATTATAAGGGTAAGAAGATTAAATCTCTTTTTTCATTAAAAAAAACACGCTTGGCTGGCCAGCACACAGTCACACACACACAGACTTACCAAATGGTGAATTCTGGCACTTCATAGGAAATACATTAAAAAACAGCACTAAACCTTGGCTTAGGTAAAAGTATTTTCTTCCGTGTACAGCCCCAGATTAGCGGGTTGTTGAAGTTAACAAAGTGTCCCGAAATCGCTGGACGTTGAAGTTTAACGGTACTGTTTGTTTATTAGATAAAGTTCCTAAAGAATGGCACAGGCCCTTGGCTAGGTGTGAGGAATGGTGTGGTGTCTAAGATTGGCACAGCTGGTGGAGATAACTTTCTTTTGCAGTAATGTCACAAACTACAAAAAAACACTGAGGTAAGTTCTTCAGGGGGTTGGTAAAATCCAATGATTATGCTTGACAGACAGTGTCAGGGAAATCTATGTTCTTCTTCACGAATAGAGCAGTGAGTAAAATATTGCTACTGTTTACTGTTCTTCTTCCAGTTTGATAACTATAAAAAACGACTTTATGAATTGGGATTTTAAAATAGTCTTTGGGTTTGCTTTGTTTCTGTATACTTCAGATAGCTGAACCCCAACAGGATCGCCACAAAGATTAAATTTCAAATATGTTCATAAGTCACTGGAGTAATCGAACTGAGTCGGCAAGACTCTAGATATATATTATTGCTGCGAAATGGCTGCTTAAATGATGTTTCATTGCTGCTAAATTGCTGCTTAAATGATGTTTCATTGCTGCTTAATTGCTGCTTAATTGATGTTTCATTGCTGCTTAATTGCTGGGATGCGAGGTTCAAAAGATCATTCTGGATGCAATAGAAAAAACATGAAATACAATAAAATCATATTAAAATCTAACGCGCGATACATTTACAGTTTAACTATTTTCTGCACTCGCATCTTCAATTAATAAAGCAAGAGAGAAAAAAAACTCCCCGTAAGGTTAATAGTTGAAAGCACATCTATTTATACAGAATTAAACTGTATTAAAGTTATAATTCCCTTAAGCGGCTATTGTATTAGGAAATAAACTTATAGATGTAACATTTAGTTGGCACTAGAACTTTGAAGATGGGCTTATTTAATAAGGGTAAATTTACACCACAATCCAGTGAACTAAATATGAAATAACTAGACCACTGATCACTCGAAGCTAATGTATAAATTACCGTCTGCACAGAAAAAGAATTTCACTCCAATAGCCAACAATTTAGATGAAATCTAGCAGGAATTTTTTTTACTATATGCTAGTGAATCTTAGAATTCTGTCAGAACGAATGATACGTTGCCCTTTTCAGATTCTGTATTTATCTATTAGAAAGGCAAGATAAATGGTACATGTGAAAATTTCGCGCCTCTTCAGTTCCCAGGGAAGTCGAAGTTATTTAGCCGCCATGCTAACCACGATGGCCCGACTGGCTTCCGATCTACGTTCGTTTCAGGCTGCTCGCACGAGCATGTGAAATTCCGGCGAGACTAGCCTCGTTCGCGGAGAGTTTCCTGATTCCTCAGATCGTATCCGCTACGCTGAGCGTTCCGTCTTTCGGGCAAGTCTGCCGGTGGCCACAGAAGTGCGAAGTCTGCATGAAGCTTTCTTCTGACCGCTCGTGTCCGTCTTGCGAACGGTTCAGTGTTCGTATGGAGATGCTAAACTTCTGCTTCTCTGTTCTGGGGATCTTCGTTGACTGCTTTGATCCTAGCCGCTACTCTTCGTTGATGAAAAGTTACAACAATACTGATGTTCAGGGATTCTAATGTTATGAAAAGCTAAAGTCCCTTTAATCATCCATCAAATCAGGGAAAATTCACTTGACAAACTAGACGTACGTCACATACTCAAACATCATAATATTAGTATGTAAACTACAAGACAGCTAATAAATAGTATATTCTTACCAACTCTTTGCTATCAGAGTCAAACATGGTCCGTGAACATCACATCTTGTGAGACGAAATGCTTAAGCAAACCCATTAACATTACTAGGAGAGACAGAATGAGGAATAATGACATCAGAAAACTAATAACTAAATTCTATTGCAATGGCTTCCTAGTTCGGCGGCCCATTGTTCGATCCCCATCTGAGGTGGGATTTTTTAGACCTTAAACTGCTCCAGGGTTGACCCAGCCTCATGAAGTGGGCACCAAGGCATTTCTGAGAAGGTTAAGGCGGCCGGTGGGATGCTGACCACATCGCCCCTAGTGTGCCGATGGTCAAGAAAATATGGGCTTAACACCATATTCCCAATATGCCTCAATGGGCGTGTAACGGGATTCTGCACCTTTTATTTTAACCTAGATAAAATATATAGAGAGTCAGAAAACTATATGATTTAGCCATCACATGAGAATGGAGCCCGATAAATGACCACTACGTACTTACAAATGAGTAAGATATGGATTCAGGGCACGAAGATGACCAAGAGGCAGATGGATAGACAACACCATAGACATCCTACTGGGGCCCACAGCAACCTATGCGACACACTTGGCTCACTACGTTTCACGGCAACAGTGGCCCAAAAATGTGAGGAAAAAAAAATAAAGTAAAAAAGTGATGATCTATTGTCTTTGTCGCTAGATGATGGCATACGAGTGAAAGTTGAGCTTGTATAATCTAATTTCTCTTATGTACGCTTTTTTATACTACATTCATTGTCGCATAGAGATTTATGATCAAAAAAATTTTCTCTATTTTCTTTCTTTCTTCCACCCGTGTCCTCTATTTTATTATCACTCTTTATCCTTTTCCTGTATTTTTCGCATTCGTTCGTTTGCGAAAAATATTTTCTTTCCCATTCTCACTTTACCGTTTTTCTTTCTCATACTGATACGCGTTCTATTACGTAGATGTCAGTCAGACGAGAAACTGTGAATATTCATCTATCTCAGACATAGGAGCAGACTTTTGGCTAGCATTTTCACCTGACACTAACGTTTCTCCGGCGTGAGGTGTGATAACCGACATCTGCACGGCGCAGAATGAGACATTTGTCTGGTAATTTCCTCTGTCACGGCACTCTCGGCCAGTTTCGTTAGCAGTGAGGTGTCAAGACGCGAAGTGGCAGTTTATGACATATCTTCTGGTTATGGAAAGTGTTAATGAGAAGGGGAGAGATCGGCGCTGTTTCGTGTTTTCGAAATAACGTGGGACCTCTTTGTCTGTCTGATAGATATAATCAGAGTTTTAAACTTGATTTCACTCATTCTCCATTTGCAGTAGACGTGGACACTTCGTTCTAGATACTTAAACTTATAAGTGACACTCTTAGTTTCGTTGTGATACCGTAGTTCTGTGTTGAGGTAAATATTATATTAAGTATCAAATATTTTGTGAGTGATTAAGTGTTAAATCGCCTATTTTTCACTAGTTCTTTTGTGCAGAGAGAATTAAAATATAGTCTGTATTCTTTTCTAATGACGTGTTTCAGTGGAAAGCAGAATAAATTAAATTTCTAGCTTAAAATCACGCAGCTATAAATGAATTTAATTTTACTGCTAAATAATCAGACGAGAATATATTTTAAAAATTAACTTATAACTGAAATGCTACATCAGTGAGTATTGACGTGGACACTTCGTTCTAGATACTTAAACTTATAAGTGACACTCTTAGTTTCGTTGTGATACCGTAGTTCTGTGTTGAGGTAAATATTATATTAAGTATCAAATATTTTGTGAGTGATTAAGTGTTAAATCGCCTATTTTTCACTAGTTCTTTTGTGCAGAGAGAATTAAAATATAGTCTGTATTATTTTCTAGTGACGTGTTTCAGTGGAAAGCAGAATAAATTATATTTCTAGCTTAAAATCACGCAGCTATAAATGAATTTAATTTTACTGCTAAATAATCAGACGAGAATATATTTTAAAAATTAACTTATAACTGAAATGCTACATCAGTGAGTATTGACGGGATACGTATGTATTCCTAATTCATGATAATTGATTTTATGAATATAACTTATTTCACGGGAAGTTTTAAATGATAAGTCAAGCTGTACGCTTGCAGTTTAAAATGTAAGTTATAACGAGTACCTAGTATGTATAATTATTTTATATGTGTTTTTTTCCTTTATTCAGTGAATAGTGGGGTGACCCAACTTTGCCAGCGTTAAGTACTGATGAGTAATATCTGTGAAGAACTAAAACATTTTCCTTAAAAGCCTTGGTGTATAATCTTTACAAGAACTTTAAAGGTGAAATGACATAACGGGCCTGTTGCGCCATATTTTTTTCTTCCTGAGAAAACTTAAGTACAGTTCAGCCCTTGTGGCAAGTAAACTATTACCAACAGTAACGTTCCGCAAATCTTGTCAACTTGTGGTGTGACCAAGAAGGTTACCTTTGATCGAAAGTTACAAACCTGACATTTTTCCCTAAGTAGTGGAAACCTCGTGATTCTGACACTGTGAACCCGCTTACACTAATTCTTACCTGAACTGATAAAGTGACACTAACTTAAAATCTGAACAAAATTATCGCCTGAAGAGGACGCTCCCCGGACAAATTGGATGAAACCAAGATCTGCAGAGCTGGGTATCCGCTTCATCAAACGATAAAACAGATTGTGTCATAACGTGCGCCAGACGGCGAACAACAGCAAGCTATAGAGTAAGAAAGTGAGAAATGCACGACAGGGCTCTGATGAATGAACCGAGAGAAAGCAGGAACGAGTGACTCTTTTTTTATGGTATACCAAATTTCACCCACTTTGCAATTTCTTTATGCAAGCTTTTTTTTGTTGCAAACAAGATACTTCTCCTTAGGATAGATCATACTAATATCTAAGTCTGTTCATACCTTTAAAAGGGGAAAATCATTAGATTACCGCTAATGTATCATTGATTCCTTGGGGCTATCACTTTCTTCTAACAGGACTGTGGGCATATCTTGAGGGATAAGATCATACTGTGGGTCTATCATTCTGGTAGAAATTAATTGATTTTATGACTATGTGTATATGTTTCTTGATGTAATTTTATGTGTTGTGATGAAATTTTAGATGATAATTAAAATGTCTCTTGAACTTAAATCAGCGCGTTGGTCAGCTCGTTTCAAATTATCTGTATAATCACTGTTATAGTTTTTCCCACGTCTGTGCGTCTAACTGTCGTCACTTGTGTGTGTGCACGTGAGTGGTACGTTCATATATATTAATATATGTTGTCACTAGACTGTCTGACTCCTCTAAATCTGTTGTAGAAGATAGGCTGAGAAAGAGAGAAGATTCTCGAGTTCTCAGGGACAGCCTCTATTGATTCTACCATCTCACTCTTGGAAATCTATTTCTGTTATTATCTCTCACTGTGGCTATCACGTATTCTAATCTAATCAAATGGGACCAACCCAAGTCTTAATCCCCCTATCAAAAATCTACGACATTCATGAAGGTCTGGTATCTATGTATTTGGCGTACTAAGTGGGGTGCGAGGAGACAGTCCGCCCCTGGTGCTTGCCAGTAGGAGATGTCATCTGACACCACATTTAATTGCGGGGGGGAATCTTCAAGCACACCGCAGCTCGTAACGTTTCACTTAAAATTAAAATTCTATAATTGTTCCCCCCCCCCCCCTTTCTCTCTGACTCTTTGTCTGTCTGTCTCTCTGTCTGTCTGTCTGTCTGTCTGTCTGTCTGTCTCTCTCTCTCTCTCTCTCTCTCTCTCTCTATTTTTGTTGATGTTCATGCCTTATGTAGATTACTATTTAAAATTATTTTTTCTGAAGCAGAAATTTACATTAATTATCAAGAAAAAAGTGTTCTTTTAGACAACATTAGCTTGTTGGACTGAGCATCTGCTAGTTAAACCTACGTTACAGCCACAAACAGTGTCAACCATCTTGTTAGCATTACGCATGTTTGCTCGTTATTAAAAATGCGTGCTGTTTGTGTTAAAT
This sequence comes from Oreohelix idahoensis, assembly GCA_024509875.1. Taxonomy (NCBI): domain Eukaryota; kingdom Metazoa; phylum Mollusca; class Gastropoda; order Stylommatophora; family Oreohelicidae; genus Oreohelix; species Oreohelix idahoensis. The sequence continues at coordinate 533,848 of JAMPIV010009326.1, read as the reverse complement.
AATTGTTCACGGACCGTTTGTGTTCGAGAACGAATGCAGTGAACGAATTGTGTATTATGTTGAAGAGACATGCTGTAGTTACCAGCGGGTATTCTGGCTTAATAAAAGAATGTATGTGTGGTTGCTAGATGATGCTGAGGTCGAGGTAGTTGACCGTTAGAGCACGAAGACATTAAGACGTGTTTGGAAAAAAGTATAATATATATCACAACACATTTGTCAGGCCATATAACTGTACTTGAGTGATGAACTAGATAGATATGCATATTGAAGGCCAGTTATTCAAACTATCAACGTAATTTTGTACGATTAAAGATTTGATATTTTACAAAAGTTGTTGGTATACTACTTACATTTTGCGAGAGAAATATTGTGCTTATATCTAAGACGAGCGTATAATTGAAATAGATGTTGGATTTTATGTTACGCTTGAAGAATATTTTCTTCTTCTTCTTCTTCTTCGTTCGTCCTGAAAAGGACGGTGGTTGCATTGTGTTTGTTTACGCCTAAGCTGTGATATCTGCACCTTTCGGTCGACACATCCGACTTCTGCACGGCATTTTTTAGGACCGGGTTTGCCTTCCCATTTCGACCCACACTCGCTCAGCCAGACTGCACTGCTGCAGACTGTTTCCAGGACCACCACGTGGAGGTGGAGTGCGGTCTTGACCAGCTCTGGTTCGCTGGTCCTGACGCAGGCAGTCACTCTATGAGTCGCTGACTGCGGTCTCTATTGCTGCGTCTTTGGGTCCCGAAGAATATTTTCACGTCATCTATGTAACTGTGTATGTGGTGTGTGGCAGTCTTCATACCTCGCTAGCTGTCTTCTGGTTTTATTAGCAGACACTTTTCTTATACATCTCATTCCCCATTGGTTTATTTATTTTTTATTGTGCATGTCTGATATAATAGCATCAACATGGATATAAGTATGGTATTTATCAGTTGTTTCTTTGAATTCATGTAAATCTTGGAATGCTTTGAAAGTTCAAGGCTCCAACATGAAAATGTCAGATATCTAGGGAATTGAAAATTTCGAGTAATAAGAAGCTTCTCAGACTAGAGCTGGGAAAAGGCTATTTCAGGTTAGAAGATCCTTATTGTGCAGGATGTCTTCAAGACAATAATATAAAACATTTCTTGTTAAAGTGTAAGAGGTATGAACAAATGAGAATCCCAAAATTAGATTATTTGCAGGCATCAAATTTACCCATAAATATAGAAGAGGTGTTAAGAATAGACAGATTTAGGGAACTATATAATTTAGTCTAATAGTATTTAACAAGAACATAAGTAAATATATAGTATTTGGGAAGGTGAAGGTCTGATGATGTTCTTACTATAAATATGATTCATGGCAAGTGAAAGTCAATTAAATATCTAACTGGAAATATCAGGCCTTTATACCCCACTCCCTGAATATTATTTTTGTTTCGTTTTGTTGTTTTTTTATCTTGTTTTTGTTTGTTTGGGGTTTTTTTAACATACAAGCAAAACTGGTAATTTTGATTTGCCATATTTACAATGATTTGACAGATGTGATGTCCAGGCTTTCTCTATATCTTTGATGATGTTGTTCCTATAGATAATGAATAGTAGTAATGATAGTACACATCTTTGGCCTACATTGATTAATCTTTGACCCGTGGTTATTCTGTGTGTGTGTGGAATACTCGGTTCAACTCCATGTGGGTTATAATTTGGGAAGGCATATATATATATATATATATATATATATATATATATATATATATAATATATATATATATATATATATATATTATATATATATATATATATATATATATATACATATATATATATATATATATATATATATATATATATATATATATATATATATATATAATATATATATATATATATATATATATATATATATGATATTATTCGGGACCCGAAATTGGTGCAAAGAAAAGTAACACTGCAACATACCACGCATGTCGTAAGAAGTGACTAAAGAAGAATGGGCATGGGAATTGGCTATCCCATCCTGTAGAAAATTAAAGCCACAAACAAGTTCAACAAAACAATACAGAGACTTGGTATAACTTTGTTGAAGGCAGTGGCGTAACTGCCACCCGGGTGGATTGGGCACGTCGGGGGGGGGGGGGGGGGGGGAGCAGCCGTGGGGGGGCGCAAGAAATAAGCGGTCGAAAGTGATCTTTTGAATTTCTTTTGTATCTGTGTTAAACGGCATAGCATGTCTCAGTTTGTGGAGGGAAAATGAAAGATATAAGGAAGACAGGGAAATATCGTATGTAGATGATGCTGGGCAGGAGGCCCTGGCATTAATTTATTAAAGGCCTACGCTCCTTGGAGAGATGAAGGTACAGATGATGATGATGATGAAAGTACATTTGTATGTGATAAGGGTGGATTTAGGCTAAATGATAATGGTGCGCCACAATGCCAGGTACGTTAGCTCCGTATAAGATTGACGACCACTTGCCACCCCTATCGACACCTGGTATTAAAGTGCAAGATGTAGGTGTCTTCTCTGATTTTAGGATGTTGCTGTGTATGTGGTAGTAGAACAGTTCACAGGGTATAACACAGGCAACATGATGTGTAGAGTCATAGAAATGGTAACTTCGTTGTATAATTTTTTCCATTTATTGCACGCCACAAAACAGTCAGGATATTTATATCATCAACATAGTTCAACGAGTTCAGCATTCAAAATCATAGAGTTCTAGTTCGTGAAGCTGTATAAATAATATATATAAATTCTGCAACAGTGTCAGCTGCAGATCATCACTGTTCATAGACAATAATAAATATTCCCTTTCTGATGCTAGCAGATCAGATGTATACAATCAGTCCGTTTACTGTCTGCACGTGAATAGCATACATGGATTACAGGTCAGCTCGACCTTTATAATGTTTCTAAGTCTAACCATCTGACTTGGACGTGATCTCTGATATAATGAATCCTGGAACACAGACAATAGTCTTGTTGGTCTAGAGCGACCCATATATATATAACTAGTTCAGGTATAAAGATACCGGTGACTTAATCCTAGTCAAAGTACCTCTCCATTTTGAATCACACAGGCGAGCAAAAAGGCGACAAAATGACGAACCTCTAGATGATAGCATAAAGTTCGATACAAGAGGAATTACCTTATTTCGGAAAATCAACCATGAACATATGCCTCCAGGCAGGCTTGAATAATACTGGGAAATAGTCTAGTTAGCTAACTAACTCACAAAGACAATGTATTTCCCTCAGAAAATCACAAGACGCAGGTCGCGTCTGCTCGCTACTTAGCCCATTTCTAAACTCCCCGAGCTGGCCGGAACAACAAACGAAAACCAAGTCGAGACATGCGCAGAACGACAATCTCTGAGTCGCCGTTCACAATAAGACGATTCTAAGAACATTCGAGATAAAAGTCTTACACAGTCGCGCCTTTTATGGTCATGAAAAGAAGCGTTAAGACAGGTTTTCAGACATCTACCATAGTTGACTGGTACTACCAAATAAGGAGATGTGGTCACGCTTCGTTCAAGAAATTATAGACCGAACGTGTCTCTATACAAGAGGAGGTAACGTCCTAAAAAATAGCAGTATCAATATTTCGGGTTCTGTCCCTTTGACTGTAAATATATATAATATACATTTCAGTCAAAAAATGATCATACATACGAAAAATGTTTATACAAACGAAAAATAATAATGATCCGTGCGTAACAGTATGCAGATCTGCAGTTTATTGATTATAGTTGTTGAACCTATTTTATAAGGAAGGCCTAACTTAAAGTGTGCCTAGGGCTCCTGACACTGTAGTTATGCCATTGGTTGAAAGCCTATGCTTATTGAGAAGTGGAATGGTGATGAGGATGTTATAGTGTTCCTCATTCTGTAGGGGTATGTTACATGTGTTGTTTTTCTTTTGTTGCAGCCTCTAGGCTGTTAATTCGCTGGTGTTTATACACGATGTTACATAACCCCTATAGTGTACCCCTTTTCATATCTACCTCCCTCTACACTTTAGTATTTGAGGGACTTGTAGACTTAGGTTTACTGTATCTTGTTCTGTTTCATTTACTGTAATTAAAATTATTTTGTTGATTTTTTAAAGATTTGGTTATGTAATTTAGCGCCTTTTTCTGTGGTTCCAAAGACATGAGTCTTTAACTGTAGACATGAGTCTTTAACTGTAGACATGAGTCTTTAACTGTAGACATGAGTCTTTAACTGTAGACATGAGTCTTTAAAACCACTTATAGCGCTCCCATCGATGTATATCTCGGTGCACCTACTGTTGTTCATAATGCTTGGTGCTGAATCTGGTCCACTTTAATCTTGTTACAGTGGACTGCTGCTGAGCGATATACTATGCTTCTGCTTCCATGAGAATACATGCAGATATAAATGCAGATACTACAGCGGAGGAATTGGAAAATGTAACAATGGAAAAAAAACGAACACAGCATCAGACGTGATATCTTGAGCTACGAAATACTAAAATATACACCAAAGAGCATCCTAGGAATGGTAACATCTCTATTTAACACAATTTGGAAAGTGGTAAAATTTCCCAAAGCGTTGAATGTTGCAGAAATTAATCCAAGACTAAAAAATGAAAAAGATGACCATGAAGCTAGTTCATACAGACCAATTTACTTAACTTCCCATGTAGGTTAAATATTAGAAACCATGGTAAATAAAAGATTAAAGTTTTTTTGGGAAAAGAATAAAATAAATAGCCAGACTCAGTCAGGATTTAGATAATCAAACTGGATTATGAAATAAAATTGGGACTTCAAAAGAAAGAAACAACAGTAGCAGTATTCCTAGTTACAGCTAGGGCCTACAGTGAATGCTGGAGAGAAGGTGCTCTCTTTAAAATGAAGAAGATATGAATTACAGGTACGGGACCAAAAGATGCAGCAATAGAGAATGCAGTCAGCGACCCATGGCTTGACTGCTTGCATCAGGGTCAGCGAACCAGAGCTGACCAAGACCATACTCCACCTCCACGTGGTGGTCCTGGAAACAGTCTGCAGCAGTGCAGTCTGGCTGAGCGAATACGGATCGAAGAGGGAAGGCAAACCCGGTCCCAAAAAAATGCCGTGCTGAAGTCGGATGTGTCGACCGAAAGGTGCAGATATCACAGCTACGGCGTAAACAGACACAACGCAACCACCGTCCTTTTCAGGGCGAACGAGGAAGAAGAAAAATTACAGGTACAATATATAAAGTTTTCTGCTAGAGAGATACTTCAAAGTGCAAATAAACAAACACAGGTCAGGACTGTATGAACAACAGAACGGAATTCCTCAAGGATCAATACTATCCTCTACAATTTTTACAATAATAGCAAATGATTTGAGTGAAGAATTTAAAGACATCAAAAATATTTTGTCACTGTTTACAGATGATGTTACTGTATGGAGATCTTAGAAATATTTAACAAAATTATATAATAATCTTCAAAAACAAATAAGTAAAGTATATAATTGAATGAATAAATGGGGGGGAGTAAGGGTTGCTATAGGTCTCATTAAAGAAATGAGAAATGCCTGCAACCAAGCCAATCGTCCCTTCACGTGTGGTCCAATTCTTGGACCCGGTGCTCCATGTGTCTACCAACACGGCTATGGCGAATGGCGAGTATCTGGCGCCAACAAACCAGACCCCCAGAGTCTACTGGGGTAAAACTCTAGACTATGGGGGAGGTAACCCTACAGAAACCTCTGGCAGAGCAAGTCCTCCATCAGATGCGGCCGATGCTGGGCCCACCGGTGCGTGGATACGTCCCGATCCCCATCGAGACTTGCCCGGGATAAAATGCCTGGGAAAGAGACTGGAGCTCTGAACTCCGAACTCAGTATGTTGCAGGATTGCAGAAAAGACACGGGAAAGGCAGGTCTATTTTGAAGATAATGCCAAGCACAACCATATTTTCACCATACGAGCTCGGGCGCTGCCTCAGTAAACAATGTCCGCGCAGTGCAGTGACACCCCAGGCTGCTTGCGAATGGTCTACTACTGGGAACATAAACAGATTAGGGATGAGCCCACTCTCCCATTGAAGAGGTGCAGAAGTCGTCGATACTGGGCCAGAAGGCGCACCGGAAACCACAGTATCACGCAACTCGCTTTTTCCTATGGATGGGTACACCGTAAAATAAATCTCGTCCTGATGCTCGCCCTGTGGAGCTCCACCAGGCAGGTGCAGTGCCGGGCTCTGAGCCTCGACAGAGCCCACCCTCAGCTACTGGAGGACCCTCTAGACGATCTTGTGGAGTTAGCAGACGGCGGAGGAGAACTACTGACCGAAAAAAAAACAGAGAGAAACCCAGAGTGCCACTTGTCATAATGCACTGGAATGCAGAGGGCGTGAACAGCAAGCAGGCTGGATACAGCAAAATGACGGAGCTGAAAAACATCTTGTATGAGAAGCAAGTCAGTGTTTGCTATATCCAAGAGACTCACTTGAAAGCAGATCAAACCTTTAAAATAACGGGATATCGATGCATCAGATCCGACAGACAAGATAGACGAAAATGAGGAGTACTTACTCTTGTAAGGAATAACATTCATGCACATGAAAGGAAAACCTACATGGACGGTGCAGAATTTTAGCTGTTGCAACTAAAGGTAGACAAGATGGAAATAGAACTTCTGAACTATTACTGTCCAAACAACAAACCCCTGAGTCCCAGCTCTATACAGGTACCAGCCACCAACTTTATAGCAGTTGGAGACTTTAATAGCCACTCCCAGAGCTGGGGCTATAACCATCTAGAACACATGGGTGAAGAGGTTGAAACATGGCAAGATGACCACTCCCTAATCCTAGTCAATACTGCCACAGATACTCCTACTGATACGCCGGGTTTTTATTTATATATTTGGTTAACACGGCGTGTCTTTATACGAGACTGTCAATATGTCTACTGACTTAAAATGTTGTCAGTCTTGGTCGGGCTTACAAGGATTGCCGACTAATATAGAACGCGAATAATAAAACATCGTGGGCCAAGGTTAATACATAATTTGGCCAACTGGTAATCAATGTTGACTGGAGTCATGGCTTGACATCAGACACACGTTTATTTGGTGGACGCAATACAGAAGATCAATCATTGTAGTAGTAGGCATCATATCAATAGTTTAAGTTATAACATCGAGACATCATAGTTCATTGCATTCTCATATAACTTTGATCATGGACTTGATCGACATTCTATAACGGCCGACCCTTCAAGGACGGCGATGAACTTTGCGGCAAGTAGTTCTACCATGGCTTTCATCACGGAGCTTGTATAAAACGACAGGGATTTTTAATGAATAACCCTCTAAATATATTGAAGAATAATCCGGATAATATTCGGTAAGGATATGGAACCCACTAGCGACACGACATGGCGTATGTGTATCAAAGTTCAGCCAGATCTTGGCAATGACGAAAATAGCATAATATATAATATGCAAACGAGCGCTGTACTGGCTAACGTAGATACTCCATACAAGGAGGGTTATAATATCTTCATGAATGCTTCCCACAATTTGGGCAAGACTTGCAATCAGCTCCGTCCAAAGACAACCGTCTCAGGTCATAAACATTAGGCATCTCTCTTATAACGTAATTGTTCTTTGGCAACAAACCCGAGCGCTCCGCGTTGCGCTTTTGTGTTCAACATCGTGCATGACAGCGCGTAAATAATTAATCATATATATATTTTTTTTCTTAGATGTGCTCAACATTTAAATTACACGCGCAAAAAGGACGTAACAGATACCTACCCCCCATGAGACACAAAAAAAGCGAAGTTTTTTTTTTGTTTTAAATTATACCGAAGAAATCGATCAAGTTCATTTCAACAATTAATGTAATATCATTTAAATGTTAAGGTATTTGTAAATATTAATATGTGGGATGAAGTATGGAAGAAGAAAACAAATTCCAAAATCTAAATTCAAACAAAAGAAATGACACATAACGTATCAAAATGGTACGAAATACCAATGAAGCAATGAAATAATAGTATCGAAGGATGAAAAGAAATGGTGAAAAATGAAGACAACAATGAGACAAAAATGTTAAAAATTTTGAGTAATGGAAGTATGAATGTATGAGCCAAAGTGTGATAATTGGTAACAAGAATTAAACAAAATCAATATGGAAATTAAAACAATAGAAGAAAATTAACACAGTCCATAGCAAGTGTCGGGAGAATCAACAACATGGCCTAAGCAGATATGCCAATAAGGACACATGAATTGTACTTATGTGCCAAAACTATAAAATGTCACTAATGTATGATCGTAAAATAATTATGGCAATATACCACATTTTATAATAATATACTAAACTAATTAAGTAAATAGTGTGGTACTAAATATCTAAGATTGTTCGTGAAAAATTAAAATGTCACTAATTAATCCGCAATTAAAGTTAAATACAGTGTTAATAATTCACCAACTCTGCAAAGAGAGTTATCTTCGTTGCACAAAAACGACTGTGATATGTGATTATCACATACTAAAAAGTTATTAAGTTATTAATGTTAATTTATAATTATATCACTCTATAAGTTCCAAATATGTCACTGTATTCCTAGATTGACATAAACGCACCGAAATGTTACTGTTGAAGTAGCGAACTAGATATTCAATGTACATGAAAAGATGGTGACGTTTGGTAAGATAGTCATGTCAATTTAAAATGAAAAGATCATGTATTCACACGAAATAATTTACAATTGATCAGTAGGCAGTGCAGAAGTGGCACACTCTGTAAGGCGTAACTGCCTGGTCGGTTCTTGGGGGCAGCGAGACAACGTATCTGCAAGGAAATTCTCCGATCCAGGTATTGATCGGATCGTGAAATGAAAAGGTTGCAAAGATACGGCATACCGAATGGATCTGGAAGACTTCATGTCCCTGTTTTGAAACGCAGTGAGAGCCCTTTGATCCGTCTAAACGAAAAAATGTGTGCCCAGAAGCAAACGTTGAAGTTTGAGGATGGACCTTACCATTGCGAGTAATTCCTTGTCCAGTACAGAATAATTGCGTTCCGTCGCTGTGAGCTTCCTTGATACATATATCACTGGATGTAATGTTCCGGAGTAGCACTGCATCAATGCCGCACCGATCCCAACATATGAAGCGTCGCTGTGGAGTCTAAATGGTAGATCTGCGTTTGGTAAGCGTAAAATAGGCGCAGATGAAAGAAATGATTTAATTAAGTCTAAAGTGGTCTGACAATCGTTTGACCACCGTACTATGTTAGGTAAACCTTTCTTTAATAAATTAGAGAGAGGTGTGGTGACAGTAGACAAGTGGGGAATGAATCGCCCATAAAATTGGATTAGTCCCAAAAGACTTCCAACCTATTTTTTTGTGCTAGGAATAATGATGTTTAAAATTTTTGAAATATTAATATCTTCAGTGTATAGGAAACCATGCCCAACACAATGACCCAAAAAAGATATCTCACTAAAACCTTTATATGCTTTTGACGGTTTAGCCGTCAGATTGTGAGAACGGAGTGTGGATAACAACGAAGATAATCCATGGACATGATCATTCCAACAGTCACTGAAAAGGCAAATATCATCTAGATATGCAATTACATCAGTGTGGTGAGATAAGATACGACGCATCATGCGCACGAAAGTAGCAGGAGCGTTAACAGGTCCAAAAAGGCATAAAGTTCCATTGGAATAGACCTCGAGGGGTAGAAAAAGCCGTGAGTGGTTTAGCTCGAGCCGTTAATGGTACTTGCTAATAGCCCTTTGAGAAATCGAGTTTAGTGAAAAAGGTTGATTTAGCAAGTTTCGCAAGTAAATCCTCCAAGAAAGGGAGTGGTTCGGCATCAAACTTGGAAACTTTATTTAACCCAAGATAATCTATACAACGACGGATGTTATTATCCTTCTTCCTTACAATAACCATAGAAGAAGAATAAGGTGATGTAGAAGGTTCGATGATTTTCAATCGGAGCATCTCATCTAATTCCTTCTCTACTTGAGTTTGGAAGTGAAGAGGAATGGGATAGGGGCGGACACGAATAGGTGTGTCATCGGTTAGTATAATGTCATGATAGGTGACAGAAGTACGACCGGTGATGTCAGTAATGACATCTTGATACGAATGTAAGAGAGCAGAGATCTGCTGTTGTCTTTCCGTAGAAAGTTCAGTTGAAATAGACACATCTCTCCAAGTTTTGGTTGAATGTAAAGGTATTACTGGAAGAAAAAGTCTTGTGTTTACCATCGATGTTAACGATGTAGTCAACATCTGATATTCTAGACACAATATTGTACGGACCTTTCCAGGCAATAAGTAGACGATTGTTTTTGCGAGGAAGTAAAACATAAGCCTCATCACCAGGAGAAAGTTGACGCAGACGTCGATATCTATTCATAAAGAGTCTTGCCTTCTCTTTGGCGGACTCTGAAGAAGAAGTAGCCAATCTACATGCGTCAATGATTTTCTGTCTTAAAGTGACAACATATTCATACGAAGATTGGGTGTCATCGGAAATATCATCGGCAGTGAGTAAGTCGTGAAGTAACAACATGGGACCACGAGGTTGTGCACCGAAGACAAGTTCAAAAGGTGAAAAACCTGTATTTTCATTTTGCACCTCGCGATAAGCGAAGAGAGCAGCGGGTAAAACACTGTCCCAATCCTGAGGATGATCATCAGTGATTTTACCCAGTAACTGTTTAAGTGTCCTGTTCTGACGCTCAATTAACCTATTTGACATAGTGTGTGTAATGGTAAGCGGCCAGAACCATCCAGAAAGCAATGGCAAACTACTGGATGTACAATGCCAAGAAATCCATAATGGCTAATCTGAAGGTGGACCCAGGACATCACAGAGAGTCTGAACTTGTCTTTGGCTGATGCAGGTCGACTTGCCCAGAATCGTGATGCGTTCAGAGCAGCTGTAATGGAGACAACGTTCTGGAAAGAATACGTCACATGATGATGATGACATAGTGTGATATATGCTACTAAGAGACCTGTAGATGTGTAACATGGCCATTACTTGAGACATAGATTCAGATACAAATTGTGTCCCATGGTCAGATAAAATTTTCCTCGGAAAACCTAAACGAGAAAAAATCAACCATAGCGCATTTGCAACATCAGCAGATGAAAACTCTTAAGTGGTATAGCCTCAGGCCAGCGAGTACACATGTCAATACATGTAAGAATTAATTTGTGTCCTCTAGCAGAAGGTTGTAAAAGTCCAATAATATCAATAGCAATTTTTTCAAAAGGTCGAATAGGAATGTCGTCAGCTTGAGTAGGAGCTGCGTGATGCGGACCACGTACCTTAACCTCTTGACATGTGGTGCAAGAACGACAATAGAGGGTTACATCCCTACGAACGCCTGGCCAATAAAATGAAGACAGCACCCTGGATTTAGTGCAGGAAAAACCTATATGACCCGCACATTGGGAGTCGTGAGCATGTCGTAAAATACGCACTCTCATGTTTGTGGGTACCAAAATTTGAGAACGTACGGATGAAGTAGCATCACGTACCATTCTAACTAGTACTCCATTTTTAAGTATAAAACAATGTTTAAGGTTTGTTTCGTTGATTGTGCTATTATTCTGAGCCAACAGAAAAAAATCTTTTTTAGTGATGCGTCATTCTGTTGTAACTCAATAAAAGACTCTCGTGATATAGGAGAGTTACTATCATCATTATCATTATTGTCAGAAGTTATGGTAGGTGTAACATGTAATATATCCTGAGCCTGTGCTCTAGTGGTAACTGCATAAGCAGAGTGCATTTGTTGCTTTTCCCAAATAGCAACCTGTTGTGGCTTACAATACTTAACTGCATGTATACGTCCGATTATCAAATCGGCGATTGGTGACGGTAGCATACACGCATGGATTTTACCAGTAAAAAATAGTGTATCTACATGTATGATCGCAGTTGGGAATGTTTTAACTGTACCTCCAAAGGTGACACATTTAACGCTTTTCCCTGTTGCTAATGACGAGTGTACTAAGTATTGTCTAATCCCTACTGTAGAGCATCCTGTGTCAAATAAAATAGACACGGAAATTTTATTGACAAATCCTTTATGTAAGGTTAGAGACCCTCTTCCGTCGTGTGTAGATGCCGACATGGCGGTAGACATCGCAGGAAGGCTTGGTAAGACATGGCCGCAACTCAACGTAGTGATCGCCTTGGGCTGAAACAATATTGTGCCTTCATGACAAAGTTTATCCTGCTCGAAATCTAGAGAACAAGCTGATGCATTATGTACATTAACATTTGTATCCTGATCTAAATTAGCTTGTGGATCATGCTGAGCAGAATTAATATGGCGATGCTGCATATCATTTAAATTTCTGTCTCTACTTCCAGATCTATTTTGACTATTATCTCTAAAATTGTTATAATTATTTGACCTGTTGTGATCACCATTTTGCTTTGAACGCCAATTACTGTGGTAACTATTTTCCCTTTGACCATAGTTTCGGTTTGGTGAGTTATGTTGGTTATAAAATGAGTTATGGGAGCTGCGCTGGTGTAATGGCTTCGGCGTTGTACTGGCGACCAGGTGTTCATGGTTCAAACCCGGGCGTCGGCGTTTGAAGAAATGTTTACGGCCGGAAATTTGACTGAATAGCCTGAACGGCTCCTGTGATAAACCCTCTGTGGATGGGAAGGAGCGAAGCTCCTGACCGGGTTGGAAGGAAAGTCCTCAGGTTCCCCAGCCTCGCAATGACATGTCATTGGGCCGAAGGGCTGAAAGCCTAAGTGCCGCTGGTTAAGAAAAAAAATAAAAATTAAAAAAAAAAATAAAAAAAAAAAATAAAATGAGTTAGATCGTGATTGATCATAATTGTTATAATTATTTGCTTGATAATTTCTATAATTATTTTAATTGAAATTTAATGGCATATTAGATTGTCTCCAGTTTCGTTGTGATGGAGAACCACCACGAAATGGTTTCCCTTTGAAAGAATTAAAATTCTTATTATCTCCCTTTCTAAAGTTTCTATCAATTTTCTCATTGGGGCTTGGAAAGGATTCTAGGGCAAAAGACATAGCAGCTAATTGGGGAGACTGGCTACTGGAGTGATCAGTTGAAAGTTACTGAGGTGACGAAAACTCTCCGTTGCTGGAGCTAGACGCTGCACCATCACTTTGGACCTCTAAAGTCTTAAGCGCCAATTCGTGCTGACGTCGTTGGTTATTCTCTCTTTCCTCATGTTCTCTCTCTCTCTCTCTCTCTCTCTTCATGTCTCTGCAAGTTTCCATTTCCGCCTCAATTTTCTTACTTTCCAATTGCCGCTCTTCTTTCTTTTTCTCTCTAGCTTCTGCTTCCTTCTTCTCTGCCTCATATCTGTCTAGTTCGTCGTTCACAAAAGCTAGCAACTCTTCTCCTTGTAATCATATTTCCCTTGCTTCCTCTCTTAGCATTGTTCTAAGTTTTGCACGCTCAGCCATGGCAAATAACTGACTGCGACTTACCCGAGAAAGATAAAAGAAAAGTATACACTGCTCCCTAGCCAATTAAGAGAATACAAAAAAAAATTATATTTTTACTGTGTTTCCTCCTACCTGTTACTCAGTTGTCTAATCTATCGCTGCTGTTAACTGGCAAAAAAGGCTCCTAACGCAGACGACTTAAACCATAGAGATGGTAGATCAGGCTAAAAACTGAAAATCTACTATTACTACTGTGGAAAAAAAAAATTTTAAATTAAGGGAAAAAAGAATTTCCTTATTTATAATCCACCACACTCACCCACACCTGAAGTCAGTTAGGAGTTAGGGAAGGCGATTAACTTGGCGACTGCCCAATGCACTTCCTTTGATATGCTCACGCTCCACTGCTCCAATAAAATTGTGATTGTTAAACAATAACACGTACCAGCGGTCTTTTTGTACACAAATTACCATTTCATATTTCCAACAAAGATCACCATCAAAATCAAACTGTACGTAAACTATAAGATGCTGTGGAAAGAAACACATTTCTAATTTGTGTGGTCAGAACCCAGTAAATAAGAACTGGGGGTTTAGTCCCGTCTAAGTAGAGTGGAATGGGTGATAAGTATGTGAGAAAAAGTTTAAGGAGAAGATATGTCTCTGGAATGAGTAAGTTTCTCTAGTCCAGCCTATCTATACTACTATAATTTAGTACAAGACAATCTTTACCTCCTCATACATATAAATATAAGTTTAACTACACACACGCACACAAACGTGAAAAAGCTACGGTTAATCTGGTATGAGTCTGACCAACACACAAAGTTGAGTTTCTTTTGTTGTTTATTATCATTAAACTTGACAACACCAAATATCTAAAGAAAGATAAAATAAAATCAGATTTACATACATAGGAAATAACAGAATAAATGTGCCCTCCCCCTCTTGAGAAAAAAAGAACCCAAAAGTTTAATAACCCAAAGGTCAAAGGTTAGCACTATGTTACAGAATAGACAGTAAAGAAAAACAAAGCTCCTACTAAATGCTACTCAGTAAAGTAAACAATTTTAAGCAAAATCCAGGTTGGTACAATCCTGTAACAAAGAAAAATATTCACTCTCTCTGACATACAATGGCCACTCAATCACGCTTACCTAATCTTGGTGATATCCCTTGGAATTACAATGGTCCCTGAATGTACAAAATGGCAGGTGTATTTCCCAAATTGGCCCCAGTCCATCCTTTAACAAATAAGATTTATAAGGTGGACGCCTGATTTGGTGGTTTATTCCTGGATGGACAAATGTCACTTCGAATAGTTAATGTAGAAACCGAGATCTTGTGTTCACATTAAACAGAGGAAAATACTTCCAGTAATGGGAAACATCTGGTTGCTAAAAAAAAACTGTTACAATCGATAAATGATGGTAATCCTATCGGCTGGCTCTGTGGTGAGTGCCGATTCTGAAAACAGCGTAAATTCTGGATGATACACTTGAATACGACTGTCAGTCGTCAGATAATGTTATTTTTCTGCACAACCCCAGTGGGCTGATACAATTTTTTTTTAAAAATATAATGTTGGGTTTTATAAGTCCAGTTAAATTTACAAGTTAAAATGTTTATGGTTTATCGTTGGCTCACCAATGAAAAAATTAGTGACACACAAGCCAAGAAGAAGACAACATTAACCCATCAGTAAATGATGAAAAAGACCGCTGGCCGCTCTTGTGATCAGGTCTGCTAGGAATAAAGAAACATTATGGGAAAATGCTACTATCCTACATAGCTACATATATGCACACGGACGGGACAAGACGATCTCTTATCCACTCCGTCAGTCCTGATTAAATTTTAAAAGGCACGCGGTGACTTTCTTTACACCTATACGGTCAGCTTTTCGCTAGCGCGGCGATTTCAGGTTTGATGAAGGTATGCAACCCTCCCCGCCCCTTACGCGCGCGTTAACGATCAGTGTACAATGTCAATTATTATTTAATTGTCCACTTACATAAATATCGCCTGTCGATAATAGCTATTAAATTGTCGGCGTCTGTTGGTCATCGTATGTTATTAAATAACAGTCACTTACTATAAATACACAAAATGAAATATAACGTGAATTCTATTCTGCCACTATCAGTCGCGCATAGCATATATCCAGTCAGCTAACCGTCTCTTCTTGTGTGAGAAAGAGGGTGGTAAAATTAACATTATAACTGAAACATCTGGTATAAAATAGCTACGCGTTATTTTATTTCACTGGTTTTAACAGCTAGAACTCTAAGTGAATTATAATGGTGTTACGTGCAGTCTTTGATATCTTACAATATAATACATTTGTATGCTTGTTATGTTCGCAAATATTTTGTAAACAAAATAGATACTTTTTAGTGCTTAAGGAAAAGTCATTATTGAGTTACTTCCCTTGAAAGGAGTGTCGTTACTTTCGATCGAACTCCGCGGATGAATCCAGTTTTACTGCGATTTATTCTTTGTTTGGGTAGAAATAGGTTGTTCTTGCTTCAGTGTATCTATGGCCTGAATTTATGTGTATTGTTTGTCTGGGTAGGACGAGTCTGTCTTATATCTGTATATCTTAACATATCTAAGTCGAACTATATGGTCTTTTGTCGTTAGAAAGGTCAAAGGGCTGTTCGGCGGATGTGTCGCTAGAGAGGTGTAATTTGGCTTCGCCCTGATGGGGGCTGTGATTTTTGTGTAGCGGCGTGTCGCCGGAAAAAGTTATCTCAGTATTTATGGGGAAAGTGATAGTCGTCTAGACCTATCGTGTATGCTTTACCCCAGTGTTTATTCTTATTGCCAAGGAATGGCAGAATCATATTTCTGATACCAAGGTAACAAAAGATTCTCCTTATGAACTCTCTTACGAAGCCACCGCTTTTCGATAGGCACGATTTGTACGTCTGAGAGAATATATTTAACTAGATGAAGATGACATTCATTCCTAGCAGCACTATATCTTGTATGATGAAGTCAATTGTATCATGATAGAATCTACAGAGCTATGAGAACATTTAATGAATGACTAACTTTAATACAGATTCATTATCTGTATCCAAACGTGAGTGACAGCTCACGAGAGAAGCCATCTTGTATCCAAATATTTTGTGACTTTCAAGAAGAGAAAGGGATACCCCGTATTATCGCTTGATGAGTCCAGAGATCACTGCTACACATGAGAACCCATTACTAGCGGTTCAATATGATTATATGAAAAATATGTGCTGAATATTATTTCAAGGAATCTTCGCTAGACGAGGTTAGGTCTAGAAGCCATCTTGAATGTTGTTTATAATCTGACGTGCTTTGTCAGTAATAATAATAATAATAATAGCCCCTTCAGTCATAACTGACTATGGGAATGCGCCCCTGAGGTGACAGCCCTCAGCTGCTTATTTTCCTGGTGACGTTTTCTCCTCACCTCTGCTTCTTGTGTGAGCCTCTCTTCGCCCAATCTGAGGTGGCGCCGTAAATAGCATCGCCACTTAGTGCGATCGGCAGCTTCATCCTCCCATGTTGCTGGTCCATGTCCAGTGCCCTCATATCTCTCTTGCACACATCTTTGAACCTCAGCTGTGGTCGCCCAACTGTTCTCTTGCCATCTGCTAATTGTCCGTAGAAGATATCTTTTGGGATGCGACCATCATCCATGCGGCGAACATGGCCAAGCCAGCGAAGTCTGCGCTGTCTAAGAAGCGTATACATACTTTGAAGGCCAGCACGTGACAACACCTCGACATTTGTCACTTTATCTTTCCACGAGATGCCGAGGATGCAGCGTAGACACCGCAAATGGAAGGTATTGAGCCTTCTTTCTTGCTTAGCATAGGTCGTCCAGGTCTCGCTGCCATATAGGAGTGTGCTGGTGACGCAGGCATTATATACCGCAGCTTTGGTCTTCATTGTGAGTTTAGAGTTTCCCCAAACACGCGATATGAGGCGGGCAAATGTAGCTGCAGCTTTGCCAATGCGGCTGTCGATTTCTGTATCCAGTGAAAGTTTGTCATTGATGGTAGACCCTAGGTATGTGAAGTGGTGCACCACTGCCAATTCATAGTTATCGATAGTGATAACTGGTGCAGCACCCACATCCTGACTCAGCACATTCGTTTTCTTTAGACTTATTGTGAGGCCAAAGTCCTTGCATGCTTTAGTGAAGCGATTCATCAAGCTCTGAAGCTCCTGTTGGCTTTGAGTGACGACTGCAGCATCGTCAGCGAACAACAAGTCTCTTATAGTGACCCTTCTGATTTTTGTTTTTGCCTTCAGCCTTGAAAGATTAAACAGACGGCCATCTGACCTAGTGTGAAGGCATATTCCTTCAGTTGCATCTCTGAATGCATGTTCCAAGAGTAAGGCAAAGAAGATTCCGAAGAGGGTCGGAGCCAGAACACAGCCTTGTTTAACGCCACTTCGTATATCAAAGGGCTGTGACGTGCTTCCAGCATATTGGACTGTTCCCTTCATGCCGTCATGGAATGACTTTATCATTTCCAGCATTTTAGAAGGGCAGCCTATTTTCAGGAGGATTTTAAAAAGTCCATCCCTACTAACCAGGTCGAATGCTTTTGTGAGGTCTATGAAGGCGATATATAATGGTCTTTTCTGCTCTCTTGATTTTTCCTGAAGCTGGCGGAGAGAGAAGATCATGTCTGTTGTTGATCTGCCAGCTCGGAATCCACACTGTGACTCTGGATATATGCGCTCAGCTAACTTGTGTAGTCGCATTAAGATGACTTTGGCAAAAACCTTACCAAAAACAATACTAAGAAGAGAGATGCCTCTGTAGTTATTGCAATCACCACTTCTGTCTCCTTTATTTTTATACAGTGTTACAATCTTGGCATCTCGCATGTCTTGAGGAATAGTTGTCTCTTCCCAGCACTGGCACAGCATCCTATGCAGGGGATGTAATAGCGTGCTCTTACAGCATTTGATTAAATCAGGAGGAATCCCATCACTGCCTGGTGCTTTGCCAGAGGCCAAGCTATCAATGGCCTTGCTGAGTTCCTCTAATGTTGGTTCGGCATCCAGCTCCTCCATAGTTGGCAGACTGTTGACACCATCAAGGGCTGCAGGCGTAACGGTATTGTCTCTAGCGTAAAGCTCAGAGTAGTGCTCGACCCACCTCTCCATCTGCTTACCCTTATCGGTTAGCTTCTCTCCGCTGATGGTTTTAGCGGTGCCGTCTTACTTTTATGGGGGCCAAGTGCTTTCTTTATATCGTCATACATTTGTCTAATGTTGCCTGTTTGCGCTGCGATCTGGATGCTCTCACTGAGCTGGAGCCAGTAGTCATTTGCACAGCGTCGAGCAGTTTGTTGAACTTTGCTTCTCGTAGCCCTCAGGATCTGTAGGGTTCTGGCACTCGGTGAACGTTTGTATTCATTCATAGCACTGCGCTTAGCTTCAATGACAGGTGCCATCACATCTGATGAAGCATCAAACCAGTCATTTGACTTTGCTGTTTTCTTACCAAAGGTGGCAAGTGCAGTACTTTGAATGGTGTTCCGTAGATGCTCCCAGTTCTCTGTAATAGTATCACCATGCTGAGGGCTACTGAGCACTTTCTCGAAGGTCGCAGTGAATTGAGCGATCATGAAAGGGTCTGACATCTTGCTGGTATCCATGCGTGGTTTCCCTTCATGTCTGACACGATAGAGTTTTCTTGGTTGTGCTCTGATTTTGCAGCAAACCAAGGAGTGAGCTGTATCACAGTCTGCACTATGGTACGAGCGCGTGGCGAGCACAGACCTGAGGAGTGGCCTTCTGACGAGAATCAGGTCAAGTTGGTGCCAGTGCTTGGATCGTGGGTGTCTCCATGACACCTTATGCTGGGGTTTTGTCTGAAAGTAGGTGTTGGTCACGCAAAGGTCATGGTGGACGCACAACTCTAAGAGCCGTTGTCCATTTTCATTCATCTTGCCAATACCAAACCTGCCCAGACACGAAGGCCATGAAACATTATCGGCACCCACTCTAGCGTTAAAGTCACCAAGGAGAACAAGCTGTTCTTGCCTAGGTATGCTTTTGATAATTGCTGTTAGATTCTCGTAGAACTCATCTTTAGCTTCTGAGGCAGAGTACAGAGTAGGAGCATACACACTGACAAGGGTGATGGGGGACCTGTTCTAGTTTGCAGGCGGAGCGTTAACAGGCGTTCTGATCCATTCTCACCTGGTTCAATCCCATTTTAGTTAGCGATTTTTTGAAAAACCTACTCCGTGTTCTCTAGCTTTATTAAGATCTTTCCCTTGCCAATAAAATGTGTAGTCCTTCTCGCTCACCGTTCCAGAGCCCGCCAGGCGCGTTTCCTGAAGTGCAGCTAATCCACCTGAAGTCGTTTAAGCTCATCATTAATTATGGCTGTCTTCCTTAGGATCGTTTACAACCTGTAGGTTTTCGGATAGTCCAGTCAACATTAGTCCGGACGTTCCAGCATCCCAATCTGAGAGTTTGCTTATTTCTATTTTTTCGATAATTGAATATGCAAAATTTTCTGTTCACAAAGTTCTCAGGGTTTACGGACCCTAAAAATAATGCACCCAATGGGGAAAGCAGACAGTGGCGGGACAACACCTTATTGACTGGGGGCTGCCCAGCTTGAAGCGGGCGGTAGCTGTCCAGTGAGATCCTAGAACCTCTCCCACTGTCGGAAGTAGCCCCTGGCGCCATGCCCTACGCCAATTGGGCAAATCGGTCATGCTACGAATAAACGGTACCAACTGCTACTTTCCCCTGTTTTGCCGAGGACCTATAAAGGAAGCTGGAGAAAACTCTCCAGGGCGCGAATTGGGCACAGTTAATGGAGATCAAGCCTAAATAATGTGCAAGCAGCATGTTCCCCCTCTCCACACAGCCGGTAGATCCAAAGGAACGGCAGTAGCCGATACAGTTTGTCAGTAAACTCAGATGATATATATATATGGGCAATACTGAGTGCTTGTCTACTGACAGTCCATTATGCTATTATTCTACATGAGTGCCCATGTATCATTGCAAGACCATTTATCCACTGTACCATGATGTATTATGCCAACCTGTGATTTGTCACTATTCGTGCTGTCGAGTGTGTACGTCCAATTAAACTGTAGCAAAGGTACACAGTCGTTGGTGTCGATGACTTCCAGCCATACATGAGTGTGAGAAAAAGACCATTTGTCAACACCACGAACTCTTCTTATCATTCGCATATTATACTCACAATCTATGTCTACACACCACTGCGTAGGTCGAGTTGACATTCCATACTCAAACCACAAGCAACACAACAACACAGCATGTAGCTCTGGTAATGTTCTAGTGAGCTTATATTTATCAACTGATGAGCAAAGAAAATAGAGTTATCAACTAAAAGAGAGACTTTATCTACTGGTGGACCAGCTTTCTGGGTTTGACCTCGCAGAAGTTAAGAAGTCAACAGACTACCGATACCAGACCGTTTCCTGTGGCTGATACGACACACTTGCAGTATTAGTTTGCTCCTTGTCAACACTTCGTCACGTGACCTGTCAAGTGAATGCAGTATGTAGGTCAGCGTTGTTGACATTTTTACATTAGACATTACAGAGTTTCACAGAACATGTGGATCAATTCTTGTCAATATTAACAGGAAGACAGTATTATTGAACTAAGAAGTCCTATTTTCATCGATGGATCTTCTTGTTTTCTATAGATGAACTTTAATATTTAAGGCCAGAATTTGTAATTCAATAAAGTGGCAGTTTATTTATTTTCATAAGAATAACTTTGCCATTACTGTAAAACTGAGCCTATTTTGCAACACATACTATCATACACATAATTTATATATTTATGTTTACATGTTATTTGTTTGTATAGTATGTTAGTTTATATGTCAGCGGGTTGTGTTTAGGTTGGGCGGTGTCCTCACAACAGAATATCCCACGTCATAGAGGGTCCGTTGTGGGCGTTTTCTTTAGGTGCAATTTCCTTAATTGGAAATTTGCTTGCAAACAACTAGTTGCTATTTGTGTTAGCTGTGAAGACTGTAATTATTGTTATTTTTGTAATATTTCTTTGTTCTTTAGTTTTGTTTTGAATTGTTTGTAGTTTGTTGGTCTACCCTTTTCTATCTTTCAGTTCTATTCACAATTTATATTCATATACTGTGACGTCATTTGTGTTGTTATTCTTTGCAGATTCAGTGATTATTTTCATTGATTTCCCTATTTGATTTATTTGATTTCTGCAAACGTTTTCGTATTGTCAGTCTTATTTGTACTTTATGTATTCTGTTGGTTGACATATGTTTTATATAGGTATATTTCATAAGACACTATTGCCTGTGCACTGCACTTGGATTATGGTAAAAACCAGTACTTGATTATTATTACTGTTATACAAGACCTTATTAAGGCTTGTGACCCACAGATATTGGGATAGTGTGCTGATTAATCAAGTCATTAAGAACTTGTGGTATTATTATTATTTCAGGTGATTAGTATTATTGTTAGACATCATGTCTACATTAGAATACTTCATTATACAAGGGAAAGCCCTTGATAAGACTGGTCAACAATTAGAAGAATGGGCAGTTGCTCAATATGACAAAGCATTAGCTGCAGAAGAGAAAAAAGCTGCTGCTGCTGCTGCTGAAGAGAGAAAAGCTGCTGCTGAAGAGAAAAAAGCTGCTGCTGAAGAGAGAAAAGCTGCTGCTGAAGAGAAAAAAGCTGCTGCTGCTGCTGAAGAGAGAAAAGCTGCTGCAGAAGAGAGAAAAGCTCTGGCTGAAGAGAAAAGATAAGAAAAAGAAGCTGATGCTGCTGCTGCTGAACTAAAGAAATTGCAGATGCAGGTAGGGGAAAGGAGATTTGAAGCTGAACAAAAAAAATTAGAAAGAGAAGCTGCTGCTGAACAAAAAAGATTAGACAGTGAAGCTGAACAAAAAAGATTAGACAGGGAAGCTGAACTAAAAAGATTAGACAGAGAAGCTGAAGAAAAAAAAAGCAATAAGAGAACATGAATTTGAGTTAGAGAAATTGAGATTGACAAGTATGAGTAATGTTAATCAGGCATCTAGTGGTAATGGTAAACCTTCTACTTACAAGGTTAAGGTTCCACCGTTCAATCAGTCCAGTGACGATATTACATTCTGGCTGGATAGATTTGAACGTTCTTGTCGTACACATAATGTGGATAAATCACAATATGCTAACCAATTAGCAGAAAACTTGAAAGGTGAATCTCTGACTAGGTTATGCCTTGTAGGAGAAGCAGATAAGGATAATTATGATGTCATTAGGGCGGCTTTGATAAAAAAATACCAGCTAAGTGAGGAAGGCTATCGCCTTTTGTTTAAGACGATGGTGCCTGAGACAGGTGTAGAATTCTCAGAATTCATTGCAAAGGCACGTCTCACAGTTGATCGTTGGATTGAGCTTTCCAAAACAGAAAAAACGTATGAAGGACTTATGGATTTGTTGCTCAGAGATAAGATTATGTCATGTGTTAACAAACCATTCCTTGAATTTATACATGAGCGTAAACCCAAATCTCTAAAGGAAATGGAAGAATATTGTTCCCAATATGTCACTGCACACCCCGACGTGACTTTTGGCAACACTAAGATTAAGGAGAGTATGCCAGTTGCTTCAGCAACACCACACAATCCCAATTATTCACACAGATTTCAGGGACCTCAAAACAGATTTGATAAAAAAGGTAACCATAATAGTTATCAAAACCAAGGTAACCAATCATTTCAGGGTTCTTCTTCAAAGAACTGGAGACGAGCTGATAGCTCTCGACACAGGGGTGGTCACAATTATAGCAATTTCCATAGAGGAAGTAATTATAGAAACTATCTGAGGTATCCGTCTTGGAGTCAACAAGATCGCAATTACAGAGATACTCATTATAATGAATATGATAATGGTAACCAAGAGAACTATGACTCAAACCCAAATAGGGGTTACAATAGAGGTAACAATAACTACAGAGGTAATAATAACCGAGGTAGATCTCAAAACAGAAGACATAAACCACATTTTCAGGCAAACTCTGCACAACAAGAGTCCCATGAAGCCTATAAACAGAGTAAAGACAATAATGACGCTAATAATATGGCATGTGCCGCTTTTGATTTTGGGAGAGCATCTCAGTGCCCCCAATGCAAAACATTATTTGAGCCAACCACAGTGTCTACTTTAAGCTGCGGCCATCCTCTTCCTGCTCTTCCTGCATCAGTCGCGCATGATGGAAGAGGTTCTCTTGTCTTACATAAGGGTTTAGTAAATAACAATCCAGTCTCCGTGCTATTTGATTCTGGATGCACCACAATTGGTGTTAGGCAGTCACTCGTAGATCCTTCCCGTGCCACTGGACAAGTAGTCAAATGTGTAACATTTGGCGGCACATTAGAGAAATACTCTACTGCTATCATTAGGATTGCTACTCCTTTCTTTACAGGAGATGTACACGCATGTCTTCTTCCGAATCCGATCGCTGACCTCATCATCGGTCGCATTCATGGAGTCAAAGAATGCACTCCGCAACAAATTTCCGCGTGGGAAAGGCAAAACATGCAGATTGCTAACGCTGTAGTCACTAGAGCTCAGGCTCTTAATATGCCTCAAACTTCATCTACTGAAGATAATGAAGTGCATAACCAAGATGATCCCTTGGTAATTTCTCGTGACTCGTTTATAAAACAGCAAGAAGATGACCCCACTCTGAAGAAATTCTTCATTCTTGCAACTAAAGGTGATCCGAATAAAGACACAAGTCGTAAATCGTGGATTACAAAGAAGAATGGCGTACTTGTACGTATGGTTCAAGACTCCATTACGTCAAGTCATTCTCAAATCCTGGTTCCCAAGAATTTGAGAGTTAAAATTTTGCAGCACGCTCACGACTCTCAGTGTGCTGGACACATGGGTTTTTCCCGTACTAAGTCAAGAGTCCTTGCGGCTTTCTTTTGGCCATTGGTAAACAAGGACATACGGATTTATTGTCGATCTTGTAAAGTATGTCAGGAAGTTAAATCCAAAGGTCCACGGCATGCTGCACCCATTCAGGCGGCGGACATTCCTATTCGGCCGTTTCAAAAAATGGCCATAGACATTATTGGTCCATTTAAGATCAAGTCTGCCAGAGGACATCAGTTTATCTTGACGTGTGTTGATATGTGCACACGTTGGCCAGAGGCTATTCCTCTGAAGAGCATTACTACTGCTGATATTGCAGATGCTCTTTGGCTTATATTTTCTCGTCTGGGGTTCCCCGGAGAGATATTGTCAGACCATGGCACCCAACTAATATCAGATACCATGTCTCAAGTAATGTCTACTCTGCAGATAGATAGATCTTTAAGTAGTATCTATCATCCAATGTCTAATGGGATGGTCGAACGCCTTAATAGAACACTTAAAAACTTACTAGGGAAGATAACTGAGGATCATCTTCAAGACTGGGACAGAGTTTTACCTGCGGCCCTCTTCGCTTACAGAGAGGTCCCCAATGAACATACAGGATTTTCCCCCTTTGAACTCGTCTTTGGCGCGCGTCCGCGTGGCCCTATGTCGTTGCTTCATGATCTCATAACAGCTGACAATATTGACGATGACACAAAGTCATCCTACGAATATGTCATCGCGTTGAGACAAAAGATTATCGAAGCATGCAAATTAGCAACTTCTTCTTCTGAATTTGCGAAACAGAAGGCAAGGCAATTTGCCAATAAGAAGAGATGCTTACGACAACTTTGTCCTGGGGACAAAGCATTTGTATTACTACCTTGTAGGGAAAACAGACTACTTATTTCTTGGAAAGGTCCGTACGATATAATATCGAAAATTTCCGATGTCGACTTTATTGTCGATATTGATGGGAAGCATAAAACCTTCCACATCAATATGCTTACTGAATTCCATGAACGTCCGGATTATTTGCAACCCATTTTCCAAGCAACGGACGATTCTCCAGTACAACATGGTCATTACTCATCACTGTCCGTGATACAGGATGAGGAAACGAGTTTTTCAGATGTAAATCTTCCTCTTCCAATGATCCCACTTCATTCTAGTGAATCATGGAAGAACGTTACTGTCTCTCCTGATTTGTCTCTAGGAGAACAGCGACAAGTTTCAACTATGTTGCAAACATTTCAGGATGTACTCACTGACATCCCTGGACAAACTCATGTCATTGAACATGACATTGTTCTAACTGACCATACTCCTATTAGGGTTAGACCTTATCCTATACCTATACATTTTCAAGCACAAGTCGAGAAAGAGTTGGATGAGATGATAGATTTGAAAATAATCGAACCATCCACCTCTGCATATTCTTCGCCGATGGTTATTGTTCGGAAAAAAGACAATAACATACGTCTTTGCGTCGACTATCGCAAATTGAATCAAGTAACGAAGTTCGATGCCGAACCTATGCCTTTACTGGAAGAGCTACTTACTCGACTCTCCAAATCTCATTTTTTCACTAAACTTGATTTGTCTAAAGGATATTGGCAAGTTCCTTTATCTGAACGCGCCAAACCTCTCACGGCTTTTTCAACACCTAGAGGTTTGTTCCAATGGAATTTTATGTCTTTCGGTCTTATGAACGCACCAGCTACATTCGTACGCATGATGCGCCGAATCCTATCTTATCGGTCAGATGTCATTGCATATCTGGACATCTGTCTTTTCAGCGATACTTGGGAAGATCACTATTCAGGGTTAGATGAATTGCTGTCTACTTTGCGCGAGCACAACCTGACAGCGAAACCCTCTAAAGCCTATATTGGTTTTAGCGAAATTTCTTTCCTAGGCCACCGAGTTGGTCATGGTTTCCTAAAGACAGAGGACCATAATACAAGTAAGATACTTAACATCTCTATCCCTAAGACAAAAAAACAGGTGAGAAGTCTGTTAGGTCTTATTCAATTTTATGGCAGATTCATTCAGAATCTATCCTCTATCATGGCACCTCTTTCTACACTTTTAAAGAAAGGTTCGCCTAATATGGTCCACTGGTCTCAGGAATGCCAATGCTCTTTGGATAAGATTAAAACATTGTTTTCAACACCACCTATTTTAGTGTTACCTACTAAAGATAAGACATTTGTTCTTCGTAGTGATGCTTCATCCACTGGGATTGGAGCGGCACTAATGCAAGAGTACTCTGGAACTCTGCATCCTGTAATGTATATTTCCAGAAAATTTAATGCGGCAGAAAGGAATTATTCGGTTTTAGACCGTGAGCTATTAGCTATGGTTTGGTCGATCCTCAAACTACAGAGATTCCTTCTAGGCGCACATTTCATAGTAGAAACCGACCAAAAAGCTCTTACTGCTATACAGAGTAAGAATTTGAAGAGCTCGAGGTCTACTCGATATGCAATTGCTCTTCAACCTTTTCATTTCTCTGTGCGAGCTATTCGTGGATCAGATAATGTGATGGCAGACATTCTGTCAAGATGCCCACATGATTCCACATAACTATTAGGTCTTAGACTTCTTGATATGTCTAGTTTATAATAGTTCCTTTCTATATCAAGATAGATACACATTTGTAATTTAATAATATAATGATTGTATCACTACTTAGCGGTTCATTGATGTTTATTCACCGCTGTGCTTTGATGATTTTTCTTCATAAATCATAAATTTAAGATATCTAATACGAAATTATGGTATGAATTTTTTAGGCATTGTGTAATTGCCAGAATTGTATTATACTTTGATGACACCTTCCTGGAAAAATTTACTTGTAGAGAAATAATTTCTCTCAGTTTATGAAATACATTCTCACCAGTCGCTCCATAAGTCGACTTAGCCTCATATTAGGCGTTATATTTATTCCTGATATTTTCATCTGCGCATTATTCATGCGTTGTGAGCCTATTGTACGTTGCTCCTAGATGTATGTCAAAAAAAAAAAGTTCCTTTTTTTTCCGGGAGGTGTGGTAAGACTGTTACGTGCAGTCTTTGATATCTTACAATATAATACATTTGTAAGCTTGTTATGTTCGCAAATATTTTGTAAACAAAATAGATACTTTTTAGTGCTTAAGGAAAAGTCATTATTGAGTTACTTCCCTTGAAAGGAGTGTCGTTACTTTCGATCGAACTCCGCGGATGAATCCAGTTTCTATGGCCTGAATTTATGTGTATTGTTTGTCTGGGTAGGACGAGTCTGTCTTATATCTGTATATCTTTACATATCTAAGTCGAACTATATGGTCTTTTGTCGTTAGAAAGGTCAAAGGGCTGTTCGGCGGATGTGTCGCTAGAGAGGTGTGATTTGGCTTCGCCCTGATGGGGGCTGCGATTTTTGTGTAGCGGCTTGTCGCCGGAAAAAGTGATCTCAGTATTTATGGGGAAAGTGAGTCGTCTAGACCTATCGTGTATGCTTTACCCCAGTGTTTATTCTTATTGCCAAGGAATGGCAGAATCATATTTCTGATACCAAGGTAACAAAAGATTCTCCTTATGAACTCTCTTACGAAGCCACCGCTTTTCGATAGGCACGATTTGTACGTCTGAGAGAATATATTTAACTAGATGAAGATGACATTCATTCCTAGCAGCACTATATCTTGTATGATGAAGTCAATTGTATCATGATAGAATCTACAGAGCTATGAGAACATTTAATGAATGACTAACTTTAATACAGATTCATTATCTGTATCCAAACGTGAGTGACAGCTCACGAGAGAAGCCATCTTGTATCCAAATATTTTGTGACTTTCAAGAAGAGAAAGAGATACCCCGTATTATCGCTTGATGAGTCCAGAGATCACTGCTACACATGAGAACCCAGTACTAGCGGTTCAATATGATTATATGAAAAATATGTGCTGAATATTATTTCAAGGAATCTTCGCTAGACGAGGTTAGGTCTAGAAGCCATCTTGAATGTTGTTTATAATCTGACGTGCTTTGTCAGTAAACTCAGATGATATATATATATGGGCAATACTGAGTGCTTGTCTACTGACAGTCCATTGTGCTATTATTCTACATGAGTGCCCATGTATCATTGCAAGACCATTTATCCACTGTACCATGATGTATTATGCCAACCTGTGATTTGTCACTATTCGTGCTGTCGAGTGTGTACGTCCAATTAAACTGTAGCAAAGGTACACAGTCGTTGGTGTCGATGACTTCCAGCCATACATGAGTGTGAGAAAAAGACCATTTGCCAACACCACGAACTCTTCTTATCATTCGCATATTATACTCACAATCTATGTCTACACACCACTGCGTAGGTCGAGTTGACATTCCATACTCAAACCACAAGCAACACAACAACACAGCATGTAGCTCTGGTGATGTTCTAGTGAGCTTATATTTATCAACTGATGAGCAAAGAAAATAGAGTTATCAACTAAAAGAGAGACTTTATCAAATGGTAAAAGCTTTAACACTTTAACACGTAAGCACTAATTTCTATTAATAGAAAATCAGAATGACAATCCCCACGAATGCTATTAACACATCTTCCACAATGGTTCTAGACTACGTGTTTAGACTATCCGAAAAATTCTGAGTGACAACTGATAGCAGGTTTAAAAGACCACAGTTTATATATCATCATGGTTATCTGATCTACAGCTGATGCTACTTTTCACGTTACCATGCGTATCGCAAAAATCAGAAACCTGAGTTCCTTAGATAAAGGCTTTACGGTCGCTCTATCGGGCGTTGCTAATCGACATCAGAAGAATTCTCACGTCTAACGGGGTTCTCGAAGATTTTGCCCCGCGACTCGACATCAAAGCATTAGCTCCCCTTTCCGTAGACTTCAAAAGGCCGTTACGACTGTTTCACGTGTTTTCTGTCTGAGATCGTATGCCTGACAGATACTGGCGTGGCAAAACGAGATAAACGAAAGCTGATTCGCTACCTGTTTTTGACAGGCAGGTCCCGAAAGTTTGTAAACACTTTGTTTGTTTATGTTCAAGGAAAAGAGGCGTGGATTAAAAAGTGAGTAAACACAGGTTGTAAATGCATGGTTTTGCTAGCAAATCACAGAACGCTACGAGGTCACGAAAGACTGTCAGATACTGTAGGCTATATTTCCATTATACGTCACACAAGGCAACATGATAAGATGGATCTAGTCATACTTGCACAACAGGAGAACTAGAATCACTCTTGATGGTCTGCAGGGCAGAAAAGTGTTGCTCTATCAGGGGGTACCTCAAGGAGGAGTAATTTCCCCAACACTCTTCCTTGTTTATATCAATGACCTGATGAAAGATCTCCCCGCTGGAGTGAAAGCTGCCTTAAATGCAGACGACCTAGTACTCTGGTGCGCCGATGAAAACGTCACCACAGCAAATTATAGAATGCAGCGGGCAGCAGACATGCTAATGTCATGGGCAGAGAAATGGCTTATCACAATAAACACAGACAAAACCTCCACAACACTGTTCTCCTCGCCCCCAAGGACAAAGCAGCTAACATATACCTGGGGACAACCATGATCAAGGAAGAAAGCTACCCCACCTATCTTTGGGTGACATTTGACCAAAAGCTTCCATGGAATAAGCATATTGAAAATGCAGAGGGAAAAGCCCGAAGACGACTAGGCATACTCAGAAAATTAGCAGGTACCAACTGGGGAGTAAATGAACGAACTCTAAAGAAGATTTATACTGGAGTAATAAGACCACACTTAGAGTTCGGCTCAGCAGCATGGTCGTCAGCTGCTAACTTACATCTGCAGTCGTTGGACAAGTGCAAAATCAAGCTCTTAGGCTCATTACATGAGCCATGAAAACTACACCGATATCAGAGATGCAGAAAGCTGCTGGATTACAGACATTGTCCTATAGAAGAGACACAAAAACCATGATCCAGATGGAAAAGTACAACAGTATGCCAACGCACCCAATGAAGGCAAGACTAGATGATCTGGCATTGGGACGTCTAAAACGTAACAGCTTTGTGCATCGGGGAAAAAGACTTAAAAGACAGCATCAAGAAGACCTATCCATGAAGACAACACCGCTGAAGCCCACCCTATACCCTGTACCATGGGAGCAGGCCAGCAGTGCCCTCCAAATTAATACATCAGTCAGTGGTCTCACAAGTGGATGTGAGTATAATGATCTGCAAAAACGAACTGCTACATTGAGTATGATACAAGAAAGCTATCCCGAACAATCATGGATACATGCCTATACAGATGGATCAGCAACAAATGCTGTTAGGAATGGAGGTGTCGGTATCTTTATCGCATATCCTGACAACCACTATGAGACTAGGCACATTCCCACTGGTAAATTCTGTTCCAACTATACAGCTGAGGTTCAAGCTTTAGAGCAAGCTGCAAATATGATTTATAACGCCAACTCTGACTGTCACCAGGTAGTCATCCTCATAGATGCACTGTCTGTACTGCAAGCTCTCAAAGGTGGTAAACTCCCTCATCTGAGAAATGAACTAAACAAGGTAGCTGCCAAAAAGAGAACCATACTTCAGTGGGTACCATCTTATTGTGGTGTACCCGGAAGTGAAAAGGCAGATAAACTTGCAAAAAAGGGAGGAGAATGTGAACAAGAAGATAACGAAATCACATACTTTGAGAAAAAGAGAGCTATCCAGACTATCAGAAGAGAACAGAACCAACCCAACGACGACTACCACACTCTTGACCGGCAGGGACAGATCACCATTTTTCGCCTCAGGACAGGGCATAACAAACTGAATAAACACATGCACAAGCTACGATTGTCTGCTTCACCACTGTGCACATGTGGATTAAACGAACAAACTGCTGATCATGTTCTACAGCACTGTCCTCTGTACGACCAGTTAAGAAAGATATACTGGCCCAATAACTCAACCCTAAACTCAAAGCTGTATGGAGCTAAAGAGGAACTTCAGACAACGGTCGAATTCATCATGAGAACTCGTCTGACGGTGTAAACATCAGACAACGGTCGAATTCATCATGAGAACTCGTCTGACGGTGTAAACATCAGACAACGGTCGAATTCATCATGAGAACTCGTCTGACGGTGTAAACATCAGACAACGGTCGAATTCATCATGAGAACTCGTCTGACGGTGTAAACATCAGACAACGGTCGAATTCATCATGAGAACTCGTCTGACGGTGTAAACATCAGACAACGGTCGAATTCATCATGAGAACTCGTCTGACGGTGTAGACATCAAAGATGCGATCGCAAGAAGAAGAATAAATGGGGATTCCACTTAAATACAAATATGGCATTGGGAATGATCTTCAGTAAAGGTAGGGTTGTTAAAAATAAGACAATTGACATAAACATTCAGGGGCAAACAACAATTATTACAATCCAAACCACTTGATACCTAGGAATGACACTAAACTAACAGCTTAACTGGAACAAACACATAGATTGATGGAGTCTTGCAGACTGTTAACTAACATGCTGAGGTATTTGAAAGATCATAGGTGGGGTATAAGCACCACAACAATGATCACGTTATATAAATCTTATATGAGAATTCATTAGACCAGATGTAGCAAAAGAGATATTTAGATGGAAGTTTATTATTATGCTCGTATTTCTGGCAAATACTTACCTAAACTCTATCGGATGTTCCGGCGTAATATCTTGGGTACCTTCACATACTGGCATAGAAGTAAATAAAAAGGCAAATAATAAAGTTAAGAAAAGTAGATCTAATAAAAACCAAACAAAGGTGGGGATCTAAACAAAGCTCAAAAGCTTAATTGAAAGAATAATAACTGACAAATGGACAGTGGCGTTGGATGGAAGTGTGAAGGCAGACATGCACATAAATTGTTCAGAGCTCCAACAAGAACGTGTCAAGCATCTAGAGAACTAAAAATTCCTAGCAATAAGAAACTTCTTAGACTGCAACTGGGAATGGGCTATTTTAGAATAGAAGAACCTTACTGAGCAGAGTGTTTGGAGGAAAATAATATAGAGCATTTCCTTCTAAAATGTAGGAAGTATGAAAAAAAGAAAATTAATATAAGATTATTTGCAGGCAAGTGATTCAACCATAACTGTGGACCAGGCTTTGAGAGTAGAAAGACTTAGAGAATTGCAGAATATAGTGACACAGTATATAACACAAACAAATAATAATATATACTGAAGCACATTAAAAACGCACCACTATTATATACTGACGCCGAGAAGCTGGAAAAAAAAGTGTGGGAATGGATTTTCCCCGTGTTTGTCATGAGATAGAGAGTGCATGATTCAACCCACGGGTTTGTGTACAGACTACATGAAAACAATGAAAGTTAAACGTGCAACACGATTCCCAACAGCTATGACCCTGAAAATGTGTACGCGTTGTGGCAGTATACTCGGTATAAAAAGGCCGTTGAGACAAAACACCCAGTACATGTGCTTGAAATGCCACGACTATCTGAAAACGACCGCCAACGAGCCATTGGTATGTTGGAGACCGGAATGAGCTCGCGGGCCAATGCCAGAAGGATGAATTGCCACTACAGCACTATTGTTCGTCTCAATGAACGTTACGGAACCACTGGCAGTGCCCGGGATAGACTTCGGAGTGGCTAACCACGAGTTACTACCCCTGCGCAAGATCGTCATATTGTGCTGAGTCACCTAAGGAATCGTTCTCTCCCGGCAAGTCAAACAGCAAGAGCAATAGTGAGTAGACGTGGGCAAGTCTCTCGAATGACAGTCATACGACGACTCAGAGATACAGGTCTTACTGCAAGACGACCTTATGTTGGGCCAAACTTGACTCACAGACATCGTCAGCAGCGCCTGCAATGGGCAGAGCAACATGTCAGATGGACTAGACTGCAGTGGAATGCTGTCCTATTCACAGACGAGAGCAGATTCAACATATCCTTTGCTGATGGACGTATGCGGATTTGGCGACGGTGTGGAGAGCGCTTTGCAGATTGCTGTGTTCGTCAGCACAACCGATTTGGAGGTGACAGTATTCACATTTGGGAAGGATTCAGTTTTCACCATCGCTTGCCTCTTCACGTCTTCCGTGGAAATGTTAATGCTATGACATATCGAGATGAGGTTCTGGATGCCTTGGTTGCTCCTGCGTTCACAAATTATCCAGACTTGCAGCTTCTCCAGCAGGATAACGCACGTGCGCACACCGCATGCATTACGCAGCAATATCTACAGCAGCACAACATTGTGACGATTGATTGGCCTGCCCTATCACCAGACATGTCCCCTATAGAACATCTGTGGGACGAGCTTGGACGCAGAGTCTACAGGCAATGTTCTCCAGCTAATCTGCAACAGCTCGAAGCTGCTCTTACACGTGAATGGGACTTGATTCCCCGGAATTTCCTTCAGATACTTGTGCGTTCCATGCGGAGCCGCTGCCAAGCTTGTTTGCAAGCACACGATGGACATACCAGATACTGAGGATAGTGTGAATTAATTTTTTTTATTGGTTGCATTTTTGGTTTTCTCCCTTGCCTGCACAGAATGCAATGAATTTCATAACAATCAAAAGTACAAATTAATGACCAGCATGGATTCATAGGAAAATAAATAAAGATTCCAAATATGTAAACTTGTAAACACTTATATTTACATTTCACACTCTGTTCCTGGATTATACAGGTGGTGCGTTTTTAATGTGCTTCAGTATATAAGGATCAGTGATGGTATGATGGGAAAGTGAGACCCTTACTGATGATTGCAGATAATTGGTGGATTGGGCGTCATCCCAGACTTTCCCATCCTTCTCCCCCTTGTTAACAACATGGAAGTTGCGAGAAGCGGTTTGTTTTTTGTGTTGTTTTTTTTAAGGGTAGAGCACACACATATACATTCACATAATTTTACATTTTTTATTTACTCTATTTGGACTGAGTGAGGTGAGGAAATTATATCATATATTGATATTGGAAATCAATATTAGTATCTTGGAATATCCTAATTATAATTAACAATAACATTAAGAATTATAGAAGACAGTACCGATATTTGAGAAATGGCAAGCTGTGTGTGGCATAGGTGAAGGGGAGAAAAGTCCACTTCACAGGGGAAATCACTCAAGTTTTGTCTCAGAAGGAAGTTAGATTACACATAGTGGTGACACTATTGTTCAGAGACCTTGTGGGAGGATGAATGGATGACTCCCGGCTGGATGACTTGTAGGAGAAAATGAATAATGAAGGATAAACCCTTCTCAGTGGAAAGGACTGAGGGTACGTGAAAATATTTAGTGAAGTGAGTACTGCCTCCAAGTCGCTGTTAATGCAATTAATGACATGAGCCGCCAGTTGTACGAGGTATCATATGTGCAAGTACCAATACTTGAAAGTCTGTAACTTTCTTGATTGTCCTTGTTACTGTTTTCCATGTTTAAAACCATACAACAGGACAGACTTGATATTTGAGCTGAAGATTGTGATGTCTGTGTTCTTCTTTGATCCTTAGCCGCCGACTGTCATAGCAGTCAGTGGCCATCACGCTTGTGGCATCTTGTAGGGCAGCAACAAACTGCTTCCACTTTGCTCGGTTGGTGGCCATCCTTCGTGCAGTGCCCCAGCTCTGGTTCATTCTTTGCATCTCGGCCTCCAGTTTTCCGCCAAGTTGTTTTTGGTTGGCCTCTCTTTCACTTTCATTTAGGGGTCCATAGCATAACAGTTCTTGTGATGGTATCAGGGTCTCTTCTGAGGACATGACCAACCCAACTCCAGCGTCTGCCAGCTATGATGGTGGGCATGTCCTCTTGGTCACTCCAAGCAAGCAGCTGTTGATTGGTAATATATTCTGAGAATTTTCCTCGATGTCTGTGTTGGACTTGATTTATTGTTGTTGTGATTTTCATGTATTTCCTAATGCAGTGTAGCTTCTCTTGTTTTTTGTATTCTTATTTCTATATGTCAGTTCCTCCAACTTTGCCTATATTGCTGCCAACAGATGCACGAGTTCAGATCTTATAGGGATGTTTCCTCAAGTGCAATCTTGCCATCAGATATTGCATTTACTCTCAAACTTTGTGGTTTTTTTATTTTATTTTCATATAAGAATGATATAATATTGATTTAGAATTCTTATTTTAATTTGATACGTAATTAACAATTCCTAAAGCCCCATTATGTAATGACTATTGCATTTACTTTAACAAACAATGTAAAAAAAAGATGAAGTACAATCAGCAATCAATCAATCAATCAATACCCTTTAGCTCCCCAAGGAGCATATGCCTTCAACAAACACATGCCAAGTCTTCCTGTCCTGTGCCATCCACTCAAGTTCTTTCCATGTTTTCCTCGTCATTTTCACCTCTGTATCCAGCCCTCCTCTCCATGTGTCCCCTGGTCCACCTCCGCCTCTTTCCCTGTGGATTCCAGAACAAGGACTGCCCTGTAATGCTATCAACAGGTTTCCTCAATGCGTGTCCCACCCATCGCAAGTGTCTTCTTCTCAGCTCCATCTCCACCAGTACCTGTCCGGCCCATCACCAATTCCACATCTGCGACCTTGCCACACCACTTCTGTCCTTCTATTCTATGCAAGCACCTGTTTATAAAAGTCTGCAGCTCCTTAGCCGTTGTTTCTGTTGCTCTCCATATCCCAGAGCCATACAACAGGACTGACCCGACACCTGGAGTTGAAGATTCCTGTTTTCATATTGGACTTGATTTCTGACCTCCATATGTTTCCCAATGCAATAAAAGCACCTCTTGCTTTTTGTATTCTTATTGTGATATCATTGTCTGTCCCTCCAATTTTGTCTATATTACTACCAAGATATGTGTACGATTCTACATCCTTTAGTGGTGTTTCTTCAAGTTCAATCTTGTTATAATTTCTTGCATTTATTCTCATAATCTTTGTCTTTTCCCTGTGTATTTTCAGGCCCACTTGTTGTGACCTCTCATCGAGAATTTTCATGTTCTCTTGCATCTGATTATGGTTATGGGACAGAAGAGCCAAGTCATCTGCAAAATCCAGATCATCAAGCTGTTTAGTCAGATTCCACTGGATTCCATTTCTGATGTGTGATGTCGATGTTTTCATAACCCAATCTATTGCTAGTAAGAAAAGAAATGGAGACAAGAGGCATCCCTGTCTCACTCCCTAAATCTCTTATCCTAAATGGTTCTGTAAGTTGTCCTTCATGAAGAACTCTGCATGTCATGTCTTCATAGGTCTTCCTTATTAAGTTAATGATCTTCATGGGAACTCCATAATGCCTCATCAGTTTTCAAAGTGATTCTCTGTCTACACTGTCAAATGCCTTTTCATAGTCCACGAATCCGATGTAAAGTGGTGAGTTCCATTCCAGACTTTGTTCAACTATTATTCTCAATGTGGCTATCTGGTCTTGTGGCAATCAGCAATGGCCAAAATATAATTTTTAATCAGCAATGGTAGAAACATTTTTTTTAATAATCAGCAGTAGTTAAAATAGCTGTTATCAACTAATAGTCATTTAAAATCATTAGTTCCAAATAATCAACTGCAAAAATATTAGTTTCAATCAAAATGGTGAAAACACCAGTAAAGATTACTATATGAGTTTCAATGAAAAAACAATGAAAATTATGTACAATGTTATGCATAATTCAAGCAAGAGAAAAGTATAATTATAATAATGATAAAGCATCTATGCCATAAGTTTGGTTTTGTATTTTTTATGTGAATGATTATACAGATATATCTTTATAATTATAATAGAAAACAGTTGACCTGAAAGGCATAAGATGTTAACAATGGTTTTCAAGAGGGAAAGTAATCACCTTTAAAAGCAGAGGAAATTCAATGATGACAACAGTATGGATTACATGATGTTATACTCCTGTAAACTATAATCACAGATAACATTTGTTATGATAGATTCATAATATATGAAAAAAACCATGTTAGGTTTTAACTGGTTTTATAAAGTTTGTACAGTTCAATTTCTTCACAGGTACTTTTTTGGTTTGGTTTTTGGAACATGAACAGAAAAACATGTTTGTCTTATGCATAGAATACCCAGTGTTAATACTGATGAATCTAAGTCAAAGTAGTTCAACTTATTCAACCCCGAGGGCCATATAAACCAAAAATTTAAAGTTCAGCGGGACATTATTGATAAAAAATTCAAACGCTAGGTGAAAATCAAAGAGTGCAAAATGAAAAGAAAATAAATAAATAATAATTAAAAATGACAATGAGCATTGAATTACTATGGAAATAATTTTAGTTTTATTCTTACGTCGTAATGGGAAGTTTGTGGGGTGTGGATTTTCTTTAACCAGAGTCTCGATATCAGTGTCAGTCGAACGGGTTTTAGTGCTGACTGCAGGCAGTAAAAAATTGCTTTGCAGTGTACATTTTGAGTCTAATCTCAAAAGTATTAATTATACCATATAATTAAAGAAATATTTTTTGTATGAGCGCGGTTCACAAAACAATATTATGCGGGCCACATTTGGCCCATAGGAATGCACTTGGACAACGCTGATCTAAGTAGATGGGTTCAATACAGTTTGCGCAGTTAATTTCCTTAACTGAAGACACTCTTGACAGGTAGGTAGAGACATGTATAATTTGTCTCGGTCTTTTCCTTCACCTGTTTTATTCTTAATGGGTTTGTATACTCTGCTTTGGTGTGACAGAGAATATTCCAAAATAAAAAGAACCCACAACTCCTCTTGCGCAAGTGACTTAGACTTGTACATTTCTGAAGAATATATTATTAAGGCAAGCATTTGGATGCAGCAAGCCTTAACATTACTGCAGGAGTGCACCAAAGCATGGCCAGTGATGATAAATGAAGGGAAAAACAACATACACAGTGTTCTCCCTCTCAAATAAGCCACAAAGTTCTAAATTAAGGCTAAATAGGGAAAAATCTACATTTGGATGCAGCAAGCCTTAACATTACTGCAGGAGTGCACCGAAGCGTGACCAGTGATGATAAATGAAGGGAAAAACAACATACACAGTGTTCTCCCTTGTAATAATTTTACCATGATACAACTTTAAAATATCTCCAAATTTCACGATAAAATGTAGGGATAAAAATAATGCGTAAGATCCTAGGCGACATGCTCGCCCATGCCAGCCTTTTCCTGCCACCATTCAAATTATCTAGTTAGACGTGCAGACGGAACGTTTACCCTTTGTAGACGGGGGGGAATGAAACGGAGATCAAAAAAGGAAAAATATGACTGAACACGTGTTAGAAGTTCGAACGGCAAAAGACGCAATTGGTGGTGAAAGGAAAAAAATTCACGTCACTAGTTGACATAAGTAAGGAAATGGACAAGAAAAGGACCTTAGCTCTTATTCGAGACAGTCATTTCTTGGACGTTTTTCGATACTTGGTCTTTATTTGAATGCCGCGGCAAAACACATGAGAGAAGGTTCTCGAACAAATTTCAAAAACTAAACTTGAAAAAAAATAATATGTTTTTTCTTAATAATAGAGTTATGAAAATAAAACCTAGCTAGTTTGATAGCCCATCTTGAGCAGAGAAATAATATGCTTTCAATTATACAGACGGATAGATAATAAGGAAGATCTTGACAAAAGACTGTATTGTTCATATCAGACGAGCGACTGCACTGTTAACCCATGTCACTACAAGTTTCGAAAATCTTGGCCTTGAGCATGCAAACGTAAAAATCGAGCTGTAATTAAAGAGAGGGGAAGTGGTGGAGAATTGTAGCTAAAAATAACTTAGGAGGCAGATTCGTGTAGGAAATACATGTAAAACCAAGTATGTTCTTATGAAAAAACAAGTAGACACAGACGGACTAACAGACCGTAATAATACTTGACTGAGATTTGACTGAAGTGACTTTTTGGTTGTAATTTGAAAGTTAGGGGGCAAGTCGGCGATTGGTCAACGCATTTTATAGTAGCGCGATAGAGATGTGAAATTTTGCCATTTGACATAAGTCTGTTCAGAGACGCAGTTTAAATTAATAAGTGGTGTTGATTCCTGAAGAATACAAATATATAGTGGGACGCCATCATACAGCCAGCAGCTCAGCTGAGTTTTGCTAGCAAATTTAACTGTGTTCTCAATTCTGAATTCTGGTAAGAATGAACAATATTTATTTTGTATATTTTAATAATTCGAGTGATTGATACTGCCAAATCATAAAAATGATTACGACAAGTAAGTGTTCGCTCTAGATCCCCAGCCCAAGTTCAGGGTCTAGAGACATACATACAAAGAAAATATATAGGGACGCCTAAATGAAACTATGAAAAAGGATCTAGTGTTGAGATCAGTGGAACATATCACCTATCTTATTCAATAGCAGGAAGCTATTGAACAAATCTCAGATGCAATGTAGTCTTGGGGAACTAGTACTATGTGAAACCAACTAGGTAAGATGTGCTGTGTGGTCAGAGAGATCTGACCCAGTCTATGTGGTGTTGTTGTGTGTAGTGTTGTGTGCAGAAGTGGTTCAGGAGGTAGAATTCTGACACATGACCCAATACTTCTGTTTCAGAATTGTGAGTTTCTGTTTGGCACCAAAGCGGTGTCAAATGCTGTAGTAATATATACAAGTGTGGACCAGTGTAGTCTACCATTGTGTCAGAGCAGCCGTATATTATCCCCCAGCACGGAGAGGAGGGGCCACCAGACTTTTGTACTAGATCGACGCAGGCGAGATAAGTGTTATCTGGCCTGCTGGACGTTCACCAACTGATTTTACCAACTAACCCACCAACTAATTTACCATATAAATAAAGACATACCATTGGGGGAAATTAAACTATATATTCATCCCCTAAGTCGATGGACAATGTTTGGTAGTCATAGACTGGGAGTGATGACATCACCCCAACAGCATATCTAGTAATAAGTTCTCCTGGGACTATCTTAATATAATTATTATTAACCAGTTATTTGAAATAATTAGGTACACATTTTCCATTTTATTATGTCATATGATTATGCATTCCAGTTATAACTCCATAATATTTCTTATGTTCTGACCAACTAAACATTTGGTTCAGAACAAAATAAATTTATCAAAAGATTTAAATTTTAAAACTAAAACAGCCTGAGTTAGTTCAGTGTGTTATAAAGTTTATTAATATTATTAGACTTATTAATTATCTGTGTGTGTGTGTGTGTACTCTACCACAACACATTACATATCAGTACCCTAGACTTTTAACGTAGCTACATTCATTAGAAAAAAAGATATGTGTGAGGTCGTAAGTGGTAGTAAGAAGGGCCTTCTGTAATTCACATCTACATTTATCTCAGGAGCCTTCACAGCTGACCTCATACATCACACTAGGTAACATCAACCATACAATACCATCAAAATCCACTACATATATTGGGGGCTCGTCCGGGATAATTAGCTTATCAGTAATATTAGGATCTCCTGGTGGGAGAATTAAATCAGGGGAACAAATTGTAAAAATTAAAAGTGTCCCTTAAAATTGAAAGTGAAAATAAAAGTTGGTGAATCTTCACAGCCAGTGGTAATTAATTAATTAATTGGTTAATTAGAATTACTTTAGTCAATAGTTAATTAGAATTATTTTGGTTATTGATTGGTTAGATTTTTACCTTGATCATTGTTATTTTGTGTGATGGCTGAGCTGGCAAAGTTCAGATCAGCTGCTGTGCTAACGGCGAAGGAAATGGGAATGGATGGTCAGGTTTTAATTCAGTATGTAACTGCTGAATGTGACAAGTATATTGAAAGGGAAGATAGGAGGTTAGCTGAAGAGAAGAGGTTACAAATTGAGGCTGATAGAGAACTTAAGAGGCTGCAGATTGAGGCAGAAGACAAACAACAGCAAAGGGAAGCAGAAGATAAAAGATTGACTGCCGAAAGGGAGGCAGAAGATAAAAAGGCCGAAAGGGAGGCAGAAGATAAAAAGGCCGAAAGGGAGGCAGAAGATAGAAGGTTGCAAAGGGAGCACGAATTACGACTAAGGGAGCTGGAGTTACAAGGCCAGGCTCCTGAAAATGGTGCCAGCCCTTTTGCCTCAGATGCTACGCCTAGTCAGGGAGCCTCAACATCAGCTATGGGGTTTCATTTAGACCATTTTGTTGAAAAAGACGATGACATCGAGGGGTACCTCAGTCGTTTTGAATTATTAGCTACTACATATGGGTTAGAGAGAGAGAGGTGGAGTTTAAAGTTATCACAGGGACTGAGAGGTACTTCTTATGAAGTCTTCGCAAAAATGAACAGAGAAGACCAAGACAATTATGACATGTTAAAGCAGGCTTTGTTATTGAGGTACGAAAAAAATGGTGAATTTTATCGTAAGAAATTTAGAAATGCCAAACTGTTGTCTGGGGAGACATACCACCAATTCTCTGCCAGACTGGAAACCTATTTGAGAAATGGACTGCTCTGGGGAAGACCCAAGATCTTAAAGAGATGATCATGATAGAGCAATTGAGAGAGTCCATGGCTCCAGACATGAGAAAATTTCTCATGGAACAAGGTGCAGAGAAGTTGGGGGAGGTTTTAAATGTCGCTGAGAGGTATCAGGCAGCCCAGGCAGAGGTAAGTGGCACTAAAAAGAAGCACATAGAAACTTTTAAAGCTCCACAGCCATTTAATAAATTTGAAAATAGAGAACAGGGTAATAAAGGCAGGACAAACTTTGAACGGCCAAGAAATGACTATCGAGACAGAAACTCACAGTTCAATGACCAAAAATACAATGAAAGAAAACCGTTTAACCAAGGAAAAAGATGGTGCAAATGGTGCAAGAAAGATAACCATAACACCGAATTTTGTAGAAGGAAACCTTCAAACATTGCTGCAATGAAGTCGGGGACTCAAAGATTAAAGGTTAATCCTAATGGACAGCAGGAACCTTATCACCCCCCAGTTTGTGAGGATGTTATTTGTAATGGGGTCACCATAAGGTGCCTTTATGATACAGGTTTGGATTATGATTCAGTTGTGAAGTCTAGCCTAGTGGACCCAAGTCAGTATACCACAGAAACAGTGGAAATACAAGGGGCGACTAAGGACATACCACTCATGACACTTCCCATCGCAAGGATAACGGTGAAAACTCGCTATGTGGAAGGAGAGATCAGAGCAGCAGTGATAGATGAACCAATCTACCCTCTGATATTGGGGTGTAGATACGTCTTCTTGGGGAATCCCGAGAGACCTGTGATCATGGCGACAGTGCAGACCAGGTCACAGAAAAAGGAGGAAGAAGGTGAACCTATAAATGCTCATCCAGAGGAGATGAGGAAGGCGCAGGCTGAGGATAGGACACTCAAGCCATGTTTTAAAAAATTGCCCAAATGCCACACACCTCCAAGCAAGGGAGAATATTTTATGAAGAACAAACTATTATACAGGAAGGCCGGAACTGGAACAAATGGTCACAACCAGCTGGTTCTTCCCACTTCATATAGGGATAAAGTGATGGAACTCGGGCATGCGATTCCCTTCAGTGGTCACATGGGGATCAGCGCCACAGGACAGCGTATAGCTTGTCATTACTTCTGGCCAGGGATAACGGAGGATATAAAGAGATATGTCAAATCCTGTCCAGAATGTCAAAGGGTAGCTCCAAAGCACTGGACTGCTCCTGCAACTCTAGGGGAAATGCCCATAGTGGGAACACCTTTTGAGAGGGTTGCAGTGGATATTGTGGGACCTCTCACTCGGACCAAGAGGAG
Organism: Oreohelix idahoensis; assembly: GCA_024509875.1. Classification (NCBI taxonomy): domain Eukaryota; kingdom Metazoa; phylum Mollusca; class Gastropoda; order Stylommatophora; family Oreohelicidae; genus Oreohelix; species Oreohelix idahoensis. Next base: position 490,763 of record JAMPIV010009326.1, on the reverse strand, counting down.
GAACAGTTACATCCTTACTCTGGTGGACACTTGTTCTATGTGGGGAGAGGCGGTAGCCCTGCCATCAATTGATTCAAAACATGTAGCAGAGGCACTACTTACAATATTCACAAGATTAGGATTCCCGCATCAAATCTTGACTGATAATGGCTCTCAGTTCAAGGGGAAACTAACGGAAGAAGTTTTTAAGCTATTTCAAGCCAGACACTTTCATTGTAGTCCGTACCATCCGCAAGGGAACGGCCAGGTAGAGAGGTTTAATGGGACTCTCATTTCTATCCTGAGGAAGCTGGCACACGAAAAACCGGATCTGTGGGATCAATTCCTGCCCGCCGCGTTGTTTGCGTATCGGGAGGTACCACATAGTTCAACCGGGATGGCTCCCGCAACTCTGCTATTTGGGAGACCAATAAAAGGTCCATTAGAAGCTTTATTAAGGACCTGGACAGATGAGAAGGCAGAAGAGACTGTTACCTCATCTTATCAATACGTGAACGAACTGACCACTCGTCTGAAAGCTGGATGGAAACTGGCAAATGATAATTTGAGACAAGCCAGGAAGAAACATGCAGCATATTTTAATAGGAAGGCAAAGGACAGAGAACTAGCTGTGGGAGAGAAGGTGCTTCTTCTACTACCCGGCAGCCAGAATAAATTACAAATTGGATGGCAAGGTCCATATACGGTTCTAGAGAAGGTGTCTAGAACAAACTATAAAATTGACAAAAAGGGGAAGGAGAAAGTTTATCATGTAAACCTGTTAAAGAAGTATCTGGACAGACCACTCCAGGAAAGCACCCCCTTACTGACCTTGGCTATCGCAACTCAAATGCAAAAGGAACCACTCACCTCGCATGAATACCCATTACATCCTTGTGAAACAGCGGCACAAGTAAAAGTCAGTAAGCACCTGACTAAAAATCAGAGGGAGAGAGTTCAACAGGTTCTGGAGGAACATACAGATATATTAACAGATAAACCAGGACATACAAATTTGCTACAGTATGACATGAAACTGGTAGACTCAAACCCAATCTGTATGAGAGCCTATTCTATTCCGTTCGCGAAGGAGAAGGCATTGAAGGAAGAAATAGATTATTTGTTGAAGGAGGGGATTATTTCACACAGTGAATCATCTTTTAGCTCCAGTGTAGTTTTGTTGACCAACGGGCTGATCACCCGTTTGCCAGTCACTTCGATTACGGAAACAACAGCAAATGGATTGATTTGCCGTTGCCCTAAAGACGCCAATAGGCGTGATGGGAAACAATGGCACAGAAAACCTATCTGCTGTTGCCCTAAGACGCCACTAGGCGTAATGGCCACTGACTGCTTTGACGGTCGGTGGCTAAGAACGGAAGAAGAAGAAGAAGTAGTTTTGTTGAGGAAACCGTCTGGGGAACACAGACTGTGCATAGATTACAGGAAACTGAATGCTGTCACAGAAGGACAAGTGGATCCATTACCAGACACAAAACAGTTATTTGCCAGATTAAACAAGGCAAAATACTTTTCAAAGGTGGATCTTAGTAAAGGCTATTACCAGATTCCAGTGAAGCCTGAAGTGAGACCTTATTTAGCGTTTAGCACATCGGAAGGACATTATGAATTCAACATGCTACCATTCGGATTGAAAAATGCTCCGAGTGTATTTTCAAGGATGATGCGCAAATTGTTGGATCCCCTGAATAACCCATGTATCACGAATTTCATGGATGATATTCTCGTCGCCACAGAGACATTTGAAGAACACATTGACGCTCTAAAAATGTTATTTGATAGGCTTAGGGAGGCGAACTTAACTGCTAGGCCAACAAAATGTTGTATTGGATGCAAAGAGTTGGAATTCTTGGGACACACTGTATATCAGGGTAACATGACCCCTGATCCCAAGAACTTGGAAAAACTGCAGAGAGCACCTAGACCACAAACAAAAAAGGACGTGCGATCATTCGTGTCGTTATGCGGATTTTATCAAAAATATATCAAAAATTTTAACTCTATTTGTGCTCCTCTGACTGATCTGACTCGCAAGGGACTTCCAGATAAAATTATTTGGACTGCGCAATGTGAATTAGCTTTCCAAGAATTAAAGGAAAAACTCACTAGCAAGCCTATTCTCAAATTGCCTGATTTGACACAGGACTTTGTGGTGAGAACAGATGCAAGTAATGTAGGCCTCGGGGCGGCCTTGTTGCAGAGGTCATCTTCACCCGATGGGGAACTGAACCCAGTCGCTTATGCAAGCCGCAAATTGAATAAAGCGGAACAAGGATATTCTACAAGCGAAAAGGAATGTTTAGCGTTAATCTGGGCAATAAAGAAGTTCCAAATCTATCTGTATGGTAGGACTTTTGTGGTCCAGACGGATCATCAGCCCCTGGTATTCTTATCTCAGGCTAAGCATGAAAACGCAAGATTGTTGAGGTGGTCTTTATTGTTGCAACCTTATCAGTTTATTATCGAATATATCCCAGGGTCATTGAATGTCGGTGCAGATTTCCTCAGTCGGCACCCCTGTGATCAAGATTAGAGTAGTGGCAGGCGTGAGGAGAGATTTTATCTATGTGTATCACTGGTTTTGGAACTTGCCGTAGTGCATGTTCTCAGGTGGGGAGATGTGTGATAATTTTACCATGATACAACGTTAAAATATCTCCAAAATTTAACGATAAAATGTAGGGATAAAAATAATGCGTAAGATACGAGGAGACATGCTCGCCCATGCCAGCCTTTCCAGCCATCATTCAAATTATCTAGTTAGACGTGCAGACGGAACGTTTACCCTTTGTAGACGGGGGAGGGGGGGATTGAAACGGAGATCAAAAAAGGAAAGTTATGACTGAACACGTGTTAGAAGTTCGAACGGCAAAAAAGACGCAATTGGTGGTGAAAGAAAAAAAATTCACGTCACTAGTTGACATAAGTAAGGAAATGGACAAGAAAAGGACCTTAGCTCTTATTCGAGACAGTCATTTCTTGGACGTTTTTCGATACTTGGTCTTTATTTGAATGCCGCGGCAAAACACATGAGAGAAGGTTCTCGAACAAATTTCAAAAACTAAACTTGAAAAAAATATGTTTTTTCTTAATAATAGAGTTATGAAAATAAAACCTAGCTAGTTTGATAGCCCATCTTGAGCAGAGAAATAATATGCTTTCAATTATACAGACGGATAGATAATAAGGGAGATATTGACAAAAGACTGTATTGTTCATATCAGACGAGCGACTGCACTGTTAAACCCTGTCACTAAAAATTTTCGAAAAATCTTGGCCTTGAGCATGCAAACGTACAAATCGAGCTGTAATTAAAGAGAGGGGAAGTGGTGGAGAATTGTAGCTAAAAATAACTTAGGAGGCAGATTCGTGTAGGAAATACATGTAAAACCAAGTGTGTTTTTTATGAGAAAACAAGTAGAGACAGACGGACTAACAGACCGTAATACATACTTGACTGAGATTTGACTGAAGTGACTTTTTGGTTGTAATTTGAAAGTTAGGGGGGAAGTCGGCGATTGGTCAACGCATTTTATAGTAGCGGGACAGAGAGGTGAAATTTTGCCATTTGACATAAGTCTGTTCAGAGACGCAGTTTAAATTAATAGTGGTGTTGATTCCTGAAGAATACAAATATATAGTGGGACGCCATCATACAGCCAGCAGCTCAGCTGAGTTTTGCTAGCAAATTTAACTGTGTTCTCAATTCTGAATTCTGGTAAGAATGAACAATATTTATTTTGTATATTTTAATAATTCGAGTGATTGATACTGCCAAATCATAAAAATGATTACGACAAGTAAGTGTTCGCTCTAGATCCCCAGCCCAAGTTCAGGGTCTAGAGACATACATACAAAGAAAATATATAGGAACGCCTAAATAAAACTATGGAAAAGGATCTAGTGTTGAAATCAGTGGAACATATCACTTATCTTATTCAATAGCAGGAAGCTATTGAACATATCTCAGATGCAATGTAGTCTTGGGGGACTAGTACTATGTGAAACCAACTAGGTAAGATGTGCTGTGTGGTCAGAGAGATCTGACCCAGTCTATGTGGTGTTGTTGTGTGTAGTGTTGTGTGCAGAAGTGGTTCAGGAGGTAGAATTCTGACACATGACCCAATACTTTTGTTTCAGAATTGTGAGTTTCTGTTTGGCACCAAAGCGGTGTCAAATGCTGTAGTAATATATACAAGTGTGGACCAGTGCAGTCTACCATTGTGTCAGAGCAGCCGTATATTATCCCCCAGCACGGAGAGGAGGGGCCACCAGACTTTTGTACTAGATCGACGCAGGCGAGATAAGTGATATCTGGCCTGCTGGACGTTCACCAACTGATTTTACCAACTAACCCACCAACTAACTAATTACCATATACCAACAAATTAAGACATACCATTGGGGAAATTAAACTATATATTCATCCCCTAAGTCGATGGACAATGTTTGGTAGTCATAGACTGGGAGTGATGACACCACCCCAACAGCATATCTAGTAATAAGTTCTCCTGGGACTATCTTAATATAATTATTATTAACCAGTCATTTGAAATAATTAGGTACACATTTTCCATTTTATTATGTCATATGATTATGCATTCCATTTATAACTCCATAATATTTCTTATGTTCTGACCAACTAAACATTTGGTTCAGAACAAAATAAATTTATCAAAAGATTTAAATTTTAAAACTAAAACAGCCTGAGTTAGTTCAGTGTGTTATAAAGTTTATTAATATTATTAGACTTATTAAATATCTGTGTGTGTGTGTGTGTGTAATCTACCACAACACATTACATATCAGTACCCTAGACTTTTAACGTAGCCACATTCATTAGAAAAAAAGATATGTGTGAGGTCGTTAGTGGTAGTAAGAAGGGCCTTCTGTAATTCACATCTACATTTATCTCAGGAGCCTTCACAGCTGACCTCATACATCACACTAGGTAACATCAACCATACAATACCATCAAAATCCACTACATATATTGGGGTCTTGTCCAGGGATAATTAGCTTATCAGTAATATTAGGATCTCCTGGTGGGAGAATTAAATCAGGGGAACAAATTGTAAAAATTAAAAGTGTCCCTTAAAATTGAAAGTGAAAATAAAAGTTGGTGAATCTTCACAGCCAGTGGTAATTAATTAATTAATTGGTTAATTAGAATTACCTTAGTCAATAGTTAATTAGAATTATTTTGGTTATTGATTAGTTAGATTTTTACCTTGATCATTGTTATTTTGTGTGATGGCTGAGCTGGCAAAGTTCAGATCAGCTGCTGTGCTAACGGCGAAGGAAATGGGAATGGATGGTCAGGTTTTAATTCAGTATGTAACTGCTGAATGTGACAAGTATATTGAAAGGGAAGATAGGAGGTTAGCTGAAGAGAAGAGGTTACAAATTGAGGCTGATAGAGAACTTAAGAGGCTGCAGATTGAGGCAGAAGACAAACGACAGCAAAGGGAAGCAGAAGATAAAAGATTGACTGCCGAAAGGGAGGCAGAAGATAAAAAGGCCGAAAGGGAGGCAGAAGATAAAAAGGCCGAAAGGGAGGCAGAAGATAGAAGGTTGCAAAGGGAGCACGAATTACGACTAAGGGAGCTGGAGTTACAAGGCCAGGCTCCTGAAAATGGTGCCAGCCCTTTTGCCTCAGATGCTACGCCTAGTCAGGGAGCCTCAACATCAGCTATGGGGTTTCATTTAGACCATTTTGTTGAAAAAGACGATGACATCGAGGGGTACCTCAGTCGTTTTGAATTATTAGCTACTACATATGGGTTAGAGAGAGAGAGGTGGAGTTTAAAGTTATCACAGGGACTGAGAGGTACTTCTTATGAAGTCTTCGCAAAAATGAACAGAGAAGACCAAGACAATTATGACATGTTAAAGCAGGCTTTGTTATTGAGGTACGAAAAAAAATGGTGAATTTTATCGTAAGAAATTTAGAAATGCCAAACTGTTGTCTGGGGAGACATACCACCAATTCTCTGCCAGACTGGAAACCTATTTGGAGAAATGGACTGCTCTGGGGAAGACCCAAGATCTTAAAGAGATGATCATGATAGAGCAATTGAGAGAGTCCATGGCTCCAGACATGAGAAAATTTCTCATGGAACAAGGTGCAGAGAAGTTGGGGGAGGTTTTAAATGTCGCTGAGAGGTATCAGGCAGCCCAGGCAGAGGTAAGTGGCACTAAAAAGAAGCACATAGAAACTTTTAAAGCTCCACAGCCATTTAATAAATTTGAAAATAGAGAACAGGGTAATAAAGGCAGGACAAACTTTGAACGGCCAAGAAATGACTATCGAGACAGAAACTCACAGTTCAATGACCAAAAATACAATGAAAGAAAACCGTTTAACCAAGGAAAAAGATGGTGCAAATGGTGCAAGAAAGATAACCATAACACCGAATTTTGTAGAAGGAAACCTTCAAACATTGCTGCAATGAAGTCGGGGACTCAAAGATTAAAGGTTAATCCTAATGGACAGCAGGAACCTTATCACCCCCCAGTTTGTGAGGATGTTATTTGTAATGGGGTCACCATAAGGTGCCTTTATGATACAGGTTTGGATTATGATTCAGTTGTGAAGTCTAGCCTAGTGGACCCAAGTCAGTATACCACAGAAACAGTGGAAATACAAGGGGCGACTAAGGACATACCACTCATGACACTTCCCATCGCAAGGATAACGGTGAAAACTCGCTATGTGGAAGGAGAGATCAGAGCAGCAGTGATAGATGAACCAATCTACCCTCTGATATTGGGGTGTAGATACGTCTTCTTGGGGAATCCCGAGAGACCTGTGATCATGGCGACAGTGCAGACCAGGTCACAGAAAAAGGAGGAAGAAGGTGAACCTATAAATGCTCATCCAGAGGAGATGAGGAAGGCGCAGGCTGAGGATAGGACACTCAAGCCATGTTTTAAAAAATTGCCCAAATGCCACACACCTCCAAGCAAGGGAGAATATTTTATGAAGAACAAACTATTATACAGGAAGGCCGGAACTGGAACAAATGGTCACAACCAGCTGGTTCTTCCCACTTCATATAGGGATAAAGTGATGGAACTCGGGCATGCGATTCCCTTCAGTGGTCACATGGGGATCAGCGCCACAGGACAGCGTATAGCTTGTCATTACTTCTGGCCAGGGATAACGGAGGATATAAAAAGATATGTCAAATCCTGTCCAGAATGTCAAAGGGTAGCTCCAAAGCACTGGACTGCTCCTGCAACTCTAGGGGAAATGCCCATAGTGGGAACACCTTTTGAGAGGGTTGCAGTGGATATTGTGGGACCTCTCACTCGGACCAAGAGGAGGAACAGTTACATCCTTACTCTGGTGGACACTTGTTCTATGTGGGGAGAGGCGGTAGCCCTGCCATCAATTGATTCAAAACATGTAGCAGAGGCACTACTTACAATATTCACAAGATTAGGATTCCCGCATCAAATCTTGACTGATAATGGCTCTCAGTTCAAGGGGAAACTAACGGAAGAAGTTTTTAAGCTATTTCAAGCCAGACACTTTCATTGTAGTCCGTACCATCCGCAAGGGAACGGCCAGGTAGAGAGGTTTAATGGGACTCTCATTTCTATCCTGAGGAAGCTGGCACACGAAAAACCGGATCTGTGGGATCAATTCCTGCCCGCCGCGTTGTTTGCGTATCGGGAGGTACCACATAGTTCAACCGGGATGGCTCCCGCAACTCTGCTATTTGGGAGACCAATAAAAGGTCCATTAGAAGCTTTATTAAGGACCTGGACAGATGAGAAGGCAGAAGAGACTGTTACCTCATCTTATCAATACGTGAACGAACTGACCACTCGTCTGAAAGCTGGATGGAAACTGGCAAATGATAATTTGAGACAAGCCAGGAAGAAACATGCAGCATATTTTAATAGGAAGGCAAAGGACAGAGAACTAGCTGTGGGAGAGAAGGTGCTTCTTCTACTACCCGGCAGCCAGAATAAATTACAAATTGGATGGCAAGGTCCATATACGGTTCTAGAGAAGGTGTCTAGAACAAACTATAAAATTGACAAAAAGGGGAAGGAGAAAGTTTATCATGTAAACCTGTTAAAGAAGTATCTGGACAGACCACTCCAGGAAAGCACCCCCTTACTGACCTTGGCTATCGCAACTCAAATGCAAAAGGAACCACTCACCTCGCATGAATACCCATTACATCCTTGTGAAACAGCGGCACAAGTAAAAGTCAGTAAGCACCTGACTAAAAATCAGAGGGAGAGAGTTCAACAGGTTCTGGAGGAACATACAGATGTATTAACAGATAAACCAGGACATACAAATTTGCTACAGTATGACATGAAACTGGTAGACTCAAACCCAATCTGTATGAGAGCCTATTCTATTCCGTTCGCGAAGGAGAAGGCATTGAAGGAAGAAATAGATTATTTGTTGAAGGAGGGGATTATTTCACACAGTGAATCATCTTTTAGCTCCAGTGTAGTTTTGTTGAGAAAACCGTCTGGGGAACACAGACTGTGCATAGATTACAGGAAACTGAATGCAGTCACAGAAGGACAAGTGGATCCATTACCAGACACAAAACAGTTATTTGCCAGATTAAACAAGGCAAAATACTTTTCAAAGGTGGATCTTAGTAAAGGCTATTACCAGATTCCAGTGAAGCCTGAAGTGAGACCTTATTTAGCGTTTAGCACATCGGAAGGACATTATGAATTCAACATGCTACCATTCGGATTGAAAAATGCTCCGAGTGTATTTTCAAGGATGATGCGCAAATTGTTGGATCCCCTGAATAACCCATGTATCACGAATTTCATGGATGATATTCTCGTCGCCACAGAGACATTTGAAGAACACATTGACGCTCTAAAAATGTTATTTGATAGGCTTAGGGAGGCGAACTTAACTGCTAGGCCAACAAAATGTTGTATTGGATGCAAAGAGTTGGAATTCTTGGGACACACTGTATATCAGGGTAACATGACCCCTGATCCCAAGAACTTGGAAAAACTGCAGAGAGCACCTAGACCACAAACAAAAAAGGACGTGCGATCATTCGTGTCGTTATGCGGATTTTATCAAAAATATATCAAAAATTTTAACTCTATTTGTGCTCCTCTGACTGATCTGACTCGCAAGGGACTTCCAGATAAAATTATTTGGACTGCGCAATGTGAATTAGCTTTCCAAGAATTAAAGGAAAAACTCACTAGCAAGCCTATTCTCAAATTGCCTGATTTGACACAGGACTTTGTGGTGAGAACAGATGCAAGTAATGTAGGCCTCGGGGCGGCCTTGTTGCAGAGGTCATCTTCACCCGATGGGGAACTGAACCCAGTCGCTTATGCAAGCCGCAAATTGAATAAAGCGGAACAAGGATATTCTACAAGCGAAAAGGAATGTTTAGCGTTAATCTGGGCAATAAAGAAGTTCCAAATCTATCTGTATGGTAGGACTTTTGTGGTCCAGACGGATCATCAGCCCCTGGTATTCTTATCTCAGGCTAAGCATGAAAACGCAAGATTGTTGAGGTGGTCTTTATTGTTGCAACCTTATCAGTTTATTATCGAATATATCCCAGGGTCATTGAATGTCGGTGCAGATTTCCTCAGTCGGCACCCCTGTGATCAAGATTAGAGTAGTGGCAGGCGTGAGGAGAGATTTTATCTATGTGTATCACTGGTTTTGGAACTTGCCGTAGTGCATGTTCTCAGGTGGGGAGATGTGTGATAATTTTACCATGATACAACGTTAAAATATCTCCAAATTTAACGATAAAATGTAGGGATAAAAATAATGCGTAAGATACTAGGAGACATGCTCGCCCATGCCAGCCTTTTCCTGCCACCATTCAAATTATCTAGTTAGACGTGCAGACGGAACGTTTACCCTTTGTAGACGGGGGGGGGGGGGGAATGAAACGGAGATCAAAAAAGGAAAAATATGACTGAACACGTGTTAGAAGTTCGAACGGCAAAAAGACGCAATTGGTGGTGAAAGGAAAAAAATTCACGTCACTAGTTGACATAAGTAAGGAAATGGACAAGAAAAGGACCTTAGCTCTTATTCGAGACAGTCATTTCTTGGACGTTTTTCGATACTTGGTCTTTATTTGAATGCCGCGGCAAAACACATGAGAGAAGGTTCTCGAACAAATTTCAAAAACTAAACTTGAAAAAAAAAAATATGTTTTTTCTTAATAATAGAGTTATGAAAATAAAACCTAGCTAGTTTGATAGCCCATCTTGAGCAGAGAAATAATATGCTTTCAATTATACAGACGGATAGATAATAAGGAAGATATTGACAAAAGACTGTATTGTTCATATCAGACGAGCGACTGCACTGTTAACCCATGTCACTAAAAGTTTCGAAAATCTTGGCCTTGAGCATGCAAACGTAAAAATCGAGCTGTAATTAAAGAGAGGGGAAGTGGTGGAGAATTGTAGCTAAAAATAACTTAGGAGGCAGATTCGTGTAGGAAATACATGTAAAACCAAGTGTGTTTTTATGAAAAAACAAGTAGAGACAGACGGACTAACAGACCGTAATACATACTTGACTGAGATTTGACTGAAGTGACTTTTTGGTTGTAATTTGAAAGTTAGGGGGGAAGTCGGCGATTGGTCAACGCATTTTATAGTAGCGGGATAGAGATGTGAAATTTTGCCATTTGACATAAGTCTGTTCAGAGACGCAGTTTAAATTAATAGTGGTGTTGATTCCTGAAGAATACAAATATATAGTGGGACGCCATCATACAGCCAGCAGCTCAGCTGAGTTTTGCTAGCAAATTTAACTGTGTTCTCAATTCTGAATTCTGGTAAGAATGAACAATATTTATTTTGTATATTTTAATAATTCGAGTGATTGATACTGCCAAATCATAAAAATGATTACGACAAGTAAGTGTTCGCTCTAGATCCCCAGCCCAAGTTCAGGGTCTAGAGACATACATACAAAGAAAATATATAGGAACGCCCAAATGAAACTATGAAAAAGGATCTAGTGTTGAGATCAGTGGAACATATCACCTATCTTATTCAATAGCAGGAAGCTATTGAACATATCTCAGATGCAATGTAGTCTTGGGGAACTAGTACTATGTGAAACCAACTAGGTAAGATGTGCTGTGTGGTCAGAGAGATCTGACCCAGTCTATGTGGTGTTGTTGTGTGTAGTGTTGTGTGCAGAAGTGGTTCAGGAGGTAGAATTCTGACACATGACCCAATACTTTTGTTTCAGAATTGTGAGTTTCTGTTTGGCACCAAAGCGGTGTCAAATGCTGTAGTAATATATACAAGTGTGGACCAGTGCAGTCTACCATTGTGTCAGAGCAGCCGTATATTATCCCCCAGCACGGAGAGGAGGGGCCACCAGACTTTTGTACTAGATCGACGCAGGCGAGATAAGTGTTATCTGGCCTGCTGGACGTTCACCAACTGATTTTACCAACTAACCCACCAACTAATTCACCATATAAATAAAGACATACCATTGGGGGAAATTAAACTATATATTCATCCCCTAAGTCGATGGACAATGTTTGGTGGTCATAGACTGGGAGTGATGACATCACCCCAACAGCATATCTAGTAATAAGTTCTCCTGGGACTATCTTAATATAATTATTATTAACCAGTCATTTGAAATAATTAGGTACACATTTTCCATTTTATTATGTCATATGATTATGCATTCCAGTTATAACTCCATAATATTTCTTATGTTCTGACCAACTAAACATTTGGTTCAGAACAAAATAAATTTATCAAAAGATTTAAATTTTAAAACTAAAACAGCCTGAGTTAGTTCAGTGTGTTATAAAGTTTATTAATATTATTAGACTTATTAATTATCTGTGTGTGTGTGTGTGTACTCTACCACAACACATTACATATCAGTACCCTAGACTTTTAACGTAGCTACATTCATTAGAAAAAAAGATATGTGTGAGATCGTAAGTGGTAGTAAGAAGGGCCTTCTGTAATTCACATCTACATTTATCTCAGGAGCCTTCACAGCTGACCTCATACATCACACTAGGTAACATCAACCATACAATACCATCAAAATCCACTACATCCCTCTCAAATAAGCCACAAAGTTCTAAATTAAGGCTAAGTAGGGAAAAATCTACATTTGGATGAAAACCAAAACTAGTATTACCTTTGATTGCCATTTGACTTGGAAAACCCAGATAACAGAAACTGAATGAGAGCAAGGCAAAAAACAGTAATCATGAAAAAAACGTGATGGAACAACTTTGTGAGCAGATGAGAGAATACTAAAGAAGCTATACACTGGGTGAGTGAGACTAGTCCTTGAATATGGCATCGCAGCATTAAGAGTCATAATGGGAGGCATGAAGACAACACACATTTAAAAACTGGAAAAGATTACATATCTCCAAAAATGTGGAGAATAGAAGAGATAGCAGAGCCTACCAACAAGGCTAGAAGCTTATGGCACTGACAGACCACCCAGAGTACCTGAGAATAAATGGTCTTGGAAGGGAAAGAATCAAGCATTGGAACTTAGTGGAATCAATACAAACAAAGATGGGAGCAGATCTCATGAATTTCATATCAACATCCAAACTCATCTGCACTACACAGAAGCTCCCTGTTTAGAAATAACAGCACTTCCCTGAGATAATTGTAAACATTCCTTGTATTTAGAAAATACGACTGAAACAGAAGGGGCCTAATGACAAAAAACATATAAAAACCTTACCTAAGCAACACCTGAACCTATGCATACACAGATGCAACAGAAAATGGAGGTGAATGAAAACGCTATGGCAGACATCCCTTTGGACTCGCAACTGGTTGAAAACGAAATAACCAAAGATATGTTACTCAGTAGAGTTCGATAGTATGTTATGTATTACAAGAATGGCCTGAATCTCTGTCTCAAAAAGGCACTGACATCAAAGCATATTTTGATCGTTGCATGAACATTTCATGGTATACTCCTATGGCAAGCTGAATCGAACAGAGTAATTGTTCCTGCATCTCTTCATAAAAAAATTCTTCAATGATTGCATCAGTCACTTTGGAGTTGTCAGGATGAAGCAGTTGGCACGGCGTCACTGCTGGTGGCCAAGCATCAATGTGGACATCCAAGCTGTAATGAATGGTTGTAATACATGTAAAGCAAATCAAACTAGCCCACATCAACGTTACCAGTTATGGTCTGATTCTGAACGTCCATGGGAAAGGATACACATGGACTTTGCTCATCCAATCATGGATGAACAGTGGTTGATTGTCATAGATGCATACTCCAGGTATCCATACATCGTGAACATGAAGTCTATTATGACAGAGGCAACAATTCATGCACTCAGCAAAAGCTTCCTTAATGAAGGTTTTCCAGACACCATCATATCGGAAAGCAGTTCACTTATCAATTCCGTAGATTCTATACTGAGCATTGAGAGATAAATAGCTTTCTTCACGGATATGCTGACATATGTTTTGGAAGTTTTTTTATGTTGAAAGATATAGCCTTTGATTACAATTATTTCTTTAAGCTAAGTAAGCTTGACATGTGTTTGTTGAAGGCCTATGCTCCCTGGGGAGCTAAAAGGTATTGATTGATTGAGTAAGCTTCATTCTCAAGTTTTGAACTGCTGTACATATTTTCTGTTAACTTATTCTTCTTGCCAACAGAAAGTGAATTGGGTGTCATTCCAAATACCCCGGGCTTTTCCACTCACCTCCCCCTTATTAACAAAATGACAGGTATGAGGATACTGCCATTTTAGAACAAAGAAAAGTACACACGCCTAGCTGAGCCACAATTGGATGAGGTCCAGTGCGGATTCCGAGCAAACCGAAGTACTCAAGACCTAATCTTCACACTCAGACAGCTGAGTGAAAAGGCCCTTGAGTATAAGAGTGAGATCCATCTTTGTTTCATAGATCTGGAAAAGGCGTTTGACAGGGTCCCCTGGAGCAAACTTTGGGACTGTTTGGCAAGGAAGAATATTCCAGCACCTCTGATTCATGCTATACAGAGTTTCTACAAGTCTTGCAGAAATTATGTGAGGACAGCAAACCATAAGTCAGAAGAGTTCAGGACCACCACTGGTGTAAGACAAGGTGATATCCTATCACCTTACCTCTTCATACTCCTTATGGACGATGTCATCAAGGCATGTAAGGAGAGAACAAGAAAGTATTCAGTGGGGTACTGGAAGATGAGACAGGTCTATATTTCGGAGCTGGCATTTCCTGATGATGTTGCCCTGATTGCTAAATCAGAGGCACATCTCCAATCCAACCTGCAAGTCTGGAAGGAAGAGCTGGAGAAGATAGGGATGGTCATAAGCAGCTCTAAAACAAAATCCATGGTGATATCACGAGAAGAAAGAAAACATCAGATTAAGTTGGGAGAACAGGTCCTGGAGCAGGTCGACCACTTTAAATATCTCGGAGCTATTATAGACCGAAAGGGAGGCATCAAAGAAGAGTTGGCCACTCGAAAAGCAGCGGCTGGGAGACTTTTTCAGGCCATAAATCGTGGATTCCTCAGCAAGAAAGAGGTTGGTAAGAAAACGAAGATGGCTGTATACCGCTCCACCTATGTCCCAGTCTTGACATATGGATGCGAGTCGTGGGCAATGACTACAACCCACAAAAGCCAGATCCAAACCTCAGAAATGAGGTATCTGAGGAAAGTGGTTGAAGTAACAAGAAGAGACATGGTCCGCAACCAGACGATCCGTCAAGGCCTAAAATCCTATCCGCTGCAGACCCAAATAGAACAGTCCCAACTAAGATGGTTTGGCCATGTCTGCAGAATGGGAGAAGATCGGCTACCACGACAAGCATGGGAAACAAAGAGCCAGGGATCCAGACCTCCAGGACAACCCAGAGTCCGCTGGGAGGACAACATTAGACAATCTTTGAAGGACCGAGGACTAGAATGGAACCAGGCCAGGAAGAAGACAGCTGATAGAATGGTCTGGCGCTCTCTCTTCCAAACCTCTACACCTCACGGTAGAAGGGGAACGACAAAGTAAGTAAGTAAGAAAAGTACACACACATGCGCACATCCACACATTTTGACACTTTGTATGTATTCTATTTACACTAACTGGAAATGCAAAATGATATCATGATCAGGTATCGGCATCAAAATTATTATCTAGAATTAGCAACATTATATATTACTTATCAGAGATTGAACTGGGTATTTGTCTTCATAAATTAAAAAACAAAACTGGAAACAAAACCACTAGGTCATACTTGTATGTAGAAGCACAAGAATCTTGAACGCTTAAGTTATTCTCCGTGTCAGGTTAAGACAATGCTTCTGAGCGGAGGGGAGAGAAAGGAAGTTTGTAGAGTGTTGTACTTACTTCATTATAGTCTTATCTAGTCTTCATTTTGAAGAATTACTTAGCAATGTTACAAAGTCATAATGCAAATGTTATATAACTTGGATCAAAAGTCAATTCAAATTTTAATGCACCAGAAATTGGAGAATTTTATAGCATCATTCAACAACAATGTAACTGCTGATGTTAACAATGAAGATGATGATGCAAGCCCCAATTACAAGACCACAAGCATGAAGTACAGCAATGATCCTTGCCTCACTACTGCCAGTAGATATCAGTCTGTCCAGATGAGCACTCATGTCTGGCAACTAAAGAAAAATGTTAACAGGGGTAAGCAATTGTGAGATTTTTTTTTTAAATCACACAGCCATTAAGAGGCAACTACATCAAAAATGCACATATACACACATGAACACATATATGAATAGGCAACAACAAGTACACTGACTTACACAGAGAACAATATGTATACAGATACAATATACATTTATACAGAGATAACAGTAAGCATATTACACAGAACAATCAACCCACAGACAACTAATATAAAACAGTAAACACGCAAACATACACCGATAACTCAGATGCAACAAAGAGATATGAAGACAATATGAAGCACATAGGCATACACAGACTGCAGTTAGCACACACATCAAATGCAACACAGATAATAGCAATAATGGACACACAGATAATGTACAGACAGTAATAAGAACTTGCAATAGTAAGAACACAGACATAAAGAAAATAATAAGAAAGCAAGTATGTACATGCCCTCACATGTGCACACAGTACCATAAGTGCACAAACAAAAGCAATAATAAGCACAGAGAAAACAGCAAGCATATACTCTGTGGTATGTATGCTGACAACAGCATGTACACTGACAACAGCATGTACACTGACAACATCATGTAAACTGACAGTACGTACACTGACAACAGCATGCACACTGACAACATGTACACTAGCAACAACATGTACACTGACAACAGCATGTACACTGACAACAGCCCATACACTAACAACAGCATGTACACTGACAACATCACGTTCACTGACAACAGCAGGTACACAGACACATGACCATCAAGAATTACATGAAGAATTACAATAGGCCCCTGGGCTAGCTATTTTGCCAGGCACCTGGGCTAGTTACTTATTAAGCCCCTGGTCTAGGTATTTTGTTGGACCCCTGGGCTAACTATTTGTTAAGCCCCTGGTCTAGATATTTTGTTGGACCCCTGGACTAGCTATTTTGTCAGATCCCTGGGCTAACTATTTGTTAAGCCCCAGTCTAGGTATTTCGCTGGACCTCTGGTCTAGGTATTTTGCTGGACCCCTGGGCTAGCTAAATGTCAAGCCCATGAACTAGGTATTTTGCTGGACCCCTGAGCTAGCCATTTGTCAAGCCCAGGATCTTGGTATTTTGTTGGACCCTTGGCTAGCTATTTTCTCAGGTCCCTGGTCTACTTATTTTGCTGGACCCCTAGCTAGCTATTCTGTCAAGCCTCTCAACTTGAATAAATGTAAGACGTTTTTAGCTTGGCTAGCACTCCGATCCCTATAACTGCAGTACCTCTTTAACCCCTACAGGCATACATAGACAATAAGTACACATATACTTATATGTACACATAAACACGTGCAAGAATAAGCATAAATACACAGTCTAGACAACAGTAAACTCACAGATAACTGTTACACAGACATTGATTAACATAATGAATTAGACCCCTCATATGAGCTTAACTGCCCAGTCTTGACATATGGATGCGAGTCATGGGCAATGACTGCAACCCACAAAAGCCAGATCCAAACCTCAGAAATGAGGTATCTGAGGAAGGTGATTGAAGTAAAAAAAAGAGACATGGTCCATGGCTAGAGCATATCAATACCTAAAAACCCAACTCCTGCAGACCCAAGAGAAACAGTCCCAACTGAGATGGTTTGGCCATGTCTGCAGAATGGGAGAAGATCGGCTACCACAACAAGCATGGGAAATTAGGAGCCAAGGATCCAGACCTCCAGGATGACCCAGAGTCTACTGGGAGGACAACATTGGACAGTCTTTGAAGGATCAAGGACTGGAGTGGAGCCAGGCCAGGATGAAGACGGCCGATAGGATAGTATGGCACTCTCTTCCAAACCTCTACACCTCACTGTAGAAGAGGAACGACTAAGTAAGTAATATGAGCTTAAATGCCACATCTTTACCCATCCATATGAGACAGTTTGGCATGTACTGCTCACTTGAAAGAAGAAAGCTATTGCTGTCTCCCCCCAAAATCATAAATACTTTATACAGCACCATTCAACAACTACAGAACACATGCAAATTCTTCAACTTGACATTGGCTGTGAAAGAGTATTGTGCTCAGCAGCTCAAGTTAAATAACAATAGCAACATACATTGTGATGAAAACACAGAAAATAAGAAACAAACATAAGCACAGACTATATGCACAGCAAGAACCACAGATATACATATGCAACAAATGCACATAGTGATCAAGACTGGTATAAAACTGAAATGCAGTCTCATTATTTAGATTTACATCTGCACTTTTATCTCCAGGCATGCCTAGTACATAAAAAGAAAAAATGGATGAGAGAAGATACTTGGGATAAAATACAAGAAAGGAAAACAGCAAAACTTAAACTACTAGCGGCAAGTACACATAATGCAGTTGAATCTTGCAAACTAACTTATAACTTGTTAAATAAAGAAGTGAAGACAAAAACTCGAAGAGATAAAAGACATTTCATCAATGAACTGGCCGTAGAAGCTGAAAATGCTGCAAGAACTGGTAATAGTAGGTGCCTTTATCAAATTACAAAACAACTATGTCACCAGCCTACTGCTATGGAAACACCTGTTAAAGGTAAATTAGGGAATTCAATACCAACAGAAAAAAGAACAAATGAAGAGATGGGCTGAGCACTTCATGGAGGTGCTAAACAGACCACCACCAACAGTAACACCTGATTTTAATAATGAAACACCCACAACCACCTTGCCAATAACTTGCGATGAATTCACGCTGGACGAGATCAAACAAGCCGTTAAAAGATTAAAAAATTTTAAAGCTGCTGGAGTTGACGAAATTTCAGGGGAAATGATTAAAGCAGTTAATGACAACAACCTCTTGAGAATTTTAGATATTATAAATGAAGTATGGAGAGAAGAAACAACCACCACAACAATGGAAAGACAGTATTATTGTAAAGTTACCGAAGAAAGGTGATCTATCAGACTGTAATAACTGGCGTGGTATATCTCTATTATCAGTACCTGGAAAATTATTATGTTGCATGATGTTAGAAAGACTTAAATTGCATGCTGACGAAAAGATCAGAGAAGAACAAGCGGGTTTCAGGCCGAAACGATCATGTATTGATCAAATATTCACACTAAGAACAATTATAGAAGAATCAGTGGAAAGGCAATCGCCACTTATTATCACCTTCGTCGATTTTCAAAAAGCCTTTGATAGTCTACACCGCCCATCATTGTGGAAGATACTTACAATCTATGGTTTTTCCAACAAAATATGTGAATATAATCAAAGCGCTATATGACAATGCAAGATGTTGTGTTAGAACAAATAAAGGGAATACAGAATGGTTTACAGTAGAAACAGGGGTGAAACAAGGCTGTATTATGTCACCATTACTTTTTGGAATAGCTATTGATTGGGTTATGAGAAACTATACCCACAATGAACAATTGGGTATAAAATGGACAAATGGAAAATTCCTGGGGGACCTGGATTTCGCAGATGATGGAGCATTCTTAAGTTCAACACCAAGACAATCGCAAGAAGCAATAAATAATTTGTGTCATCTCTCGGTTAAAATTGGTCTCCAAATAAATGCCTCTAAAACTAAAGCTATGAACTTTTCTAACGAGACCTTTGATATCATCTTGAACGGGGAAAAACTACAGAAAGTTGAAAGTTTCAATTATTTAGGCAGTAAAATGACTCAGGATGGTGACACAACAAGAGAAATCCATACTAGAATTGCTTTGGCAGCTAGCGCCTTCAATAGATTATCTAACATTTGGAAATTACGAGCATTGAATATACATACCAAGCTTCGTCTGTTTAATTCAAATGTTATCTCAGTGTTAACATACGGCTGTGAGAGTTGGAAAATAACAAAATCATTGGAGAACAAGCTGAATACATTCGAGAACAAATGTCTTAGAAAACTCATGAACATCAGTTGGAAAGAATTCAAGACTAATCGACAAATAAGAGAAGACTCTAGGCAGAAATATGTCTCTGACTATATAAGGAAAAGACGATGGTCATATATCGGTCATGTCCTACGAATGCAAAACAACAGAATACCACTACAGGCGCTCACTTGGGTTCCTGAGGGTAAGCGGAAAAAAGGAAGACCAAAAGAACCACTCAGAAGAACAATAATAAGAGAAGGAAGAACGTTGGGCCTAAATAATGTGCAAGAGCTAAGAGGAGTGGCGTCACAACGAACAACCTGGAGAGCACTGGTTTCTGCCTTATGCGCCGTGTTTGGCGCTTAAAGAATTTATTATTATTATTATTATGCCTGTAACCCCTATATGTAGTTAGGCCCCAAGATTTCTGATGGTTGCTTAGAAAAGCTTTTTGACTTATGACAGAATTATGGCGACAGTAATTGAAATCAGTTATTCATACATTCATAACCCATCAGCTCTCTCAGGAGCATAGGCCTTCACAAATTCATGCTACATCAACCTGGCCTGTGCCATGTCAACCTGGCCTGTGCCATGTCAACCTGGCCTGTGCCATCCACTCAGGATCCTTCCCTGACTTCTTATTACTTTCTTGTCTGTCTCTAGTTCTCCTATCCATGTGTTTGTCAATCTCCCTCCACCTATCTTACCATGGGGGGTTCCATAACAAGTACTTTCTTGTAATGTTATCATCATACTTCCTCAGTATATGTTTTATCCATTGCTGACATCTTCTTCTCATCTCTTGTTTCAGAGTCATTTATCTGGTTCTTGCCATCAGTTGCAAACTTGTGATCTTGTCATACCACTTCAATCCTTCGGTTCTTTGTCGGACACTGCTTCAAGTCAAGTGCCAATAGGGGTATGTCCTTTTCAGTCCCCGCCCAAAGCCGTAAACTTCAACATAAATTATATTCCAAAGGCCAGGTTGGACGATTCAATTACACATTTATTATACATCTCGTAGCTCCAAATAAATCATAGATGATATGCTCATTAGGTTATGGCATCAACTAGACAGTCTCTAGCGTCGCAGTACAGTCTTGTAACTGGAACAATGTCGAAAACATTTCCATACAATTTTATTATAAATTCAACTCACGTTCATCAGGTCAAACATTTCCTCTTACATAAAAACTGGTATTATCGCACGGAGGTGTATGGATAATCCAGAGATGGAATACATAGGAATATGACCAAGAAATCTTCTAACACTCAGGAGCCAAGAACACATACGCCCAACGCCTTGAAAAGACACACAGCGAATAATCTTATCAAAGGAACACTGAGCTCACCAGACAGCAACTTTGGCGTCTGCAATTTGGCCACCAAAAGTAATGACATCACTTCCTGTAACCAAGGCCACTGTACGTAAACTAATAAACTACATGTCGAGCTGTATTGATATCGACATACATGTTATGAACTTTACTCATAACAGAGCTATACAATAGGATGTAATAGAATACACTTAAGAAAATCTTTCTGAGCATCTTACTGCTTATCATTACATAAATGCTAAAAGAAATATAATATTTATGTGTGACAATTACTGCTTGCTGTCATCTACATTGTCATAATTAGTTCCTGGGGGTCTCTGAAGAGACAAAGAAAGAATATGACACTACACTCTCAGGCTTATCATACTTACTTCTTACTTAGTCGTTCCCCTTCTACCATGAGGTGTAGAGGTTTGGAAGAGAGAGCGCCAGACTATTCTATCGGCTGTTTTCCTTCTAGTCCTTGGTCCTTCAAAGATTGTCTAATGTTGTACTCCCAGCGGACTCTGGGTCATCCTGGAGGTCTAGATCCCTGGCTCTTAGTTTCCTATGCTTGTCATGGTAGCTGATCTTCTCCCATTCTGCAGACATGGCCAAAACATCTCAGTTGGGACTGTTCTACTTGGGTCTGCAGGGGTTGGGTTTTTAGGCCTTGACATATCGCCTGGTTGCGGACCATGTCTCTTCTTGTTACATCAATCACCTTCCTCAGATACCTCAAATTTTGAGGTTTGGATCTGGCTGTTGTGGGTTGTAGTCATTGCCCATGACTCGCATCCATATGTAAAAACTGGGACATAGATGGAGCGGTATACAGCCATCTTCGTCTTCTTGCCAACTTTTGCTGAGGAATCCTCGAATTATGGCCTGAAAAAATCTCCCAGCTGCTGCTCTTTGGGTAGCCAACTCTTCTTTGATGCCTCCCTTCCGGCCTATGACATCTCTGAAGTATTTAAAGTGGTTGACCTGCTCTAGGACCTTTTCTTCCAGCTTAATCTGATGCCTTCTTTCCTCTCATGATATTACTATGATTTTTGTTTTAGAGCTGCTGATGACCATCTCTCACTTCTCCAGCTCTTCCTTCTAGACTTGCAGGTTGGATTGAAGATGTGCCTCTGATTTACCAATCAGGGCAACATCATCAGCAAATTCCAGCTCTGAAATACAGACCTGTCTCATCTTCCAATACCCCACTGAATACTTTCTTGTCCTCTCTCTACATGCCATGATGACATCGTCCATGAGGAGCATGAAAAGATAACAGGATATCATACAAGGTGAATAATATGATGTGCATAGGGCTGGCACCTCATCATGTAAAACAAATGGTCACTTACACCACTGCTACATGAGCATGTAAATGTTTGGTGTAGGCTTCCTTCAAGAGGACCAGCTGTGGTAGTGGCTCCATAAGAAGCACAAAAGAAAATGATGAAGATGATGCTGATCACCTGTATTTCTAAAAACTGACTTACCTGACAAATAATTAAGCAATATTAATGCACCAAATAAACAGACAGGCAGCTACTAACCATATCTACCAAGGGCACATACAAGAAGAGACCACCAGCCAAAGCAAATATCCACTTGCTGGCCTCGGCTATCATACTACCAGTCAATACACCCAGGATGACACCAAGGTAGATCACGCACGCAGACAGGAAGTTGATAAACAACGATTGTTTAATTGACATTCCAGAATGTAGAAGAATGGCAATATCAGCTGTGGAGATAATCGAAAAATTAAAATTCTATTTCATTGTCTTATTTTTAAAAATTTTATTTTTATGTTCATTTATTAACTCCCAAAACAGCATTGGGATTACAACGGAGTTCGTCAGGGATGCCTTTTGTCTCTTTCTTTTCTTGCTAGCAATAGAATGGGTTATGAAAACATCGACATCACACAACAGAACTGGAATCCAGTGGAATCTGACTAAACAGCTTGATGATCTTGATTTTGCAGACGACTCTTCTGTCCCATAACCATAATCAGATGCAAGAGAAAATGAAAATACTCAATGAGAGGTCACGACACGTGGGTCTGAAAATACAACAGGAAAAGACAAAGATAATGACAATAAATGCAAGTAATGATAACAAGGTTGAACTTGAAGAAATGCCACTAAAAGATGTAGACTCGTACACACATCTTGGCAGCAATATAGACAAAGTTGGCGGGACAGACAATGATGTCAAAATAAGAATACAAAAAGCAGGAGGAGAATTCACTGCGCTGGGAAACATATGGAAATCAAGTCCAACACGAAAATAAGAATCTTCAACTCAAATGTCAAGTCAGTACTATTGTATGGTTCTGAAACATGGAGAACAACAAAAACAAAAGCCAAAAAGCTACAGACTTTTATAAATGGGGGCTTGCATAGAATTGAAGGACTGAAATGGTATGACAAAGTCACAAATGTGGAACTGATGACAAGAACCAGACACGTGCCAGTGGAACAATAGCTGAGAAGAAGATGCTGGTGATGGATAGGACACACATTGAGAAAACCTGTTGATAGCATTACAAGGCAGTCCTTGTTCTGGAATCCCCATGGAAAGAGAGGCAGAGGTAGACCAAAAAACACATGGAGAAGAGAACTGGAGACAGGTGAAAATGATGAGGAAAACATGGAAAGAACTTGAGTGGATGGCACATGACAGGAGGATTTGGCATGTGTGTTGAAGGCCTATGCTCCCTGGGGAGCTAAAGGGTATTGATTGAAACAGCATTGGTCCTATAGTACACTTGACCAGTTGGAGGAAGGCTGCATTCATTTGCAGTGGTGGTTTATGTTGCAGTTTGTTTTACAATAGGTCACCCTACTCATGACCTTCCTAATTCATTATTTTACTGTTTGCTTGATACAGCACTGTGCTCTTATTCTTTGCTCCCTAATCTGAGGTACAAGAATCTTGACATGGATCTTCCTAATGCTGTATGAGGCTGCTAAAGTATGAAGTAGAGTACTGCAGAGTCATATGATGAATCTATGGGATACATCACAAGACCAGTATGATAAATGTGAAAACTAAATAGAATTCCATAAAATGTAGTGGCTAGTGGGGCACGGGTGAAGCTGTTACAGACCTAGTAAGCTGGCAGTGGATTTTTATTGTTCAAATACAACCAAGGATAATATAATAGACTGATCAAAATGGATAAATGGACTGCAAGTGTACATTGCCATGGAGCATAACAAGCAACTGAAATAACTACATGGGACACCTGTGGATAATTAAAGGTTAAAATACAAAGGATATAACAACCATGTATTAACTAATAATGGGTTCCAAGAAAAACACAACACATTACCTGGAGCAGATTTCATCACACGTCCAGTATAAGGCAAATATCAACATACACTATAAATCCAAGAGGATTATCAGCTGAAAGAAGACCCCTTTTTTACAAATTTACAACCATGCATTGACAACTACATGTCGTAGTTACCGAGGGTCTGTGATGAGACAAAGAAAGAAAGTGGCTACTGAATGTTGGACAATATGAGGTTGTGTATGGGGCCTGACAACCTCATTATGCACAACAAATAATTGCAGAAACCACCACTGTAAACACATGTCAATGCTTTTTGTAGGCTTCCTGCAGAACAAAGGAAAATGATGATGATGATGATGAATGACAGCTGCATCACAAAGGACAAAAATTCTTCTGTCACAAAAGATTCAGTACCACCAACAAAAAGCAATGAATGTAAGCAGAGCTCAGGTTGTATTTCAACAACGGTTTGTACAAAAATAGACAAAGCCGCATAGACACATGGTACCAATGGATAATCCAGACCTAGCATCACAGAAATATTTAAATTTAAATCTAATGAGAGAATAACAAATTTCAGTATTAAGAAACTGCACAGATTACAGCTGGAAACAGGATATTTTATGTTAGAAGAACTTCACTGTGCATAGTTTATACAAGATAATACAACAGAATGTATCCAAGATAATACAACAGAATGTATACAAGATAATACAACAGAGTTTTTACAAGATAATACAACAGAGTGTATACAAGATAATACAAGAGAGTGTATACAAAATAATACAATAGTGTATACAAGATAATACAACAGAGTGTTTACAAGATAATACAACAGAGTATTAACTAAGATACTACAACAAAGTATATACAAGATAATTCAACAGAGTGTTTACAAGACAATACAACAGAATGTATACAAGATAATACAATAGAGTTTTTACAAGATAATACAACAGAGTGTATACAAGATAATACAACAGAATGTATACAAAATAATGCAATAGAGTGTATACAAGATAATACAGCAGAGTGAATACAAGATAATACAGCAGAGTGCATACAATACAACAGAGTGTTTACAAGATAATACAACAGAGTGTATACAAGATAATACAACAAAGTGTTTACAAGATAATACAACAGAGTGTATATAAGATAATACAACAGAATGTATGCACAATAATACAACAGGTTGTTTACAAGATAATACAACAGAGTGTTTACAAGATAATACAACAGAGTGTATATAAGATAATACAACAGAATGTATGCACAATAATACAACAGGTTGTTTACAAGATAATACAACAGAGTGTATACAAAATAATACAACAGAGTGTTTACAAGATAATACAACAGAATGTATACAAAATAATACAACAGAGTGAATAGAAGATAATACAACAGAGTGTATACAAGATAATACAGCAAAACGTATGCAAGATAATACAACAGAGTGTATACAAGATAATACAACAGAGTGTATACAAGAAAATACAAAAGAGTGTTTTCTTCTAAACAGAATGAGCAGTGACGAATCCACTATTAGAATGTTTACAAGCACGTCTTTCCCCTTTTACAAAATAAAATATGTTCAGAAAAGACCTACTGAAGGAAAATAGTAGTAGAACAGTATATAACACAAACAAAAATTAATATGTAACAGATAGTAAAAATAAAACAGAAATGTAAATATTTAACAATAGATATCAGTAACAGCATAAATCAATCAATCAATGAAATCAATCCCATTTAGATCCCCAAGGAGCATAGGCCTTCAACAAACACATGCCAAGTCTCCATGTCCCGTGCCATCACCTAAAGGTTCTTTCATTTTCATTTCTGTCTGCAGTTTTCTTCTCCATGTATTCTTCAGTCTGCCTTGACTTCTCTTACCCTGGGCATTCCAGAATAAAGACGGCCTTGTAATACTATCAACAGGTTTCTTCAATGTGTGTCCATTCTATTACCAGTATCTTCTCATTTCTTGTTCCACTGGTTCTTGTCATTAGTTCCATATGACTGACCTAACAGCAGTTGCTGAGAAATATAATGAAGCACATTAAAAACGCACCACCTGTATAATCCAGGAACAGAGTGTGAAATGTAAATATAAGTGTTTACAAGTTTACATATTTGGAATCTTTATTCATTTTCCTATGAATCCATGCTGGTCATTAATTTGTACATTTGATCTGGTATGTCCACTGTGTGCTTGCAAACAAGCTTGGCAGCGGCTCCACATGGAACGCACAAGTCTCTGAAGGAAATTCCGGGGAATCAAGTCCCATTCACGTGTAAGAGCAGCTTCGAGCTGTTGCAGATTAGCTGGAGAACCTTGCCTGTAGACTCTGTGTCCAAGCTCGTCCCACAGATGTTCTATAGGGGACATGTCTGATGATAGGGCAGGCCAGTCAATCGTCACAATGTTCTGCTGCTGTAGATATTGCTGCATAATGCATGCGGTGTGCGCACGTGCGTTATCCTGCTGGAGAAGCTGCAAGTCTGGATAATTTGTGAATGCAGGAGCAACCAATGCATCCAGAACCTCATCTCGATATGTCACAGCATTAACATTTCCACGGAAGACGTGAAGAGGCAAGCGATGGTGAAAACTGAATCCTCCCCAAATGTGAATACTGCCACCTCCAAATCGGTTGTGCTGACGAACACAGCAATCTGCAAAGCGCTCTCCACACCATCACCAAATCCACATACGTCCATCAGCAAAGGATATGTTGAATCTGCTCTCATCTGTGAATAGGACAGCATTCCACTGCAGTCCATCTGACATGTTGCTCTGCCCATTGCAGGCGCTGCTGACGATGTCTGTGAGTCAAGTTTGGCACAACATAAGGTCATCTTGCAGTAAGGCCTGTATCTCTGAGTCGTCGTATGACTGTCATTCGAGAGACTTGCCCGCATCTACCCACTATTGCTCTTACTGTTTGACTTGTCGGGAGAGAACAATACCAATGGCTCGTTGGCAGTCGTTTTCAGATAGTCGTGGCATTTCAAGCACATGTACTGGGTGTTTTGTCTCAACGGCCTTTTTATACCGAGTATACTGCCACAACGCGTGCACATTTTCAGGGTCACAGCTGTTGGGAATCGTGTTGCACGTGTAACTTTCATTGTTTTCATGTAGTCTGTACACAAACCCGTGGGTTGAATCATGCACTTTCCATTCCAGCAGCCATTCGCTCTCTACCTCATGACAAACACGGGGAAAATCCATTCCCACACTTTTTTTTCCAGCTTCTCGGCATCAGTATATATAATGGTGGTGCATTTTTAATGTGCATCAGTATATATCACAAGAAACTTCAATAAAGAAAAATCAATAGTAAATAAAGCATGAAATATCAAAAGGGAAAGAGAAAATAATTTATATAATGTGAAATTACAAATACAAAAACATTAGATATTAAATAGATAAAAAAATATATATGTGCACACATATACAAAAATATTTTCATTGCTTTAAATTTTTGATTGTTTTTATTATTTTGTAACACAAAGACTATAATATTTTTTCAGATATAAAAAAAACATACATAATTAAATATTTTTAATTAACCATTTTACAATATGAAATAAGTGATTGGAAAGGAGGTTGTCAGGAAGCAAATATGGCTAAAACTGAATATATTATTTATAATAAGGCCCTCTTTTTTTCCTAATTATAGCCCAGATGGGTTGAACAGGATATTTTTGCCCATTAACTAAAAAAACAAAAGGGTTACATGTTTAAAGGGGAGATAACTACCTCAAATTCTAGAGATACTGGGTTCGATTCCCATTATAATTTATGGAAATATTTTTTCAGAACCGGTAGTCCTAATGATGTCATACTCCCACCTGGTCTCCTGGGTAGTGAGATCGGATGCCTAGCCTTCTCGGATAAGGACAAAAAATGTGGAGGTCCCGTGTGCCAGTTGCACATGTTAAAAATCCCAAAGCAGCTGGAAATCATAAAGAGAAGGCCTATCAGGCCGCTGCCTTGGCAAAATTTAAAAACTAGAAAACTACCCACCACAAAAATATTTATAGAATGTGTGATTCCTATATACACGCATTGGGATTCTCGCCGGTGCTATGGAGTTCGTGCACTGTGCTGAGATCCTCCTTGTGTGATCTATAGGGAGGAGATCCGGAGCACTTAAGGAGTAGTCCATGTGCAATGAAGATAGTCCTTCGAACCAAAAGAGAGATGTGTGATGCCATAGCTGCAAAAATTGATGTAGATTTAACCAAGAAATAATACTATGTAATAGATATTAGACCTCACCTAATTCATGGGGAAGTTCCTCAGTGGCCAATTACAAATTTGGAGAAAGGAATGAAAAAGGAATTAAATTAATTATCATTATATTCCTTTGTGCTCTTTACAGGGGCATGGACCCACCACTGCAGCTGGTCCCCTTGCAGGAAACCTGCACTAAGCACTAACATGCTGTTGCAGCAATGGTTTCTATAACAGTCAGTTTTACATGATGAGGTTGCCAGTACATGATGAGGTTGCCAGTACATGAGCAACCTCGTATTAGTCACTTTGTATGACATGCCCGAGGGTGCAGTAGTCCTTGTCTTTCTCTCTTCAGAGACCCCCCAGGTACTAAGGTACTACAAGGGGTAGATAAATTAATGGGGGTGTGGGTGAGAAAGAACATAACATTTCAAAGCATTCTTTTATTTTTTTCTTTAGGTTTTGCTACACAGATTTCATTGCCTATAATATTTGCTAACAATTTGTTTTGAGCTATTGTTAATGCATTCACTTAGATTGTCAAAAATGTATCTAGAAATAGGCTGTACAAGAAGTATTATTTTGGAATATATTCGGATAATATACTTTGAACCTGAAGCCTAAGGTGTCCAATGTGCCGAGAGGCTGAATGGCTAATGGGAAATTAGTCTTAAACATTGGCTGTCTGGAATGCGAGTGGGGCAGTGCCAGGCAGATGGACTTCCTAAGGAACATCCCTTGCCTCTTCCCTGGCATGGTGGCTCTACCAAGGTGACTGGTTATTTCTACCATATCTTGAAAAAATAAGATGAATTATGCAACAAACCAGAATTATCGCGGGAGCTATGGGGGTTGTGCCCTGTCGCCGATGCCTTCGGCAAATGTAATGAAAAAACGTGAATGCAGAAGGGGAGGTAGGGGCAGAAGTGGAGAGAGAGAAAACGAAGAGTTGGTAAGAGAAAAACAAGAAAGAAAGCGGACAGACTCTCTATGACATACATACATATAGGGTACTGGAACTGTCAATGTGCCTATCAATGGGAAGCCATCATTCAAACTATCATTTATTTTGATGTATTAATGATCCAGGAGACCAATTTAAAAGTGAATACTGTTGTCAATTGCCCAGGTTACAGATGCTATACAAATCCGCGTGGACCTGGCAGACGACGGCAAGCGATGAATGTGAAAGATGAACTCCCTCATACATGGCTGGATACAAGTTTCCATTCTTATGAGGATGCAGAATTACAGGGGCTTGTACTGCATATAAGCAGTCAAGAATGGCAAGTCTCAATTTATATGACCATGTGGATCGCCTTTCGTAAGAAGCTAGCTGGGAGTTTCTGACAAAATTGTCAGAAGAACGTAACAAGATGTGCTTAATTGTCGGCAATTTTAATACTTGATCTATTGAGTGGGAGAACTCCACGGAAAATAGACAGGGTGTTGCCTTGAGTCAGGCTTTGCTCAGCTCAAACCTACCCATTTTAAATGATTGACGTCCAACACGATTGGCACCTAGACCAGGGGATACTGATGGCGTCATAGATTTGGCATTGATTTCTAATGCTGCCGCCACCTTTGCACGTTGGGGTGTATTGCAAGCTCAAGAAAGCGATAACCTACCGTGTGTAGACCTCATTGCAAAGGGAAAAACCACCAGACAAAGGTAACCTGAACAGACTTTCCAGTATCATACAAGCCCACATGATAGTAGTAGCCCTGTGCACATATTGTGTCAATTTGCAAACCACAAGGCAACTCCTACACCTTTTACACATCCGCCCTGGGGGAATGAGACAGGAGAGACAGCATGGCTGGAAAAGGAAAGAGCGACAAAGTTATGGCAAATATCATGGAAGAGAAGGAAAATGAATTATGGAGAGGTGGAAGATTTTAAGGAGAAAAAGCAAAGAGCTATCAATAATTTCAAGGGCTTGGCAAGAGAAGCCAAAGATACAGTGTGGGAGAGCTTTGTGACACAGGTGGGCACTAACAAAACACTAAAGAAATTCTGTTCCTTACATCGCAGAATGAGTAGAAAAAGTACAGGCCAACCAATTCATAAAATTCTCCGCTCGACATGAATAAGATTGAACACCGATGCCGAAAAGGGACATGCATTACTCAAGCATTATGTTACTCAGACAGATAAAGGTGATAAAGCTGCCTGCCAAGAAATTTAAAACCGGATCCTGGGAAGCGACAGATGAGGCGACAAATATTTCGACTTCATATCTGAAGAAGACGTTATGTGCACTTCAGAATCCAGTAGGAACACTGCACCGGGTGCTGATGGTGTACAGTATCACCACATTAAACAGCTCAATGACACAGGCATTAAGAATGTGGTGAGTGATTTCAATAACAGCATACAGAATTCTGAGGTGCCTGAAGACTGGCTGCATAGTTACCTATTGCCACTTCCTAAACCCGGTAAAGACCCCACACTTCTCAGCAGCTATAGAATTTTCACAATGCATAATGTCTACGGTAAACTATTAGAAAAGATAGTGGCACGAAAAATAATGAATCACCTTGAAAATGCACAGATCCTACCTGATACTCTAGGCAGCTATAGGCCCATGAAAGTAACATGGCGTAACACTGGAACTTTTGCTTATAATGTGCACGATGGGTTTCAGGATAAGCGAGAACGGTTGCTGTAGCAATTGACCTGGAGGATGCTTATAACAGTGTGATCTTCGCAAAATTAATAAACTGTGTAATCTCTTGTGGTGTTAACTCTTGGCTTACAGGATGGATAGCAGCTGCCTTAACTGAGAGATCAGTGGCATTTCGCTTGGAAACATGGAGGTCAGACCCAATGTCCATTTGCCCGGGACTACCCTGGGTTCTCCACTATCACCGGTGCTGTTTAATATCTCCAAGAATAAAGAGAGGAATGTCATGGATGGCACAGGCAGAGACAACGATTAAGCAGGTGGCCACAGTTGAAAATATATTCAAAGGGGAAGAGTGGAGTATGTCAGATGAGAACTGGACTAACTAGTCGTACTAGCAAATCATCATCAGCCTTGGAAGAGAGTGTAGAACTTGGAGCAATGGAAAAGCAGAACTGGAAATTAATCAACTGATACATGATCATGCCGGGGATAATGGTGCCATTGTGTATCCAGATGGGTCTGTGATCCATGGTGAGAAACCAGGTCAGGGCTTCTCTGCTAGGGTACAGGGCAGAATCGTCATTGAACTTAGTAGGGCTTACAAGATAACAACTTCCAGCATGAGAATAGAGGTCGAGGCTGTTACTGCAGCCTTAAGGTGGCTAACTGAAACTTCATTAACAAAGGCGGTCATTGTGTCAGAATCTCAGTCCCTGCTTCTGTAATGGGGCCATAAAAACACTCCAGAGGACAGAGGACCCCTCAAGTTCATGTCATATATTTTCGATGTGCGCGCTCCAACGAGTACGCCAGCCCACGTGACTACGTGAGGGCCACAATAAAGCCCCAAGCCCACGTGACTGCGCGAGCCCTCATCGCTGGCGTGTGAGAAGTCTAACACAGGAGAAGCGGTCAGTTTGGTGAGATTCGCAGTAGAGGCAAGATGTGAGACGGCGAAGACCTTTTTCGCAAGAGCGGTCCAGATGAGAGAAACGAAGTTAGGCGCGCCCTGTGTGGGTAGAAGATGAACAAAGACATGACACATTAGCAATTGAGCACTGGCTGGGTGTTTTGTTTGTTTGGTTTGTTTACTTACTTGTTTAATGTTTGTTCATTAGTTTGCATTGTGGGTTTGGGTCACTGACAGGGTTGTATGAATAAATACAGCCCCTGCCTTTGAATCAGAGTTTTATTGTTGTTCGGGTCGGTTGAGAATGTGCAAGAAAGTGATCACATATCACAACAGCATCATCATCTCTCGCCCACCCTATCACACTTCCAAAGTTTCAAAGTGGTTGGTTGCAGCATTAATGGAAAACATTCATAGCAGCTTCGAGTCTACAAGAGCTGGTGTGGATCTACTGTCCTAGTCATTCAGGGTATGTGGTAATGAGAGAGCTGACAGACTAGCATCAAAAGCACCACAGTGGGGACACTGGATATGGATAAGGGAGAGATACTGAGAACAATTAGTGATCACCTGTTAGAGAATGACATTGCAATAGATGAATCATCAAGGCAGCGACGGACCTGAAGCATTTGGCACCCGGGGTGGAGCTTTCCTTTGGCACCGCACACCCCCCGGCTTTTCCCAGAAAGAGATTGTGAAATTAAAATGCACAACAGACAAATACATTATGCTTACAAATAGATGTTTAAACAGTTTGTTTAAACAAATTGTAATTTAGAAACAAATGCATTACTTTAAAAATGCAGTTAACACGTAATACTACACTTCATTTGCAAATAAATACACACACACACACACACACAGAGGAAATAAAGCATCACTTTCAGCCTCTTCTTTAAACGTTAATGGACAAGATTTACAAACTCTACATTTGAGCCTTCATGTCTGCAGACTGATTAATGACTTCATCAAAATTCATTTTCTGTGCAAATTGATACTCAGTAGAAAATAAAGCCAGATTTATCAAAAGCATTTGATTCATTGTTGAGCGAACAAATTTGTTTAATCAGTTGCCATTTTTCAATGGTGAGGCCCTAAGCCAGGGGTCGACAACTAGTAGATCCAGATCTAATGGTAGATCTTTGGCGATTATTTGGTAGATCTTTCAGCGAGTGCGGGAAAGTAAAAGACTGTTTAAATTAGGCAAACTTCAGATTAGACCTCTCCAGCCGGAATTTAAAATCGTTGCGTCCCCGGGATCAAAAGTACTTTTTTTTGCATTCCCAATGAAAAATCACGAAACCAAAATACAGTATATTTGTGAACTTCTTGAGATAGGAACGCGGTATTTTCTTTGTAAGCTTCCTCATTTCTTCCCCCCCCCCCCCCCGCTTTTAACATTACACACACGCACACACATACGCACCCATGCACACACTATATATATATATATATATATATATATATATATATATATATATATATATATATATATATACATGCATGCCACATGCTATGGTTTACCCATAATCTGTACAAGGTGTTTGCGTTTTCAGATGTGTACACCCTGTACATAATTTCTGTACAGGTTTTCTAACCCATGCTCCTTATTACTGTGTCTCAGAGTTCTTTTATAAGGTCCTATTGAACACAGGATTTCTTGGTCTGTTAGTGATAATTAAACACAGAAATAGACTAAATGATGACACCATCACATTATTTTTACAGTGTAAAATAAACTCACACATTTATTGTTTGGGTTTTAAAATAAGTGAAGACCTGTTTTAAAAAGCAAAGTTCCCATGCTTCATTTATAATGCAGCCATCTGTAATTGACAATATTATATGTGATGGGGCCGAAAAGGAGACGCCCGCCCCCTACCTGTTTCTAGGCAGATTATTTTGGATGTGCGCGAAGCATTCTGGGTTGTGAAAAGTCTGAAGTAGAAGATATGTAATGAGGCCATAATAAAGCCTGAGAATTAATTGTGGTGTATAGTTGTGAGTCATATTTGATATTCGTGTGTTATATTAAATAGCTGTAGGTTTTATTTGTGTTTTCGCTATTCCTAAAGCGATAATCGCGTGTGATATTTAAGTAGCCAAGATTAATACGCCTAGCGCGCAGTAAAGTGAGTGATTAGCCTAGTGCCTATAAAAAGAGATAGCGAACTACCAGCGGCCCTTTTTTAAGTATCAGTCCAGACAAGAGGGAACGAAACGAGGCGCGCTGTGTACCCACACAGAAGAACACAAAGACATGACACATTAGCGTCGGGCACTGTTGGGTGTTTTGTTTTGTTTAGTTTTGTTTTGTGATGTTCGCTAGTTTGTTTGTTTAATGTTTGCTTTGTCACTGAATGGGTTGTAAAAATAAATATAGCCCCTGCCTCTAGAATCAAGAGTTTTATTGTTGTTCGGGTCGGTGCGAGTGTGAAAAGAGAGTGATCACATATCACAATATAATCATCATCATCACCTCGCCCACCCTACCACAATTTGCGTCGTCGGCAGGATAAGGCAGACAGTGACACTGAGCAAACAGCAAACGAACAAATATTGTAAACACCCAACAGTGCATTCCTGCAGCAAGATGGCTAATGCGCCTGTGAAGATATTGTACGTGAAGGAGCCAGAGATAAGGTTGTTTAGTGGAGAGGAGGGTCCCACTTGGCAAGAGTTTGTGGAAGATGTGGAAGCCGCATGGAAGGTGGCGCCTTTTTGTGCAGAAGACAAGTTAGATATGATATGGAACAACGTTACACCATGGGTATCTAGAGAATTACGGATACATGGTGGAGCCAAGGCCAGCCCTGAGAAGTTACTGGAAATTGTCAAAAAAGCCTACAGCGAGCAACCACCAGTCAGTGAGATGACCAGAAATTTCCCTTGGGAATATGCTGTTTATGGTGAAAGTAAAAAGCCTGAGACACTGGTCCAGATAGCAAGTGCAGAAGTTCAGAAGGAGAAGGAGGCACTTAGAGCAGAATTATCCCTCCTAAATTCCAGATAGCACAGATGTCACAGACCAGTTCGCCAGCACAAGAGTAGGTGCAGAGAGAGAAAGAACCAGGCCAACCGCGAAAACAGCCAAAGCACGACGAGGAGGTGCATGTTCTGGTATGTGAGAGTCAAGCTGTTGTTAACGAAAGCAGTGAGCTGACAGTACCGACCAGTGCAGCTGCACCGACAAGGCGAAAAGGAGTTTGCAAGTGGTATAGTGTCCACAGGGGATGGGGGTTCATCACGCCAGATGATGGAGGTATTGATGTATTTGTACATCAGACCAAGATCTTCAGAAAGGGATTCCGGAGTCTGGCGAGAAATGAGAGCAATTTGACAGCAAACCATCTGTCCAGGGCATGGAAGCAATCTATGTGTGCGGCATTGGCGGTCAAGAATGCAAAGGCAGCAGGAAGCGACCCATGGCACAGAGGAAGCCCAGAAAGATAAGATGCTACAATTGTGGAGACCTGTCAGACCACATGGCAGCCAAATGCCCTCAAGGCCCGCTTCCGAAGAGATGTTTTCGATGCAAGTCAACTGAACATTTGATAGCCGCCTGTCCCTCAAAGAGCTCTTTCCCGAGACGTGCTACCACAACCAGGTTTCCTTCCGGGTGCAAGCCAAGAGATGACCGTGACAACTGTCACCCTAAGGGCGCCGAGAAGATTGGTAGTCGGGTAGGGGAGGAAACTCGTCTTAAGCAGAGAGGAGGGAGTGCAAGTCAAGGTTCAGAGGAGGAGACACATCAAAAGCAGATAGTGGGGAATGTTGGCCACCGTCCACGCAAAACGAGTGTCAAGCACGTCAGGAGCAATCCCCCTACAGATTCGACAGCTACAAGCACTGACAGGCAGACGTCACGGGCAGGCAGCGATGCGGCACAGGTGTGCGAGTCTTCTAGACCACAGCAACTGCCAGCCCGACAACGTACAACTGGGGACATAACGACCAAGAGGGTCCCCAGCCGAGTTGTACCGAATACAGAATCTGAGCCCAAAACATCGCCGCTGAGAAATAATCAAAGGCAGCACCAACGATCTAAGAGATTTCGACAGAAGTGCCTGAGGTAGTGATGTTGTCGGGACGACAACAAAATCAGGAGGGAGATATGTGATGGGGCCGAAAAGGAGACGCCCGCCCCCTACCTGTTTCTAGGCAGATTATTTTCGATGTGCGCGAAGCATTCTGGGTTGTGAAAAGTCTGAAGTAGAAGATATGTAATGAGGCCATAATAAAGCCTGAGAATTAATTGTGGTGTATAGTTGTGAGTCATATTTGATATTCGTGTGTTATATTAAATAGCTGTAGGTTTTATTTGTGTTTTCGCTATTCCTAAAGCGATAATCGCGTGTGATATTTAAGTAGCCAAGATTAATACGCCTAGCGCGCAGTTTTTTTTTTTTTTTTTTTTTTTTTTTTTTGTTTTTTTTTTTGCGTACGCCCGCTAATACTCGAGGCGAAATCTCAGGTTATTACTATGTCTAACCTGACATTGATTTTACGTGAGTATCCCTTTTTACTTGTACAGAGACAGGTGTCCCTCGCCATTCAGGCAAATACTCTCCGATTTCGGAGGTACCCATTGCAGCTGGGTCGGCTCAGGAGCCGCCAATCCCTGGTCGACAACACTCCTTCAAATGTTCTCGCCAGGTCTCGAGTTAATCCAGTCCAATTCCCGGTCGACGAAAAATCCTCAAATGCCGTCGCCCGGGTTTGATCCTGAATCACCCGGTCGCCAGAGCGGTGTTGTAACCACTACGCTAGCGCGGCTCCTAGCGCGCAGTAAAGTGAGTGATTAGCCTAGTGCCTATAAAAAGAGATAGCGAACTACCAGCGGCCCTTTTTTAAGTATCAGTCCAGACAAGAGGGAACGAAACGAGGCGCGCTGTGTACCCACACAGAAGAACACAAAGACATGACACATTAGCATCGGGCACTGTTGGGTGTTTTGTTTAGTTTAGTTTTGTTTTGTGATGTTCGATAGTCTATTTGTTTAATGTTTGCTTTGTCACTGAATGGGTTATAAAAATAAATATAGCACCTGCCTCTAGAATCAAGAGTTTTATTGTTGTTCGGGTCGGTGCGAGTGTGACAAGAGAGTGATCACACATCACAATATAATCATCATCATCTCCTCGCCCACCCTACCACATATATATATATATATATATATATATATATATATATATATATATATATATATATATATATATATATATATATATATATATATATATATATATATATAATAAATTCTTTAAGCACCAAACACGGCGCATATATCTTCAGATGGCGCAATGTTACCAAAGTAGATCTTTAGAACGCTCAGTGTTACCACAGTAGATCCCAAAAGCGTATGGGTTGTCGACCCCTGCCCTAAGCTATAAAAAGCTGTGGAGGCCCTATTTGGTAACAGATAATAAGGCCGTGTAACAATTGTGAACTTAGCAAAAGACGTCCCGACAGACTGTGAGGCCCTAAGCTGTAGCTTATTTAGATCATGAATAAATCGGGCCCTGTACCATCAGGATTCTGTTTCAATACCTTGCCATGCTGCGATATTACAATGCAAATATTACCTTACATATAAAATAGCTAACGCCAACCCTGGTGAAATAATTAAGGAAGTTAGCCATGGGGCTAACTGAGA
This sequence comes from Oreohelix idahoensis, assembly GCA_024509875.1. Taxonomy (NCBI): domain Eukaryota; kingdom Metazoa; phylum Mollusca; class Gastropoda; order Stylommatophora; family Oreohelicidae; genus Oreohelix; species Oreohelix idahoensis. The sequence goes on along the minus strand of JAMPIV010009326.1, from coordinate 453,150 downwards.
AAAATGATGAGAAAAAAAAAACTGTTAGAGAGAAAATAAGTTAAAACCAGCCTTTGATCAGTGAGTTTCCAATGACACAACACAATAATTCCTTCGAAATGTAATGCAATCTAGACTACTTATTCGCATGCGACTAGAGATGCCTGTAGTAACAATCTAAACAGTTTGTGTGTCAACGAAGATGCTGCAGGGTATAGATTTGACAATGGGTCCAAGGTGTTCCGGGATCCAGTAATAGTTTCCAGTCACTGGGAACACCCGTGTCCACTTTTTTAATAGCATAAGGATGGTATCACTTTTTGTAGTTTAACCACCAGGCGCACTCTGCCATTTGACCCTTTGTAAAGTCGCTACAGTCGTTCTATTCATTTCCGGCTGATCCGAGGGTAATAAATTTTATAGCAAGTTTGGTAACCTGTTTTTGGTGTGTGTGGGGTATGGGTGGAGACGATCAGTTGAATTTGTACACAAAAGGGGCAAAATTTATACCTGTCAAGCGTTCCTGTTACTCACTGAACAGAAATAGTTTTGTACAAAATGACTTCGTGCCAAGTAGATTTTCATTGATGTTGCTATCACACACATGGTCCCTAACCAAATCACACCAGAGGAAAATCCCATTCTTTGAGGTGAGATGCTTAAGAAAAGCCATTAATGTTACTAAGAGAGACAGAGCGACAATGAATCTTGCCAAGGATATATGAAACCTGACTTTTCCCAATTTTATCGGTTGAAAGAATGCGAAAAAAAAAAAAATGAAGAAAAAGGTGATTTGTCTTATTCTGACAAGAGACAAAGAAAATAGCCAATGTTGCAGCCACACGGTCTTCGCCGGGGAAAGGAAAGAAAGTAATTTTATCGACGTTGGGGACATTATTTCAGGAATATTTTATTTACTTTCAACATTTATATTGGCATTTTCAGTCTCTCGATGGCACACCCTCCTGCCTGGCACCCAGGGTGCACCGCCCCTCTTCCCGCATCCCCCTTACTACGCCTCTGCATCAAGGTTAAGACTGTAGGAATTTGGCATCAAACATATGGCTAGCAGAGATGGACATATGAGAGGATGCGTCGTGTATACAACCAGCGAGCTACAGGAACAGTTAGCATTCACACTCTTCGACATTTACTGAGGGAGACTAAACACCTATGGGTTTGCCCAGAATGCAATGATGTCGATTCCGTTCAACAATAACAATAACTTTGAACATAATTTGGCTGCATGAGAGAATGAAAGATATGTCCAGTACAGTTAAGAGATACAATAACTTCTAACTTAAATTAAATCATGCCTTCTGATTTTGAACTGGAAATTTAAGTCTGTAATATTACTACAGTAAGGACATTATATCAAAGTTTATAAATGTTATAAAGTCAGAAAGTTACCTTCCTCTTGCTCAAGAATGTCTTCAGGATTCTTTCAGAGCAGAAGAAAATGTAAATAGAAAAAATGGCCACAGTGGATTTCCATACATAACCACCTAACTCCTCAAAGGCCACAATATCAAATGCCTGAAAAAATAAAAAATACTGTTTATAGTGAGAAAAAAAATATTCCAGAAGTGCAGATTTGCTTCTCAGTCTCCGTTTTTCTTTTTGCTTGGTATGGGAGTACGGAGCCACCATCTTAATCTTGCAGAACGCAACTTTTTTGGCCTACTACTTTTTTAGTTATTAACTTTAATGAATCATTAATGTTAATAATTCTGTCAAGGTGATGAGAATTCAGATTATACAGTAAGACTAATTTACACAAATTAACGACGGATTGGTTAATCATGTTGACATTTATTGGTTGATACTTCAGAAATTTTTCTGACTAAATTAATTATTACCCAACCTTTGAACAAGATAGTAACCAGGTCCATTTTCTTACTGAACTGTAAATTAATCCTTTTTTGTGGTTTTTCCTTGTACATTTTTTCTCTGTTTATGTTATTAACTAGACCATGTAAACAAAAACAAAATTTCCGTAATGTAATATGATCGAAACTTCCTGCATCATAATTACTAAGTCCTATGCTGATTGTTATGGCCCTGCTTAGTTCATGGAGACCTCAGAAGAGAGAAAGAAAGTATAGCACTTCTGCAGTCTCAAGCGTGTAGGACAAGGCAACTAGTAAGAGCTTGTGCTTCTGGCTGACAACCTCATCATGTAAAAGAAATTGCAGGAGCAACCCCTGCTGCAAGAGCATGTAAATGCTTTGTGAAAGCTTCCTGCAGGGGGACCAGATGCAGTGGTGGCTCCATGTTTCATGGGAAGCCAGAAGGAAAATAATGATGAAGCTAATTGGTGCAGGTTTTTATGTGTTTCCACTACATCCAGTCCCTGATAATCTTTGTCAAGTCTAATGTTCATGCTGCCAAATGTTATGCTGTTAGGTTGCCCGCTGTGTTCTCTCTTTGTCTTCTCCTGTCTCTTTCACTATCAGTTCTGCCATTTACTACAGGGTATTCTAACTTTTCTGAAGTGCAAAATGAAGGTGAAGTGCTTCTTTCTGATCTTGCCAAATATTTTCCTTTGTTTGGGGTTTTTTTTTTTTTCAGGACATTCAGGAAAAAAAAATTGAATCAAAATATATAGTTCCCACAGTTTCGTTTATGGCCAAATCCAAAAACAATATACTTTCAATTTATTTTTAAATTTTAATTTATGACGAACAATATTCTGGTCAACCTCTGATGGGTTACATTTAGCATATATAGTATTTCCAATTCCAGATGTTTTTAGTTGCTGATACCTAATCATTGTATTATTTTTCCTTTCCAATTATTGTAAACTAAGTATATTAAATTAAAAAATTGTATGGATGTGCCTTTACATTATTTTCCCTTGTCCTAGAATGGTAGTTGCCCCATAAATGTTCATTTTTACATTCAATTACAATCAAGTACAACTGACTGAGATTATATCATTACTATTTATTGAGAATCACATTATCTGCCATCAATATTATCAGTATCAAACATTGTCATTATTCAAAGCAGACTCTCTGAGATGAGATGGTTGAGAAATGTTACTAATCTCATATCATTAGGATGATGAATGAGAAGCTTCAAAGGAAAAATAAACCAGCCAGTTGGTCAAATACCCATGACATAACATCACTGAGAAACAGAAAATAGCATTGTTTGCTCAACTTGTTAGGATGTAGCCTAGTAAGCTGCCATCAGATCAGACCTGATCAAGTGCTATCTTGTTATCAAAGATCGACTGCAATGAATCTTCAACACTTTCTGCCTCTTGCCTTGATGGTGCCCTCTGACAAACTATTCCTGTCCATCTCTTGATGTTATCTTCCCACTTATAGCACTGTCATCTTATCCATTTATCTTCATTTATGGTTTTTAAGGAGTGTTACATCTTTTTACATATCAGAATATTTTATTTGTCTAATTTTGATTTCTTTAATTAATATTCTTCCTATCTTAGTTTTTTTTTAAAGGACTTCTTTACTTGTTTTTATTCTGTTTCATTAAAATGCCCCAAGTTCTTTTTATATCCACAATTCAGGGGCCTCAACTCTTTCTTCCAGTTGTTTGTTTATTGCCCATATTCCTCTACACTGTACAGTAATGGATCGTCCATATAACATTTGATGGTTCTCATTTGTAATTTGGTGTTGTATGTTTACGTGTGGCATATTTTTTTAATACTGCTTTGAACATTCCCATTGTCCTCTTGGCTAGTTTCACATCTTCCAGCCTCTGCTATTATATGTCCACGATATGAGAATCTTTTAACTTATTCCTTTATTGAAACTGTTGGGGCTGAGGGGACAGTCAAGGACAAGGCACTGAAGAGGTGTAGTGAAACTGCGGAAAAGGCATCATGCTGGCTGTGGAACAACCACAATGGGCTATGGAACTCAGGACAGTAAATCTAGCCCCAAATTTTCAAAGTCCGCAATACACTGAGTTTTTCGTTGTATTGGTGAAAGGACGGCGGCTCTACAGGTAACCAGTGCTGTATTATATGAGGTGTCGGGTGCAGTGAAATTTTAGTTGCCAGCTCGTAATGGCTTCACGCTTCGATGGCTTCATGCAAGTATGTCAGTGGTGTGCTGTGGAACAACCGCAATAATTTGTCTTCACTTTGTTACTTTCACAATTGCCTCAGGCTGGTGGAATTGTGGATTTTAAAGCTGCAACCAAGGTGGAATGGGTTCATTTTCTACACAAGAGAACAGGAGGCTGAGACACTTGGGAGTCATGACCCAGGTGGGCCCGCCCCCCTTATAGTGTAAAGGAGAATAAGGGGCTGAAACACTTGATTGACAGGGAGACCGCTTCTGATGATCAGATTGTCTCCTCTTGTATCGCTCTGTATAGAGTTTCCTTTCATCATCTTTATCATTCAATTTGTTCTCTTCTGATTTGGTTTGCTAAGTATCATAGTGTTTGTTTTCCCATGTCTCAAAATTCAATTATGTCATGGCTTCAGTTGTTCCCTTACTGCACTATTTCTTGCTTTCATCTAACAGAACTATATCATCTGCATATTTAAGGTAGTTATTGATCTTCAACTGATATTTAGGCCTGGCATTTCTTCTATTTGTTTCGGAATTGTATTAGCAGTAGTTATAAAATAGTCATGGGGGAACCGATACTCATCAAGGTCTCACATCTCTTATTATATCAACTGAGTAATTCTTGACAGTTATTACTGTTGCAGTTTATTCTCATTCACTGTTGATTGTCATGCCAAGTCCTCCTGTTGCATGTCAAGTCTTCCTGTTGCATGTCAAGTCTTCCTGTTGCATGCCACATCCTCCTGTTGCATGCCACGTCCTCCTGTTGCATGCCATCAATTCAAGGTCGTTCCATGTCTTCATCATTTTCATCTCTGCCTCCAGTTCTCTTCTCCGTATGTTTTTTCTGTCTGCCTCTACTTGTTCTGCTTTAGGGATTCTGGAACAAGGCCTGCCTAGTAAAGCTGTCAACAATATTGTTTCATTATTGCCGCCTCATTGGGCTTACCTTTAATTATTTGAAATGTTCTTGTTTTTTTCATGCATTTCTTGTGCATTGTATGTTATCTCTAGGCCTCTGTTTCTTTGTGTTTTGCTTCTTCTACTGTTGTTTTGCTTGTCTACATATCCTTGATAGTTCTTTGTATGTTTTACAATATTTTGATATGCTTTTTTGTTTTCCTTCTTTCCATCTTTATACCTGAGACATCTTATATTGTCCATACTTGATCTATTTAAATTCCTTACAGGCAAATTTTCATTCTGTTTTTATAAATTAATCTTAGGCTGTCCTATTTTGTGTTTACTTTCGTTTCTATGTTTTCTCTTCTGAAATATTTCATATTTTCTGTTATCAAGCTTTCATATTTATTTCTTACTTTAATGAAATATTTTTGTTGCATATTTCTGAGGTTTCTTACATTTCATTTTTTTCTGTAAACACCAGCAAAAAGATTACGATTTGCTGAAGGCTCAGATGACGAGGATTTGCATTTTTTTCAGCAAAAAAGTTTTTTTTTTTTTTTTCAGACCTAGCGCTACTGAGCATAGTGTTTTTGTTTAATATAAAAATTTGACTTGTTTTGGCGAGGCACGTCCTAGTTGGTTATGTTCGGGCGCATGTCCACATATGAAAGACCTTTAGGTCTGATAATGATTTAAAAAATTATAGACATAGTGTAAACATCATTTTAGGCTTTTATTTACACTGGGAAGCCAAAAAATGGGTGTGACCCGCTATATTGCGATATTCGTTTTATTGCGGTGTTCTGGAACCGAACCCGCAATATCTCTGAGGTATGCCTGTATACTTTACTTACTTACTTAGTCGTTCCCCTTCTACCGTGAGGTGTAGAGGTTTGGAAGAGAGAGCGCCAGACTATCCTATCGGCTGTCTTCCTCCTGGCCTGGTTCCATTCTAGTCCTCGGTCCTTCAAAGATTGTCTAATGGTGTCCTCCCAGCGGACTCTGGGTTGTCCTGGGGGTCTGGATTCCTGGCTCTTTGTTTCCCATGCTTGTCGTGGTAGCCGATCTTCTCCCATTCTGCAGACATGGCCAAACCATCTTAGTTGGGACTGTTCTACTTGGGTCTGCAGGGAGTGGGATTTTAGGCCTTGGCGTATTGTCTGGTTGCGGACCATGTCTCTTCTTGTTACTTCAATCACCTTCCTCAGATACCTCATTTCTGAGGTTTGGATCTGGCTTTTATGGGTTGTAGTCATTGCCCATGACTCGCATCCTTATGTCAAGACTGGGACATAGGTGGAGCGGTATACAGCCATCTTCGTTTTCTTACCAACCTCTCTCTTGCTGAGGAATCCTCGATTTATGGCCTGAAAAAGTCTCCCAGCTGCTGCTTTTCGAGTGGCCAACTCTTCTTTGATGCCTCCCTTTCGGTCTATAATAGCTCCGAGATATTTAAAGTGGTCGACCTGCTCCAGGACCTGTTCTCCCAGCTTAATCTGATGTCTTCTTTCTTCTCGTGATATCACCATGGATTTTGTTTTAGAGCTGCTTATGACCATCCCTCTCTTCTCCAGCTCTTCCTTCCAGACTTGCAGGTTGGATTGGAGATGTGCCTCTGATTTAGCAATCAGGGCAACATCATCAGCAAATGCAGCTCTGAAATACATACATGTCTCATCTTCCAGTACCCCACTGAATACTTTCTTGTTCTCTCCTTACATGACTTGATAACATCGTCCATGAGGAGTGTGAAAGGATAAGGTGACAGGATATCACCTTGTCTTATACCAGTGGTGGTCCTGAACTTTTCTGACTTATGGTTTGCTGTCCTCACAAAAGTTCTGCAAGACTTGTAGAAGCTCTGTATAGCATGAATCAGAGGTGCTGGAATGTTCTTCCTTGCAAAACAGTCCCAAAGTTTGCTCCAGGGGACCCTGTCAAATGCCTTTTCCAGATCTATGAAACAAAGATGGATCTCACTCTTATACCCAAGGGCCTTTTCACTCAGCTATCTGAGTGTGAAGATTAGGTCTTGAGTACTTCGGTTTGCTCGGAATCCGCACTGGACCTCATCCAATTGTGGCTCAGCTAGGCGTCGCAGTCTCTGCTCTAGGATTCTAGAGTAGATTTTACCAGGGACACTGAGAAGGGATATGCCTCTATGGTTTCCACAATGTCGATTGTCACCCTTTTTGAAAATTGGTGTTATGATGGCAATCTCCCAGTCCTTTGGTATGGTCTTGTTGCACCACGCTGCCTGTAGGACCCTTAAGAGTAATAGGTCGCCTGATGCTCCCATGTACTTAACCATTTCTGGTGCTATACCATCATGCCCTGCTGCTTTGCCCATCTTGATTTTCTCCAGTGCTGCCTTCAACTCTTCCATCTTTATGTCAATAATTTCTGGTTTCCTTGCGCATCTTTTTCTAGCTTTTCTCCAAATTCTTCCCAGGACTTCTGTTTTGCTGCTAGCACCTTGTTCTTTGCTTCTGTTCTGAGTATCACATATTCTCTATATTTCTCTATTTGTCTTGCTGTGTTTTTAGCTCCTAAGTATTGTTTCCATGCCATTTTCTTCTCTCTTATTTTCTCTTTGACTTCCTCTGTCCCCCAAGGTGTCCTCTTTCTCTTGTTCCCAAGTCAGGCTTTACCACATGCTTCTGCAGCAGCTGTCTTTATGATGTCCTTGAATTTAAGCCAGAGGGTTTCCAAGTCATCAGGTTGTTCTTCTGTGTTTCTCACCGCTGTAGCAATAAGCCCCTGATATCTGGTCTTAATTTCTGGCTCTCTCAGCTTGAAGGTCTTAATGCTCATTTCTTCTGTTTGTTTACTTGGTTTCTTGCGTGATGCTGGGCAGTTCCTAGGCTGGGCAACTCTTTCAGTTGTTCTTTTGATTGTAAGCAGGTAGTGATCACTTCCAATCTCTGGCCCCCTCCAGACTCTAGCATCCTGGACATATTTGAATGAGCTCCTCCTAACAATGGCATAGTCGATCACTGACTTCTCATTCTTTGTTGGTTCACACCTAGTGTATGCATGTATGCGCTTATTGGGGAACTTTGTGTTGGTAATGATCAGATTCTGCTCACTGCAGAATCTAAGGAGTCACTTTCCATTGTCATTGAGAGTATCTTCTCCTTATCTTCCGATAACTCCACCCCATCTAGCATGGTCATTTCCAACTCTGGCATTGAAATCTCCGAGCATGATAAATTCATCTAGGCAGTCATCCACTGTCCTTTGAAGCAGCTCAAAGAATTCCTCCTTGACCTCCGCTCTCTCATCCTCATTTGGCCCATACACTATGACCAGGTTGACTATGGTGTATACTTTACTGCAAATGTATACTGTGACAAATTATATATATTATCTTCTTTATTAATCAAATTTATTGATGTTCTTTACCACAAACATGAAGTCCACTTCCGACTGTATACCCACATTCTTCCTGATCGCTTTTTGATCTGGCACCTTTGCGCATTCTACAGATACTTCCTTTAGTAACAATAAACATGGTGAAACAAAAAATTAAAATAATTAAAGTTTAAATCTTCCAATCAAGAATCGGAGCAGATAAGTTATATTAAGAATGCAGTAACACCACTCACTTCTGGAATAAGCACCAACAAGCCTGTGGAGGCCAAGGAGCCAGCACCCATTGCAACCAGAAATTGTAGGAGGCGTTTGTAGAATTTTTTTTCCATAATAGGTCCTAGACAGGCTCCAATGTTAGAGATGATGATGACAATGCTGGAGAATCCAATGCTATATCCCCATGCTGAGAAAATTTAAAGCAAAAGAACCATTTGTGATGATTTCTATGGTTTTGATGAGGATTGTATTGGTTGGTAATGTGCTGCCAGCATTGACTGTTGTTAGACCGGGAAACGCTGATGAAAAAACTTCATGTCGCTCGTAAAGGTAAGTAAGAAGAAGTGAAAAAATAAGATGAATATGATAAAAATATTGATTATTATTATTATTACTAGCAATAACCCGTCAAACTTGACGGGTTTTTAATTATAGTATGCTGTTTCCTTTCCCGGATGAGCAGATAGAAGTACATTCTTAGAGTGTTTTGGTTTCTTTCCATTATACAGTGTAATCAAACTGTTCATGAACACCGTCATTTGAACGCTTTTCTTTGTTGATTGTAACTATTTTCGGGAGAGTATATATATACTAGCCGCCATTAAAAACGCATCGCATTAGTTTATGAACCACAACTCGTTGTGCTAAATTTAAAATACATAAAACCACTGATTTTACATTTCTGATCCATTTACAAACCCAAATTTGCTGTATTATTAAACATGAGACAATTCAGAACCGGCTCCTAAGCAGTTGTCAACCCTAGGTGTAAAAACAAAAGTCGCACTCACTGTCATTCAGTCACAGCCATCATTAATACCGTGTATGACCCCCTACAGCATCAATACAGGCTTGGCATCGGCGTCTCATGCTATTGCAGAGTGTCTCGAAAAATGTTTGGGGTATGGCGTTCCATCCTGCAATGAGTGCTCGCTCGAGATCATTCACATTGTTGATGTCATACTGGCGGATCCTTCTGTTCAGTTCATCCCATGCATGTTCAATCGGATTCATGTCAGGGGAGTTTTCAGGCCAATCCAGTACAAGAAAAGCAAAGGAGACATTAAACCGGCTTTCATCGGAGAACATTGTTGATCTCCATCCCGCCCTTGGACGACGAATATTTTGTAGGGCCCAAGCCAGTCTGTTGGTCCGGTGACGTCTAGTAAGGATAGGACCGATGTTGGGACGTCTGTTTTGCAAGCCAGCAGCGCGAAGTCTCCGTCGCACAGTGTTTGCGCTGACAAGTCTCCGAGTGCCAGGTGTATGAGCTGCTGTCTGAGTTGCTGTTTGGAAGCGATTGCGCAGATGTAACAATAGAATTTGGCGATCTTGAGCTAGTGTTGTTACACGAGGTTGACCAAGCCTGGGACGGTCATTGGTGGTACCTGTCGCCCGAAATCGCTGGTTCAGTCTCACTATAGTGGACTGGTCACAATTGAAATGTCTGGCAACTTCTCTGGTCGCCATTCCACTGCTGAGCATACCAACAGCTTGCCGTCGCTCTTGTGACGACAGTCGAGGCATGGCAAAAACATTAACAGACTTTCTTTCGATGAAAACAGATAATGGCTTTTTACTCGCTGAAACTTGACTAATGCGTGTGCCAAATTTCAATGTGATTCGACTTTTAATAAAGACAGAATTTATCAAAAACCTTGTTTTGCACGCAAAATTTGAAGTAAACATCGAATCGACAGTAAAGTGGGAATACATGAACTTCATCACTTGCACAGTAAATTAATATGAAACAAATATAAAGGTATGTTATCAGGCACTCGCAGGAAATAAAGAAGCAGAACACCAGACAACAGAAAAACAACAGACATGAGTGGCTTACCCAGGATTTGAACACTGGACCTTCCGTGCGACAACCCCGCCTAGCCATGCAAGCGAATCACACTATCCGCTCTGCCATCTACGCATCATCAAAAAATGATGTTTCAATGGCAGGTCAATAGTGCGAACCACAATACACGACACCAGAAGTCCTCCATGGGCAGTTCAGCCTATTAATAATCCTGGGTAAGCCACTCATGTCTGTTGTTTTTCTGATGTCTGGTGTTCTGCTTCTTTATTTCCTGCGAGTGCCTGATAACATACCTTTATATTTGTTTCATATTAATTTACTGTTTACAGGCCTCAGGTTTCCCTCCCTTATTTGTAATATATGTTCATCACTTGCACACTTTCGGGGTTTGAAAATCGCACACTTGCATAAACATTTCAACAGTGAAAACATGTCACGATTTCGATGCGTTTTTAATGGCGGCTAGTATAATGGAAACAACACAATTTTTCAATAGGTTGCATTCCTCAGCTGTGACCAGCGTACACACTGCGAGAATTATGTTATTTTAGATTCAATTTAAAAGTTCTTTGATGACAACATTTCGTGTGAAAGTGCGTGGATTGTTTTCAAAGAGTGTTCCCTGATAATAAGTGGTTTTAACAAAAACTTTCAAGTTTTCGTGATTTGTACATCGGGTGAGGGCTCATGCACACCAATTTTTAAGCACTGTTTCTTTGTCGAGCGCTACTAATTTCGTGAAAGAAAAAAAAAAAAAAGAAAAAAAACCAAAGTATTTGTTTTATATAACACCCACGCCGCGCAAGTTGCACACCGTGCGTTGAGCACATCTTTTTCTGGCGCGAATTACTATTTTGAGTGAGACCGACCGACGTAACATACATCAGTAATTATGTTAGTTGGGATGGGATTATTATTTTGCTACATCCACCCAGGGACTGGTTTTTTTTTTTTTTTTTTTTGTCTTCAAGGTCCCTGTGGAGTATTGGCCTCCAGCAAGTTGTCACTAAGCCCTCCTGTCTTGGGAAATCTGTTCAAGTTTCTTTTTTCTTTTCTTTTTTCTCATGCCTGTCTGCAGTTCTTTCCATGTTTTTATGGATCTTCACTACTTCTGCCTTAGTGATTCCATGAAAAGCTTCTTTGTGGTGCTAATACATGACTTTGTCAATGTGTGTCTGTTACCTCTCACTTTGCACACAGGCTTGTTAACTCATCACTGTGCGCAACTGAGTAGAACACGAAAACGAGTGTGAAAGCGTGCGATTGGTGAAAGTTGTGTCGCACATGTAATTAGCATATGACGTAGGCATGGTCGGCGGAGGGTGGACGAGCGGTTATCGTTCGGGCAGTTGTAACTGACTTGTGTTTTTCAAAGTGTACTGATATATATGTGAGAGCGACAGACCAGTGTTCAATGTTATAAGATATTTCAGAGTCAGGATCATTGACTGACTACATTACGATGTGTGTCTAATTTTAGGTGGCTTAAATGAGAAGGACAGTAAGTTATTTGAATGAATACAGTTCTGATTTTTAAAGAATGAAGGCGTCGTAGACGATACACAGACATTCTGACTTCATGCCTGCTACTGAATACATTTGTATTCATGATGTACCGTCATATCGTCAAATGCTCTCAAAAGCGAAGTACACTCAAGCTGTATTGTTGACATATTAAATGTTATAAAAGACAAGCTGTTGGTCAAGATTATTCAAGTTGGGCATTCGTCACGTTCCTGTTTGAACTGTTGTCTATTATCTGCTTCTTCTTCTTCCTCGTTCGTCCTGAAAAGGACGTTGATTGCGTTGTGTCTGTTTAAACCGGAGCTGCGATATCTGCGCCTTTCGGCCGACACATCCGACTTCAGCACGGCATTTTTTGGGACCGGGTTTGCCTTCCCTCTTCGATCCCTACTCTCTCAGCCAGACTGCAGTGATGCAGCCTGTTTCCAGGACCACCACGTGGAGGTGGAGTAGGGTCTTTGTCAGCTCTGGTTCGCTGACCCTGACGCAAGCAGTCAAGCTATGGGTCGCTGACTGCATTCTCTATTGCTGCATCTTTGGGTCCATTGTCTATTATAACTAAAGATACCTTACAAGACCAGGGCAGCACATTAATATACTCGTTACCCATAGCCTTCAATAAGTATACGGTAACAGTGTCCTACTCAAGTCTTGTCCCAAAACATTCTTGTTCCACTGGTTCTTGTCTCGTTCTTTCAATCAAATCCACGGTGATGCTGTTTTACCATTTTTATCCTTCTATTCTGTGCAAGCATCCATTGTTGAATGCTTACAATATTTAGGTCCTCATTTTTGTTGAATTCAATGCTTCAATGTCATTCAGTAGGACTGACTGGACATGTCAGCTGTGAGTTCTCTCTTTTTTTTTTTTAAAGTTAGACATGACTTTTAATTTTCATACATTTTCCAATGCAACGAAAATTCTTCTGTATTATCATTCTATTATTACATGCTCCTCAAAATTGGTTTGTTCTTCTGCTAAATTATGGGCCTCCATCTTGTCAGTGTGTATCTCCGAGTACAGTCTGGCTATTATGTACCGTACTGCATTTGTTCGCGTAACCTTTGTCTTTTCTGTGTGAATTTTCAGACCCATTTATTGTAATCTCTCGTGGGGGCAAACGTTCCGACATCGTCTCGTTTCCCTCCCAGCGATCTTTGTCCTCTCAAGACTGTGTGTGGTCCCGGCTGCCGGGCCCTCCCAGTATAGTAGAGGCAGTGCTATGTCTGTGTCCGTCTTGATAACGTCATTTGACAGTGGTAGAGACTTGGCCGCTGCTACGCCATTAATGAATAGGGCCGTGTCCTGTCGAGACTGTGAGGTCCCGATTGCCGGGTCCTCCCAGTTCAGGTGGGCCAGAGCTTGTTTCTTCTTGGTAATGCAGCTCGGCAGTGGTAGAGGCTCGGCGCCGGCTGCGCCTACGCCTCGATACATCTTGTCACGGAGATATAACCCCCTTTTTGCAGGGTAGAGAACCTCTTGTCTCGTGGCATTGCACCCTCGCTACCCGACGGGAGGTTCCCTGGGGTTGCAACAAAGCCCAAGATCGATCGTCTCGGAGATATAACCCCCTTTGCAGGGTAGAGAGCCATCAAACCTCGGAACATGGCACACACTCCATAGTGGGACTGGTGCATTATGTTTCTGAGTCTAGGATGCTCCCTGGGGTTGCAAGAAAGCCCACCTTCGACAGACATGTGGAGGCGGTGGCTTCGCCACCGCGATACTATGCTGTCTGGCTGCTCGTGCCATGGCCGGTGACTGATTGCTCGTGTCAGTCTCGTCTCGGAGATATAACCCCCCTGCACCGGGTAGAGAGTGTCAAACCTCTTGGTATCGCACGCACGCCAAAATGGGCCTGGTGTACCATACCGCTGAGTCTAGGATGCTCCCTTGGGGTTGAAGCAAAGCCCACACCTCACCTCCCATAACTGGCTCAAGGGTATGAACGAGTGAATAACTCGTCCCCTAAAGGGCAAAAGAGTGAATAACTCGCGCCCAGGGATTCAAACAAACAAACAAACATTGTAATCTCTCATCCAGCGTTATCTTTTCATCTTGTATCTGGTTTCTTTTATGGAATAGAAAATACAGGTCATCTGCAAAGTCCAAGTCAATAAATTTTTACTCATCACAGTCAACTGAATTTTGTTTACAGTAGCGTAATGAAAAAAATGCCTTGTTATGATTGAAAGAATGGAAAAGGGTCAGCAATCAGAAGCCGCGAAAGCTTGCTTGCGACGAGCTGGTTTCACAATGGCGTCTAAACAAAGGGGGAGATTGTGGATAGGAGTACACAGACTTAGGTAGATTAAATGAGAATGGCTGGATGGAAAGACATGATATTTAGTTTTGTTTGTTGAAGAAGAAGATGTGGTGAAGTGGGATGTTATAAATATTTATAGGGGACTTAATGTACTGACTGAGATCAGCTGTGAAGGTATCTATATCTATTAAGAGTAGTGTATTATAGATAACCTTACTTGCTACCACATATCTATATATCTCAGTCAGAATTATTCTGGAATAGTGTGATGCTACGTTATGTGTCTAGGGTATGAGTATGGTGAAGTGTAAGTCACAACAACAGACAGATAAACAATTTAATTTAATCCACTACTCTTGACAACACTGTGACACTCACATACATATAACACTCTATGAGAATATCTTACAGGAGACACTCGTAACTTTTCAAATAACAATATGTATTCATTTCTATCATAAAGGCATATGTGTGTCCTGATTCAAAGACAAAGGAACCAGGAATCACAATCAATGTTAATTACAAGTTATGTACAGAATGTATTAATATGAATCTGGTAGTGACATATATTATTAAAAATATCCTATGTGTGTCAGTTGTGTAATAGTAGTATGAGGTAATACTGGTTTTGTTTTGTTCAAGCTCTGTTGGTAGTTGTCATCATGACTTCAATAGTTTGTCTTAAGGAAATTAGTATTGGAGATGTTCTCAGTTCCTGATATTAAGACAATTAATTTCCCCTCTTAATATTATTTTTACAAAGTCATTTCAAGATGAGGGGACATAATGTTGAGCTCAGCTGGCCAATTCGCTTATCTGGCGTGATGGCGGCAGGAAAGGATTCCTCTGCTCGAATTCTCCTCTGGGTTCAGGAGACACCTCACTGATAGCTAAAAAGACCAAGGAGTATGCTGTCCGACTCAGGATTCAGCAAAGCTCTGACCAGGTGCTGCTCACTACCATCAAGACCACGGTCCCTGAAATCAAGAAGGATGTACCTTCTACTTCATAACTAACTTAAACTCTCTTGTTACACTGATCACAACACAGCACAAACATTGAGTTCAGAGCATTAGGCCAACTGTCAGCTTCATTTGAAATACTTTATTCCAGTATTACCCTTCTTAATGGTTACTACGCCTCTGCAATTCCAGCATTATTTCTTTCTATTCAATCATCCAGGTGTCAGTGTACTGTTTGGCCATTCCATGCCGTTTTACTTCTCTCCGACACCCTCTGTTCAGGCTGGAGCATTACAGGCTTTACCTCACGTTTGCCACTGAACTACACATATATATACAGGCATAAATCAACAATTCACATTCAATTTTCATTAAAAGATATTGAATGGTTCAAGCTTACCACAATTCATACGAATAAACACAGATACGTTGATTAGCAATGAATTCTGGCACAAACTGGCACAAATTCCCATCTGCTTATCTTCCAGGCTTTTATTTAGCAAAATATAAGCTGGCTTCAACGCACTGATGCTTTATCAAGCTTATTTAAACAAGTGGTTTCGAACTAACGCTCCCAAGTGTGTATATCAGCGAGTCTGACCAATGAGCCCCGTTTCGACAAGTGTTTGAAAAAATGTTACCTTTCCCCGTTTCCCCTAACAACGAAAGATAGTATTTATAGCCCGACCAATCGTGGTTAGGCTTTCATTTGTTGCGCTCCAATCAATTTGGAGTTTACATGGTAGGCTAATTCTGTAACGCAAGGTTTTTTCAAACACGTTATAAAAAAATTTTATGAGCAGAAATGATTTCATGCTGTCAGGCATCCTCACTATTTTATTTTGGGTATAATTTATTAATTCCTGGACTATTTGCGTAACGTTTTACATATTATTTGTCAGCAAGCCCTAAGGAACCCAAAAATACAAATTTAAAGGAGCTACGTGGCTGCATTCAAAATATGCAATTTCTTCTACCTCCTGTTTCGAAGATGTGCTGTCTGGGTACTGTTATGTTTTCAAACGTAAACCCATCTATTGTTATCTTTCCTAATAAGCGTTTTTTATGATTTTAAAACCTAACTCTGGGATGGTTAATGTATTTTATCACTGTCCGTCTGAAAAAAAGTTAGTGCATGGCCTTACACGCGTGATGGCAGCATTTGTGTATCGCGCGACGCGGGTTTAGTGTTCGGCTTTCTGCCTCTCCCTTCTCTTTTTATCCCCTAGTCCATCTGTTCGTTCGTTTTGGTAACGCAGTATAATTAATGTTAGGATTAATTTAGGTCATTACGCAGGGCCTCTCAATGTTTTTCCAAGAAATACAGCACACGTTTCATTGAAGAAAGCGGGTAATAATACAGTAAGCTTTTACTATCAACGTGAAAGCGTTACAATTTGCAGACGTAGCAGAAAACAAGGGGGATTTCGAGTACATTTATTGTGACAGCACTGTTATTTTTCCATTGCTCTTTTCTTTATTAATTTTATTTGTTAGGCTTCATATTTACCTAATAATTTATATATGTGGATTAGAATATTCCACGACAGAAGACCAACTAAATGCATGTCAAAAGAAAAGTTGCTACGATTTTTCGTTTTAGAGATAATTGAAGGTAAAGGTGTCCGCATGATGAAAACTGTTGTGTCGATCGACTTCGGAAATTAATATTAAATCGAAGGCAAAACCAATTACGGACAACCATATACATAAATGAAGCTAACAATCGTACATATAAAAGGAGATATGTGTCGTGGAACATTCTAAATCCACATAAATAAATCATAATTAAATGTAAAGCCAAGCGGATAGATAATTACATAGGAAGAAGACTGGTATAGGACTGTGCTTTCCTAAGGCGTACACTGCATTGCATTGAGACATGAATGTCGAAACGCGTTCTGCATATTAATTTGCTACGCTATGGCTTGAAATCAAACTGACAGTCTAGGCTAAAAATAAACTATGCATTTCTTGGAACACACGAACGAATGCGTATGACCGGCCAGATTTTTTTAATAAACAGTGGAAAAGTTAAATATTAACATGAGTTTAGGTTGAAATCATGTCTCTCCACTGACAGAGTAGACCATTTAAACTTATATAGTTAGATGCAGTAGAATTTGCTGATAACGAATATAGTAAGTGTTGCACCATTAGTTAAAGAATAAACAACTTATAGCCAAAATAAAGTAGTGGTGTCGTATTGACAACACTTGGTCATGGTTGCTCCATTTGGCATGGTAGATAAGACTTTTAAAATGAATGGAGGCCACACTGTTAGAATCGATTTGATTGGTTACCATTTTATGAAAGACTAACTACGATTAGTCGAGAAAAAGTACTAGTGGGTTGCTAATAGAGACTCGATAGGAAAGCTGCTTTTAATTTCAAATACTTTGTAAACATAGGGCCTTATTGGTTAGAACTCCCGATATTGGCAAAAAGAGCGTCAGTTCACTGCCACATTCAAATATTTCTTCATTGGAGAAACTTATGCGTTGAAAGCCAGTGCAATTATTCTTTGAAAGCCTGGAACGACAGCAGATCGAGAGTGTGCCATATTGGTCTTGCTATTCAACGTAATTTGTTCTCAGATTTCTTAATTGTGGTAAGCTGCAGATTTTGAATATATATATTTATGAAAATTGAATGTACATTGATGATTTGTGTCTTTGTGTGTGTGGTTCAGTAGCGAAAAGCCTAGAAAATTGCTCCAACCTGCACAGAACTTATAGCAGAGGAAGTTAAATGCCTAGGCTTATACATGGAATTGCAAGGTAGTGTGATACCTGTATTATTGTATGGAAGAACATAATACTGGAAGTGCAGAGGCGTTGTACACATTAGGGACAGGAAAACTGGTGAAAGCTGTGTCATGAGAAGATATTTGTGGGCCTACCGCGCTGAACATTGTCTGTCCTGTATTGTCGTAAAATATGGAAATATATAACCTAGCTTAGTTCTGAAGGGGCATGACCACCTTATTGTTTCAGGGACAGTGGTCCTCAAACTGTTAGAGCA
The DNA here is from genome assembly GCA_024509875.1 of Oreohelix idahoensis. Taxonomy (NCBI): domain Eukaryota; kingdom Metazoa; phylum Mollusca; class Gastropoda; order Stylommatophora; family Oreohelicidae; genus Oreohelix; species Oreohelix idahoensis. The sequence goes on along the minus strand of JAMPIV010009326.1, from coordinate 435,032 downwards.
GCACCTGGTCAGATTATCGTACAATCCGGAGGCAGAGAATATATGCCTGGGACAAGAGAACGACCAGAGTGATGAAATCCAGAGTATGCTGACCTTACGAGCATAGGAGTCTGTTCCTGTCAGCCATCTCAAAGTTAAGAGGTGTAAACAGTGACGCTCAGTCTTATGACCCCTCTTAGAATTGAAAATCAAAGAACATAAAGCCAGAGAGACACGACAGTGTTTCCTTGATAGGAAAGTGAAAGTGTAGACCTTATTTCCATCAAAGACAGACTAGAAATGTGATGAGGAGCAACAACCACATAGCTTGAACATCCAGTATTTCCGCAAAGACTACAACACACACAGCGATTACATGACACAGTTGTTAATTTTAACATACCCTTTGTATAATGTGTAAATATTTCATATAATTATAGTGATTGGGATTCCTGATTCCTTTGACATTGGATCAGGATATCTTTTTATAAATACATAATACATAAATTTGAAAAGTTAACACTCGACTTACTTAAGGTCCCTCTTAAAGTTGTTGAGGTTTGTGAGAGGTTTGGTGTTATAAGTGTTGTGGGTCTTACCATAGGTGTTTAGCTGGCTGTTAATTATTGTGTACTCTCATTACATCACTATCATACCCTAGACATAACACGCAGTCATTATACAAATCCAGAATAAGTCTGACTGAGGTTGACATATGTGGTAGCAAAGAAGGCTATGTAATAAATCACAATATTAAATAGATACATAGACCTTCACAGCTGATCTCAGTCAGTACACTAAGTCCCCTATAAAGATATATATTATCCCCATTCACCACAATATGGATGACAGTGATCCATTATTTGGTTGAATAGAACGAGCACGTTTTATGGACCATGCTAAGCACAGATTCCCCATATCAGCGAGAAAAGCTGACATTCAGACTGCAGTGGGTACCGTACTCTCTCATACGTCCATGCTCAACCTATAAAATCAAGCGGTGTCTCTTTCAAATCATACAGAGCGCAAAATACAAATCAGAAGATAGACGGACTGCTGCAGGTAGAGAGAGCAGCATGCCTGAAAAGCTTATTTCTTCATCTTTAAATCATCACCAATTCCTCAGTCCTGTTTGAACTTTGGAACCATCCTAAGAGGGTTACTGTTCTGGTTTGGAACAGCAGGATCTTGAACTAAATTAATCTTTTATTTCATTCACTTTCATCATTTTTCATCATTCATAATTGCATAAGAAGATACCAAAAGATAGATGTACATAATAAATGATTCAGTAATTGTATTCATCTGACTTATCAATTTTATATTGCTGCAGTTTGAATTTTACTGAATTGTTACTTATCATAGGTTAGTTACATAGCAAAGGTGGCATCTTAGGCTCTGACTTTAATCTGAAATACTATCTGATGCAGAGACCTTCACAGCCGTGACTATCCTGAGATACCAGTGCTCTTTTCTGACACTGGGAATATATTCTTGTCAGACAGAATCTTCTTCTGTTCTATCAGTATCTAACACTGACAACTATCCTCATAAAAACCTTTCGCTTCACTTACTGTGGTAAATTATACTGTTTTCATAATCCAATATTTAACCCGTTAGAACAGAAATGGTGGCAATGGCCATCTATCAAGCTATCTATTTATAATCCTAAAGGGTTGTGAAAGTTGCATGTCTTTATTTCTTCTTGTCAGGGTAACGATCTTATGGAGAACTTCCCCATTGTTAATGGTCTTTTCACGTTTTAATTTTGGCTTGCAGTAGATAGTGTCACACATAAACCTGCCCCATTGCTGCACCTTAGATTTGTTGACCTCTGTTCATACCGCGATAGTGTTATTTCATGGCTAATTGACCATCTTTAAGGATTAATTGTAATATCTTAAGTTGTTAAACCAGATTGACTTCCTACAGTAACCGTGAAAATGTCCATCTAGGTGCATTGTTCACTACATTTGTTCAAAAGTAATTGATCATTAAATTTGTTATATGTTGTTTACAAATTCATAGTTGTTTTAGTTATTACAGAGAGAGAAACGCACACTTATGAATCAATATCTGTTATATATATATATATATATATATATATATATATATATATATATATATATATATATATATATATATATATATATATATATATATATATATATATATATATATATATATATATATATATATATATATATATATATAGCCAATAAGAAGAATTTTACTGTTATATCAGTTGGAGGCTTGTATGAGCTAAATTAAATTATATAATACCTCTTAACATTGCTAAGACACATTCAGCATTGATCTTGACTTCTGAAATATCTTGTAAATACTCCCTCAAGGTAGAAGCATCATCATCCTTCTATCTGCATCTCTCCAAGAGTAATCTTGTGCAAAGGTAGATACCTTCGAAGACCCACATTAGATACTCTAGGTTTTTGGCCATTGCTGGACCATTACGGCGGAGCAAGGGGAGGCAACCCATGACAGATAGTAACACAATATAACAGCTGCTCCTCTGTATACTTTTACATCACACAATGGTAATTGAAAGGTCTTATTCATGCTAATATATCAAGTTCATTTTTGGTCCTCATTTTTGATGATTTCATTACTTTATATATTATTTTATACAAATATAGGCATCCTTTTAAATATTTTTTTGGGGTTGCTAATAAATTTGTAAATATTTCTGTTTTCATTCATTTTTCCTAGATCATATGATGTCTGTATAGCCACATTATCACTTCCTACCATTCCTATTATGCTGCCAATGAGTTTCGTAGATTAGTATTGTTCCTTTTACTGTGCAGAGTTTGCAGAGAATTCTTCTTTCCTATCTTATTCCTTGTCATCAGCTGGTACAATGCGCTTTAATAACATTCATATTTATTTTCTTCTGGTTGACCTGAAAGCTGCTGATGTTATTCATGATCCCATGATTCCCATTCCACAAGTATCTTCTCTGTCCCATTTGACAGCATTATGGTCATATCATGACTGTTGTGGCTCCATGCTCTGTAGAAAGCAAAAAAAGGAGATGATGATGATGGTGACGACTGTGTGTTGCACATTCCTCATTTCAGCATAAGAACAGCACTTTTTCTTGTGTTCAGAATTTCTTTGCCTGGCCACTTCCATTTTGTTTCACATATTTCTAAATATTAGTTTTGTAGTTTTTAATTTCTGCTGCTCCCTATGCAGTTGGCCTTGTTTATACATATCCATAACATTCCAGATTAAAATTCTGAAAAGTCTCTGGATAGAATAAACGAATGAACAAAATCTTTATTTCATCAGGTTTAAGAAATTGTCATTATTGAAAGAATGTGAACCAGGGTTTAAGATTTCTTTGGTCTTTCTCTGTCCCAACCTTAAAATCCTCATTGTTGAAAGACTTTATTTCATGCTACTGTTATTGCTGATCACAATCAACATCACTGCACTCCGACAAACCCATAGGTGCTCAATCTCCCTCAGCGTATGTCGAAGAGTAAGAATGCTATCTGTTACTTTAACGCGCTGGTTGTATGCACAACAGATGCATCCTCTGGTACGTCTATCCCTGCTAGTCTTACATTTGATGCCAAATTCAAGCAGACTTAGCATTGTTGATTCACCAATTGCAGTGCCGTTCTCTAACAGGCAATCACTAATTTTTTTAAGTATTTCTCCCTTATCCATATCCAATGTCCCCACTATGGATGCTCTCGAAGCTAGTCTGTCAGCTCTTTCATTACAGCATACCCCTGCATGAGCAGGACAGTAGATCCACACCAGTTCTTGAAGATCTGGGCTTCTTTGGATATTTTTCATTCCTATTTTATCTGCAAAATTTTATTAAAAACTCAGTTTTATTAGTTCAATGTCATCATTATGTTTTCTATATCTCGGTGTGTTTCTATGATGCATTAAAAAAAATTAACATTACTCCAATTCCATGCTGAAGTTGTTATTTTTCTCATGATGTGAATATGTATTTTTCTTTATGTCAATTTTTTTCACTGCAGTTCTTCTTGTCTTAGTAAATTCAGTGTCATGATAATCCCTTCTTAAATACACATTTTTTTTTTCAAATTCTGTGATTAAAAAAAAATAGAAAAAAAAAGAAAAGACTAAAAAGCAGAAACACAAACTTCATGTGATATAAGTATGAGTTTCTCACTATCCAAATGCTTTTTACCTTCACCCATGCTTGGCAGTCGATGTTTGCGTTTATGTACATTTCCTTGGTCAATCCCATCCGAGCAATTTTCAGAGGTCAACGTGTTCAAGGCCACAGGAAGTGCACTGATGAATCCTGCTGCAGTTAGTTGATCTTTATTTGCAAAGCTCTGGAAGATATCTGGTATCCTGGGACACTGAAATATAAGATCGAAGTTTTAAAAGGAAGAAAACATTATTAGTACCTTTTTTCAAGAACTTTGATACATCCATATTTTCACAATCTTTCTGTGTTTGTGATATGAATCTATGACTCAGACAGCTTGACATTATATAAATATGTGACTCAGATAACTTAATATGATATAAATATGTGACTCAGACAACTTGAAAAGGTATAAATATTTGACTTTGAGAGCCTTGATATAAATATGGGACTCAGAGCCTTGACTTGATATAAATCTGTGGCTTAGGCAATTTGACATGATATAAATATGTGACCCAAACTACTTGACATGATATAAATCTGTGGCTTAGACAACTTGACACGATATAAATATGTGACCCAAACAACTTGACATAATAACAATATGTGGCTTAGACAATTTGACTTGATATAGGACTTAAAACATATGACTCTGAGAACTTGATATGATGCAAAACATTAAAAGCAAGCAACTTTATATTAAAAAGATTTCAGAAATCACATAACATGATATGAAAGAGCGGAGCCATAGCAACATAAGCATGAGCCTGGAGAAATATTATGTTGCTCCCTCTCGCCCTGCGACAACACATTTTTCTAATGGATATGTTTTCTGCTAGTGGTGTACTATCAGAGAGTGTGATTCTATACACAACTGAAAAAAAAATGAAACAAGCAAAATTAAACTTCAAATTAGTGTCATAATAGTAAATTACTGCTAAAATGATGTACATACACAAAGATATAGACAAAGTACACAGTATTTTCACGGTTTGTATAGTACATTTGTTGAAGGCCCATGCTTCTTTGGGAGGTAAAAAATGAACAAATTAATGCATGATATCTTAGTGGTGCCTACCAAGTTACAGAGTTCAAATACGTAGAAGCATCATCAAAACGGATGGTCAAATAGGCAAGAAACAGAAATTAGATATTAAAGAGCCAAGATCGTGGCTTACCAACTGACTACTCTTCTTCTTCTTTGATCCTTAGCCGCCGACCGTCAAAGCAGTCAGTGGCTATCACGCCTCGTGGCGTCTTGTAGGGCAACAACAAATTGATTCCACTTTGCTCGGTCGGCGGCCATCCTTCGTACAGTGCCCCAACTCTGGTTCATTCTTTGCATCTCAGCCTCCACAGTCCTCCGCCAGGTTGTTTTTGGTCGGCCTCTCTTTCGTTTTCCTTCAGGGGTCCAAAGCATAGCTGTTCTTGTGATGGCATCCGGGTCTCTTCTGAGGACATGACCAACCCAGCTCCAGCGTCTGCCAGCTATGATGGTGTGCATGTCCTCTTGCTTGCTCCGAGCAAGCAGCTCTTGGTTGGTGATGGTATTCGGCCAAAAGATTCGGTGAATTTTTCTTAGGCATGTTGTGTGAAAAGAGGACAATTTCGACATTTCCTTCTCTGTAACTCTCCAGCATTCTGCACCATAGAGAAGCACAGAAAGCACACAGCTCTGATATAATCTTAATTTTGTGCTTGTGCTGTATTGAGAGGACTTCCAGATGTTGTTTAGGCTAAAAAAGGCTGTTCTTGCCTTATTCATTCTGATGTTGATGTCTTTGCCTGCCCCGCCGTCTGGTGTTACTATGCATCCTAGGTATGTGAAGGCATCTGTCTGTACCAGTTGCTGATTCCTTACTGATATGGGCTCAGGGTTGCTCACATTGAGCGTCATGACCTCTGACTTCTTTAAATTGATGTTCAAACCCACCTGCTGGCTAAACTTATTAAGTCTATCCGTTTTTTCCTGGATGTGTTGATGTGAATGTGCTAGTAGTGCAATGTCATCTGCATATTCCAGATCTTCCAATGTATAAAATGTAGTCCATCTTATTCCTCTTGGACTGCCCTCTGTTGTCTGGCGCATCACCCAGTCTATGACTGTTAAAAATAGAGTGGTTGATAAGGGGCATCCCTGTCGTACTTCTGTCTTCACCTCAAAGGTTAGGTTGCTCTGCCCAACACTACACGTAAAGTTGGCATAGAGGCTTTTTATGATTGACCCTATGCAGCTTGGAATTCCATAAGCCCTCAGTATTTTCCATAAACTGTCCCTATGTATGCTGTCAAAAGCCTTTTCAAAATCAACGAAGTTAATGTACAGCTGTCTTTGCCATTCTGAGCACTGCTCTATAATGTTCCTGAGAGTGAATATATGATCTACACATCTTCTGTTCTTTCTAAATCCTGCTTGTTCTTTCCTCAGTTTGTGGTCTACTGCTTTTGAAATTCTCTGTATAATTATCCTGCCTAGTATTTTGCTGGGAACTGAGAGAAGAGTGATTTCTCTCCAATTATTGCAGTCTGCAAGATCTCCCTTCTTGGGCAATTTGACAATTATTCCTTTGTTCCACTCTGATGGTGTTGTCCCCGTTTTCCACACTTGTGCAAATAGTGGTTCTAATAGTTCTGCTGCTAGCTCAGGGTCTGTCTTAAATAGCTCTGCATTTAAGTTATCATGGCCAGGAGCTTTTCAGCTCTTTAACCCTTTGATTGCTGTGATGATTTCTTCTTTTCGTGGAATGTCTGTATTTACATCTAGATCGTTTTCAGCCTCAGGAACATTCAATTGTGTCTCTGGTGGTTCCCTGTTCAGAGTTTCTCTGAAGTGCTCTGCCCATCTTGTTTCCTGTCCCTCTGCTGTCGTGGTGAGATTTCCTTGCTTATCTCTTACTAATGTAATATTGTTTGCACCTCGTTTTCCGCTGATGAATTTAGTTATTTTGTATACTGTGCTTTGTTCATTTCTCAGTGCTGCCCCTTCTGCCTGTCTTGCAAGATCGTCTAGGAAATTCCTTTTGTTGGCTCGGGTTTGGCGTTTAACTTCCTTGTCCAGCTGACTGTACTGTTCGCTATATAGTTGCTTTAACCTGGGGGACTTCGCTTCTGTTTTCTTTCTTTTCATTTCCTTTCTCAGTGTTATGGTGTTTAATATTTCTGGTGTTATCCAGTCTTGCTTCTTCCTTTCCTGGAATCCCAAGCATGATTTGCTGCTTTCCTTATATATTGTTGAAATGGTGTTGAATTTCTGGTCTATATCATCAGTCAATGTCTTTTCCTGACTTTTGGCAAATTGATATCGTTTCTTTATATCAGCCGCAAAAGCTTTTCTGGTAAGGGGGTCCTTCAATTTGCTGATGTCAAACCTTTTCTGTGTAGTTGCAATTGGTCCAGCCCTTCTTAGTTTCACTTTCAGTTTTGCTACTACTAAATGGTGATCACTTCCCACATCTGCACCTCTTCTTACCTTCACATCTTGTAATGCATGTCTCCATCTACCATTAATCATGATGTGGTCTATCTGGTTTCTGTCCCGACCATTTGGTGATTCCCATGTTAATTTGTGAATTTCTTTATGCGGGAAAAGTGTTCCTCCAATGACCAGGTTGTTAATATTACAGAAACTTATTAATTTATCCCCATTTTCGTTTGCTGTTCCGCTGCCGCATTTCCCCATTACTCTTTCATTATATGTATTGTGTGTACGAACTTTCGCATTGAGGTCTCCCATTACTATAATAAGATCATATCTAGGTGTGTCTTCCATTTCTTTCTGCAGTTGTTGATAGAATTCATCCTTGACCTCTTCATCGCTGTCATTCGTTGGCGCGTAGCATTGTATTATTGTAGTATTGGTGAATCTACCTCTCAATCTTAATCTTATCAGTCTGTTGTTGATGGATTTCCATTCCAGTAATGTCCTTTCTATTCCTTTCTGTAAAATAATGGCTACGCCTTCGTTGTGCTGTCCATCCTCTCTTCCAGAGTAAAGTACTGTTTCTCCTGTTGCTGTTTTAACTTTTCCTGCCCCTGTCCATCTGCTCTCGCTTATCCCTAGAATGTGTAACCAATAGTTTCTCATTTCTGCCGTGACCTGTTTTAGTTTACCCGTCTCATTCATTGTCCTGACATTCCAAAATCCTATTCTTGTATCATGTTTTGCGGTCAGGACGTCCGTTCTCATGTCAGTGGCTTCCTTTCGGCTTTCACCACTGACAGTCATACGAGCCTCAGACTCCGGATGTCCGTCCCGCAGCAAAGTTTGTTTATTTGTTATCGTTTCCGTAACTTCAATTTTTTTTTACATAGACAGGGGTGTCAGCCCTGTGCTAAAACCTCCAACCTGGAGGACCAGGGTGTCTGCTTTCGTCTGACCCCTGCCCACGCAAACGTGTCCAGCTTGGTAGAACCTTCCAGGAGTAAAACTCCCGCTGGCATAGCTCTGGGGGTAATCAGGGTACGCAAGCCGCCATACCTCGACAAGGTATTGACATCGGTGATGGCAGCAACTGACTACTACTCAGACACAATCATATCTCCATGGAAACAATAAAAAGTAGACCTATATTCATAACAGTTATTTGCTATTAGTATCAAACACTGTGACTATCTAAAGCACAAGAGGTGAAGGTTACACTATGCGAGATAATATGTCAGAGAACAGCTTCAAATTTTACCATTAGAAACAGAAGGGAATATTAATATGGGAACAATGCCATACATCAGACCTACAGGGAGACGGAAAATAGATGGGCAGGCATGCAGACAGACAGATAGATAGATTCCTCAGCAAAAGAGAAATTGGCGAGAAGACGAAGATGACTGTATAGCGCTCCGCCTATGTTCCAGTCTTGACTTATGGATGCGAGTCATGGGCAATGACAACGACCCACAAAAGTAAGCTCCAAAGCTCAGAAATGAGGTATATGAGGAAGGTAGGAGGACAACATTAGACAATCTCTGAAGGACAGAGAACTAGTTTGGAACCAGGCCCAAAGGAAGACAACTGATAGGATAGCATGTCGCTCTCTCCTCTACACCCCATGGTAGAAGAGGAACGACTAAGTAAGTAAGACAGCCAGATAGATAGATACATAGTTAGAAAATAATAATCAATCAATCAATTACCAAGTTCCTAATCACGTGTATTGTTAACAGAAGAATGTTAATTATAGTTGTTGTTGTTGTTATTGATCCAGCGGCACTTGGGCTCTCGCCCTTCGGCCCATGTTAATTATAGAAAAGACATTTAAAAGACTGACGAGGATGTCATGATAGAAAGCAGATCGCGAAGGAAGCTTGCTACGCACGCGAAAGGCAAGCAGTCTAAGCTTTATAGGGTTTAAAGTACGTTGTTATAAAAAAAAAAAGAGGACAAATAAAATGATTGTAGCAATAGACAATATTGCTGGGAAAAGAGATACACGACGAAAGCGAGAAAAAAAGTACTGTGTGGTCTGACATCATCGTCTCCTTTTTGTATCCTTAACCGCTGGCTGAGAAAGCTTTCAATGATCATCACGCCTAGTGGCGTCTTGTAGGGCAGAAACAACCGCTCTTCACGATGCTCGGTCCCTAGGCTATCCAATGAGCGGTCCCCAGCTCTGGGTTTGACGTCATGGCGCGGAAAAATGACAAAAGCAGAATAGATAAAACAGCATTAATGGTCGGGTGTGATGAGATGATCGAGGACTGGGGAGAACAAGGACTGAATGCGGCTCTGTTGGCCAAATACGGGGTAAGATCTGGTGAGAGAGAAATTTGATAAAGGATGAATAAAGAGTCTAGTTTAAAAAAAAAGGCTAGGCCATCAACCCATTCTGTCTCTCGACGATCCTGGTACGGACATGAAATAACGGATAGACATAATCGCTTACGCCAGCAGGCACGTGAATAATAACAAAGTATTGTTAGAAGACTTTACCTCAGTGTTCTCTGTGCAGTTGTTGTCTTCCCTTGGACACTCTCCAAGTGCATTCTGTATGAGCTCTTTAGAGTACTTTGTCGTCGACGCCAAAAATGACCCAAATTCCTGTGTCGTCAGGCTTGTAGTCGCCCCGTTTGCTCTAGTTGAAAAACGTCGTATGAGGTTTTCTGCAGCATGTAGGACGAAAGGCTGGTCCAAATCCAGGGACGATGCGTCGATAGACAGTGCAAATACACAAAGCCATACAAGGTAGCAAGAAAAGTGATTTGACATGATGAATCTTCGAAATGTCCGTACCTATCACAAATACAAGTAAATGTATACATAAGATGTGATCAAGCTACTATTTCTACCACTACTACAGATGCTATTCATATGTCGGTTTGTTAATCCAGAAGCGGTTACAGCGGCGGCTACCTTACTGATAACGGAAAGCGTGTGAAATAAAGTATATGCTGACCTGTTTAGTCTATAAGTTATTTAAGTTAAAAAAAAAAAAAAGAAACTTAAGACAAGGAACAGGATCTAGTAAGTATAAAATCTGAAAATACTTTGACCTGAAGCTATTTACAAATTCTACAAACACAGTGAAAAACAAAACACACACAACTTAATTATTAAAATACTATGAAGTGTCACAGTTTATAGTTATTTTGTGAAATATGATATATCACAGTTTATAGTTATTAGGTGAGATATGATAAGATCACAGTTTATAGTTATTAGGTGAGATATGATATATCACAGTTTATAGTTATCATTACAATGTAATCTATAACAGTTTATAATTTTTATGTACAATATCGCCCCGTGCAGTCCACAGGGGGAGGGGTCTGATGAGACAAAGAAAGAATATGTCTACTGCTTCATCATATAGGTCATACAAGGTGACATATGAGGTTGTGTATGAGGCTGGCAACCTCAACATGTATAACACATAGCTACAGACACCACCGATGTGAATGTTTATTGCAGGCTTCCTACACGTGGACCGGTTGTAGTGGTGGCCCCATGCTTCGTAAGGAGCTAAATGGAAAATGATGCTTATACACAATATCACCACTGTGAAACTCAGTGACAAGCGCCAGTGGAACAGCAGGTGAGATGGACACGCTGTCGGTGGATAGGTCACACGTTGACAAAACCTATTTAATAGCATTACAAGACAGTCACTTTTTCTTAAATTCCCCGGGTTTAGGGAAGCAGAGGCAGACAAAAAAAAAAAAAGACGCGGAGAAGAGAAATAGAGACATAAATGACAGGAATGAAGGAGACATGGAAAGACCTTGATCTGATGACACGTGACAGACGGAGTTGGCACAAGTTTGTTGAAGGCCCAAGCTTCTTGGGCAGCTGATGTGTAGGGATGATGATAATGATGATGATAAAGATGATAATGATGAAGATGATAATGATGATGATGACGATGATGAGGATAATGATGATGATGAGGAGGATGAGGATAATGATGATGATAATGATGATGATAATGATGATAATGATGATGATGATAATGATTATAATGATGATGATGATGATAACGATTATATTGATGGTGATGATGATGATGGTAATGATAATGATGGTAATGATTATATTGATGATGATGATTATATTGATGATAATGATAATGATTACCATTATTATTATAATGATAATGATGATTATGATGATAATAATGATGATAATGACGATGATAATGAGTATAATGATGATGGTGATAATGATTATTATGATGATAATGATGATGATGAGAATGATGATAATTATTCTAATGATGAGGCACAGTATGATCTATCACAGAAAATGATCTATATTCCTCAGCATCATCATTTTCATTGTCATCTCATTTTTGGCTCATTATGGAGGACGGAGCCACCTTGAGGAAGCCTACACCAAATCAAAAACTCTTGCAGTGGTGGTTTTTGCAGCTATTTCTTTTATATGATGATGTTATCAGCCATTAGTGTGACGACACGTTTGTACGTGTCCTTTTGTGTGATCTCTCACACCTTCAGCCCTCCGGCAGTATCCTTTCTTTTCATTTTTCTCATTTATCGCTTTTATTTGGCATACATCATGCCTTTTCATTCGTTATTTTCACTATTTTGCTCTATGCTGGACATAGCATGGTGAATTCTTAAACACGCCACTCCCCTATGGCAGTATTTGCTACGGGAGTAATATGTATCTTATTGTTCACACTCCACTCCCAGACTGTTGTTACGATTCGCCAGGTTCGTTGACCCGGCCAGCGATAATATTTTATCGCCTAATATGTCTGACCGCCGGTCCAAACGTGACCGTCAAACATCTGACCCCATTGGAAAGTGGCTGATTGTGTTTACACGGGCCGGTATTGTGATCAGAGAAAGAAGACCACGCGGTCTGTCCAGACATTTGTCTGCCGGAGGCACTCAGACGAAGGGGAATTAAATAATCTGTCGGTACAGTCATCTTGG
>JAMPIV010009326.1:285000-417500 GCA_024509875.1 Oreohelix idahoensis | reverse complement strand
GACCACACAAGAAGTCAGAGACGGAACCTATTAAATTAACGACACCCCAGACGCGTATAAGAGGCCGATTCAAGTCTCTTTTATTCATATGAGCAAAAAGTCTGTGAGCCAGGATTGGCGTAAGTTGTCATTTTACATTCTATATTTCATTACTAACATGTGAACTAACATATATATATATGTGTGTGTGTGTGTGTGTGTGTGTGTGTGTGTGTGTGTGTGTGTGTGTGTGTATGTATGTATGTATATATATATATATATATTGCCATGTGAATTTTAATATGCGAAAATCGCTAGTGGATGTCCCAGTCACTTGAGGCTGGCAACCTCAGCGTATAGAATGATGATTCACGAACCACCACTGCACGGGCTGGTGATTGCTTTATTGCTAGTTCGTTCCTTAATTAGAACTAAAAGCAGAAAGTAGTCCGAAGTTCCATACGGAGCAGCGATGGAAAGATGAAAGAAATGATGTACATTCTAATTAGAATACTTACAGTTTCAATGCAGTGTAAATGTCCACATAAACATATTCACTTTAAAATTAATGTAAGCTTTCAAGCTTTAAACCAGTTTAAATGTAAAACATATTCACGTTAAAAATTAATGAAAGTTTCAAACTTTTCAAATCAGTGTAAACATAAATGAAAACATATTCAATTTATAGGGTGAACACTTTTCAATCAGTGGAGATGTACATGAAAACAGACTCTATCTGTATTATTAACCTTTTTATTTAAATGTAATGTAAAGCTGAAGCTTTTCTATTTAAACGTAAAGAAAGTTTTATCCTGAGGGATTAAATTTTAATTCTCATCGAGGATAAATTCTGAGATAAAATGGGATGGTAGAATAGAAGAAGGGGAGCACATAACTATGTGTCGGAAAACGCCATACTCAGAAGAGCGTTTGTCTCTATTCTATTACCACAGTTATTGGTGGTACCAGCAGAAAGTACTATCTCTGGAACGAAGTGAACTGACATTGTGCGAGACGCCATCATAAGAGGGTCTTATAGACAACGCAGGACCTGCTTGGTCATTACTCCTTAACGTTCTGGGAACGTGCAGCGCCTTTAACCTTGACCATCGACGAGCGAAAGCAGTGTACACAGAACCCATCAGCGGGAGCAGAAACTACTGTTGGCAGCTAAGTGAAAAATATACGCTGCCAAAGTGAACTTTTTCCCCATCATCTCTACTATAAATCAATGATGACACTTTTCTTCTAAACTATTCAATTTATTTTCAAACTGCTAAAACCTAAAGTGATTATTAAATTTTGCTATTTGTAATGTTACAAATTTAACTTCGATTTAATCATTTTAAAGTTACTGCATGTTTGTCTCAGTCAATTTACTACACACATTCTAAACAGAGCTATACCAGAATAATAAGAATTCCACTGAGTAAATCATGGGTGGAGGCTTGAACGAGCTGAAATTAATAAGTGCTTAATTCCTTCACAAAAGTTGTCGACAGATTCTAGAATTAGCGTGCTCGGCCAAAGCAGCATTGTTTTCGCTTATCTGAATATCTTGTGAAGACTCCCTTTGTAATAGAAGTGTCATTACCCTTCTATCTACATCTCTGTCAAGAGTAATCTTGTGCGAAGGTAGATACCATTGAAGCCCATATTAGATACTCTTGAGTTTTGGCCATTGTTGGAACACTACAGCAAAGCAGGGGAGGCAGGACCGTTACTCACAGTTTATAGTTATTACGTAGAATACGATCTATCATAGTCTATAGTTATGACGTAGAATACGATCTATCACAGTTTATACTTATTACGTAGAATACGATCCATCACAGTTTATAGTTATTACTTAGAATACGATCTATCATAGTTTATAGTTATTGCGTAGAATATGATCTACCACAGTTTATAGTTATTACGTGTAATACGATCTACCACAGTTTATAGTTATTACGCAGAATACGACCTACCACAGTTTATAGTTATGAAGTAGAATACAATCTACCACTTCTCTTCTTCTTTGATCCTTAGCCGCCGACCGTCAAAGCAGTCAGTGGCCATTACGCCTGGTGACGTCTTGTAGGGCAACAACAAATTGATTCCACTTTGATCGGTCGGCGGCCATCCTTCGTACAGTGCCCCAACTCTGGTTCATTCTTTGCATCTCAGCCTCCACAGTCCTACGCCAAGTTGTTTTTGGTCGGCCTCTCTTTCGTTTTCCTTCAGGGGTCCATAGCATAGCTGTTCTTGTGATGGCATCGGGGTCTCTTCTGAGGACATGGCCAACCCAGCTCCAGCGTCTGCCAGCTGTGGTGAAAAATTCTAAATACCCATATATAAATTAGAACATAAATGTAAAGCCGAACGAAATAATACAATAGAAAGAAGAATGGTGAAAGACCAGTGCTTTCCCAATAGCGCTTCCGGTTTATAACGCCATAATGGCTGAACAAGAGACCCTCCTTTTTCTACTTCGTCTGCATAAACTCTACGTAAAGCCTACACGCGAATCACAGTCGTTTCTAAAAATAAAACTGGTACTGTATTTCTTAGACGACCTTGATAGGCACACTGCATAATGACCTAGATACAAATACTACCATTAATAAAATTATACACACAAAGTTGACCTAAAAAGACAGACGGGCTAAGCAGAGACGAGAAAGGATAGACGGAGCGAAGCAATAATACTACGTCGTCTCGCGATTAAAAAGTGAACGCCAATCACACGCGAAACGCATGAAGGCCTGATTTTTTTCAAATAAACAGTGATAAAAAACACTAACGATACGAGGTTAGGTTTTGAAAACAGGTTTAAAGTCTTATTGGGAAACCTGACATTCTACTGTTTTATGTCTAAGCTCCTGACATTAGTCTGACAGTACAGAAGACATCCCATAGTATGGAAGTGAACAGGTGGTAACAGCAAATACACGACTATCATAGAAAAATACATATTTTGAACGAAGCCACTTAGCCCCATTAAACTTATATATTCTTGTACCTTAGGACTTGCTGACAAAGAATATGTTATGTGTTACGCAAATAGTCTATGAATTAACAAATTATAGCCAAAATACTATAGTGGGGTTGACTGACAGCACAAGATCATATCTGCTTATTTTTTTTTATGGCATGTTTGGAAAACACTGCTTTGGGGAAAATGAGGCCGACAAGTTAGATACGATTTGATTGGCTGTGGTAAAATGTAAGGCGAAACCTTATTGGTCTAACTGCAAATACAAATATTGTTGTTAATGGCAACTTATAGGATGGATAGTTTTTTTCAAAGGCTCATGTAAACATGGCCTGATTGGTTAGAACGTTAGATATGGTCAAATAGAAGCGTCAGTTCACTGCCATTTTTGAAAATAAATTATGTGAAAATCAAGTGCGTTGAGAGCAGGCTAAGAATTTTCTAATAAAGGAAAAGCCTGGACAAAGGCAGATCAAAATTGTGCCAGAATTCATCGCCAGTCAACGTTACTTGTTTAATATTTCCTTGAATTGTGGGACCGTGGTACTGATGTTACTATAGCAGCACCTGGTCTGAGTCTTGCTTGATCCAAAACTCTGGCAGCAGACTCCTTGCCCAAGATATCGGCCATTGTGGGTTTTTTAGCAAACTGAGAAGCAAGCGAGCAGAGGATACAGTTTTCCTGCAGCCGCTATATGAGCTAAGAATGTGTCAGCACGAGCAGCTCACCCTTGTATAACCCACCTCAATTGAACTTACATAAATAGTCCAAGAGGGACAGTAATTGTTTTAAAAAGTAAAAGAATCTGTGAATCCTTTAATATTATTTCCACCAGTAACAAACACATGAAGTCGTGATGACAACCAACAACCTAGCTCAAACAGCCAGTATTGCCTCATAATACTACCTCACAACATTACACTCATATTATAATAATATTATATGTCGGGACAAAGATCCTTTGTATAAAATTTTGTACATAAACATTGTGTTTACATTTGATTGTGATTCCTGATTCACTGTGTAGTAGGATCAGGATATCTATTTATTGAAAAAAATTCAATACATTTGTTAAAATTTAACCCTTGACTTAATAAGATAATCTTTAGAGTGTTAGTTGTTTGTGACTGTCATTTTGTTGTCAATTTGTTGAGGATCTTAACTTAGGTGTTTATCTGTCTGTTGGTTGTTGTGAATTACACTACATCACTATCATAACCCTAGACATTAAACGTAGTCATCACTAAATTCAAGAATAAGTCTGATTGAGGTCTAAATGTGGTAGCAAGTAAGGTCATCTGTAACACACCAAATTTATTAGATACAGATACCTTCACAGCTGATCTCAGTCAGTACACTAAGTCCCCTATAACTATATTTACATAATCCCAACTTACCACATATATTGGGGTCCTGTCCGGGTGGGGGAAGTTCACTTCAGGGAATAATAAAAATTAAAAAAGTATTCTTGGGTGGAAAATAGATAAAGTTGAGCTCTCAGTGCTTGTGGTTGTCCTTAGTATAATTAGTCATAGATAAAATTGTTTAGTTAAACATTGTATAAATTTACCTGTTAGAAAATGGCAGACCTGGCAAAGTTTTGATCTGCTGCTGTGCAGGCTGCTAAAGAATTGGGAATGGACGGGCAAATTATGATTGCTTATGTCACAACTGAATGTGACAAATTCATTGAACGCGAAGAAAAAAGATTAGAGAAAGAAGCTGAAAGAAAGTTAGAGGCTGAAAAGGAAATTAAGAGGTTGCAGATTGAGGCTGACAAAGAGGCTAAGGCATTGGAGGCGGATCGGGAGGCAGAGATTAAAAGGCTCTAGTATGAAGAGAAGAAATTGGTGGTAGAAGAAAAAAGATTGACTGCCGAAAGGGAAGCAGCAAAGGAGGAGAAAAGATTACAGAGGGAGCACGAGTTACGACTAAGGGAGCTGGAATTTCAAGGCCATGCTCCTGAAAATGGTGCCAGTCCCTTTACCTCCGATGCTACTGCTAGTCAGGGAGCCTCAACCTCAGCTATGAGTTTTTATTTAGACCATTTTGTTGAGAAAGACGATGACATAGAGAGTTACCTAAATAGATATGAACTGTTAGCTACCACGTATGAATTAGAGAGAGAAAGGTGGAGCTTAAAGTTATCACAAGGGCTTCGTGGTACAGCTTATGACGTTTTTGCCAAGATGAGCAGAGATGACCAAGACAATTATGACATGTTAAAGCAGGCTCTTTTGTTAAGATATGAAAAGAATGGAGAATTTTATAGAAAAAAGCTCAGGAATGCTAAACTACTGTCAGGTGAGACATATCACCAGTTCTCTGCACGGTTAGAGACATACTTGGAGAAATGGACGGCTCTGGGGAAAACCCAAGATCTTAAGGAAATGATCCTTATAGAGCAGCTAAGAGAGTCCATGGCTCCAGACCTGAGAAAGTTTCTCATGGAACAAGGTGCAGAGAGGCTGGGTGAGTTACTAAATGTTGCTGAAAGATATCAGGCAGCTCAAGCAGAGGTAACAGATAATAAAAAGAAACAGGTAGACAATTTTAAGGCACCACAAAACTTTAATAAATTTGATCATAGAGATCAGAACAAAGGTAAGCACCAGTTTGATAGGCCACGGTATGATAATAAAAATAAAACCCCACAATTCGATGAAAAGAAATTTGATGAAAGAAAATGTTTCAACCAAAAAAAGAGGTGGTGTAACAATTGTCGGATGGACAATCATGATACTGACCGTTGTAGAAGGAAACCTGTGCATATAGCCACCCTTCAGGTCAGGTCGACCTCTAGAAAGGAGGATATTCTGATAGATACCACTCCAGATGAGATGAGGAAGGCGCAGGCTGGGGATAAGACCCTCAAGCCTTGTTTTAGAAAATTGTCCAATTGTCACACACCTTCAGTAAAAGGAGACTTCTATATGAAGAACAAACTGATATACCGGAAGACCGGAACTAGATCCAAAGGTCAGGGACAGCTGGTACTTCCTAAAAGGTATAGGGCAGACTTAATAAGGAGCTTACATGTGAGAAACGATGGGGACCATGAAAAAATAGGTATCATCATCCAAAAGGTAGCTCAAAATTATTATTGGCCCAAGGCAAGGTGGGACATTGAGAATTTTGTAGAAAGGTGTAGCATAGCACATGAGGGAACACCCACAAGTGAGAACATTGATCAGGACCTGGACACGCCACTGGGCAAACGTAGGCCTGACAAGAAAAATAAATTTAATAAAGTGGACAGAGGGGAATGGCAACCCCCTTTTCACAGACAGTCTTCACTCGACTGTTTTACAATGGCCACGATGCAGCGAGTGCAAAAATGGAGGAAGAAGATGTAGAGAGGAAATCTCTCATCAAGAATTCTAAGTGGGGAGAAAGCCCCAAGAAAAAAATTGGTAGCGGTCGTTTTGTGCATGATGATTCTGGGAAGAAAAGTCATCACAACAGTGCTTCAAGTGCAAAGGACCTGACATGTGCCAGGAAAAATAAGTTTGTGAATTTAAAAGTCCATATGTAACTGTTAAGAACGTGGACTGATGAAAAGGCAGAGGACAATATTACATCATCCTACCAATATGTGAATGAGCTGACCACTCGTTTAAAAACTGGCTGGAAACTTGCCAATGAAAATTTGAGACAAGCCAGGAAAAAACATGCTGCCTATTACAACAAGAAAGCTAAAGACAGAGATTTGGCTGTGGGAGAGAAGGTACTGCTTCTTCTACCCGGTAGCCAGAAAAGTTGCAAATTGGATGGCAAGGTCCATATACAGTTCTAGAGAAGGTATCTAGAACAAATTATAGATAGATAAGAAGGG
The DNA here is from genome assembly GCA_024509875.1 of Oreohelix idahoensis. NCBI lineage: Eukaryota > Metazoa > Mollusca > Gastropoda > Stylommatophora > Oreohelicidae > Oreohelix > Oreohelix idahoensis. The sequence continues at coordinate 410,708 of JAMPIV010009326.1, read as the reverse complement.
GAAAGAAAAAATCTATCATGTGAATCTTCTGAAGAAATATTTGGAAAGAGAAAATCAGGAAGAGACACATTTGCTGACCTTGTCTATTGCAATGGAGATGAAAAAAGAACCACTTTCATCATTTGAATATCCATTACACCCCTGTGAGACAGCGGCACAGGTGAAAATCAGTACACACTTAACGAAAGATCAGAAGGAGAGAGTGCAAAGGGTTCTAGATGATCATACAGAGGTGCTAACGGACCGTCCGGGGCATACAAACTTATTGGAATATGATATGAAACTTATAGACCCAACACCTGTATGTATGAAAGCATATTCGATTCCTTTCGCTAAGGAGAAAGCTTTGAAGGAAGAGATAGACTATTTGTTAAAGGAAGGAATTATTTCACACAGTGAATCTTCGTATAGTTCCTGTGTGGTGCTCTTGAGAAAACCCTCTGGAGAACATAGACTCTGTATAGATTACAGGAGACTGAATGCTATCACAGAAGGTCAGGTGGATCCATTAATAATAATAATAAATTCTTTAAGCACCAAACACGGCGCATAAGGCAGAAACCAGTGCTCTCCAGGTTGTTCGTTGTGACGCCACTCCTCTTAGCTCTTGCACATTATTTAGGCCCAACGTTCTTCCTTCTCTTATTATTGTTCTTCTGAGTGTTTCTTTTGGTCTTCCTTTTTTTCCTCTTACCCTCAGGAACCCAAGTGAGCGCCTGTAGTGGTATTCTGTTGTTTTGCATTCGTAGGACATGACCGATATATGACCATCGTCTTTTCCTTATATAGTCGGAGACATATTTCTGCCTAGAGTCTTCTCTTATTTGTCGATTAGTCTTGAATTCTTTCCAACTGATGTTCATGAGTTTTCTAAGACATTTGTTCTCGAATGTATTCAGCTTGTTCTCCAATGATTTTGTTATTTTCCAACTCTCACAGCCGTATGTTAACACTGAGATAACATTTGAATTAAACAGACGAAGCTTGGTATGTATATTCAATGATCGTAATTTCCAAATGTTAGATAATCTATTGAAGGCGCTAGCTGCCAAAGCAATTCTAGTATGGATTTCTCTTGTTGTGTCACCATCCTGAGTCATTTTACTGCCTAAATAATTGAAACTTTCAACTTTCTGTAGTTTTTCCCCGTTCAAGATGATATCAAAGGTCTCGTTAGAAAAGTTCATAGCTTTAGTTTTAGAGGCATTTATTTGGAGACCTATTTTAACCGAGAGATGACACAAATTATTTATTGCTTCTTGGGATTGTCTTGGTGTTGAACTTAAGAATGCTACATCATCTGCGAAATCCAGGTCCCCCAGGAATTTTCCATTTGTCCATTTTATACCCAATTGTTCATTGTGGGTATAGTTTCTCATAACCCAATCAATAGCTATTCCAAAAAGTAGTGGTGACATAATACAGCCTTGTTTAACCCCTGTTTCTACTGTAAACCATTCTGTATTCCCTTTATTTGTTCTAACACAACATCTTGCATTGTCATATAGCGCTTTGATTATATTCACATATTTTGTTGGAAAACCATAGATTGTAAGTATCTTCCACAATGATGGGCGGTGTAGACTATCAAAGGCTTTTTGAAAATCGACGAAGGGGATAATAAGTGGCGATTGCCTTTCTACTGATTCTTCTATAATTGTTCTTAGTGTGAATATTTGATCAATACATGATCGTTTCGGCCTGAAACCCGCTTGTTCTTCTCTGATCTTTTCGTCAGCATGCAATTTAAGTCTTTCTAACATCATGCAACATAATAATTTTCCAGGTACTGATAATAGAGATATACCACGCCAGTTATTACAGTCTGATAGATCACCTTTCTTCGGTAACTTTACAATAATACTGTCTTTCCATTGTTGTGGTGGTTGTTCTTCTCTCCATACTTCATTTATAATATCTAAAATTCTCAAGAGGTTGTTGTCATTAACTGCTTTAATCATTTCCCCTGAAATTTCGTCAACTCCAGCAGCTTTAAAATTTTTTAATCTTTTAACGGCTTGTTTGATCTCGTCCAGCGTGAATTCATCGCAAGTTATTGGCAAGGTGGTTGTGAGTGTTTCATTATTAAAATCAGGTGTTACTGTTGGTGGTGGTCTGTTTAGCACCTCCATGAAGTGCTCAGCCCATCTCTTCATTTGTTCTTTTTCTGTTGGTATTGAATTCCCTAATTTACCTTTAACAGGTGTTTCCATAGCAGTAGGCTGGTGACATAGTTGTTTTGTAATTTGATAAAGGCACCTACTATTACCAGTTCTTGCAGCATTTTCAGCTTCTACGGCCAGTTCATTGATGAAATGTCTTTTATCTCTTCGAGTTTTTGTCTTCACTTCTTTATTTAACAAGTTATAAGATAGTTTGCAAGATTCAACTGCATTATGTGTACTTGCCGCTAGTAGTTTAAGTTTTGCTGTTTTCCTTTCTTGTATTTTATCCCAAGTATCTTCTCTCATCCATTTTTTTCTTTTTATGTACTAGGTATCCGGTGGTCGCTACTGCTGCTTCTGTCATTGCTGTTCTCAGTTGTTCCCATTTAGTATCGATTGTCTTGGTGGTGATATCGTTGTCAATTTTGCCTAAAGCATCGAAATAGTTGTTCATTTTGACATTATATTCCTCCTTTATATCATTTGATTGCAGTCTGTGTACATCTATTCTTCTATTTTTATTCTGTTGGTATAACTTCTTCAGTTTAATTCTCAGTTTAGCTATGCAGAGGTTATGATCGCTTCCGATCTCTGCACCTCTGTATGCTCTGACGTCTTGAACTGATGAGCGAAATTTAGCGCTTATGCAGAAGTGATCTATCTGGTTCTTAGTTCTGCCATCAGGTGAATTCCATGTTATCTTGTGGATATTCTTATGTGGAAAGATGGTGTCTGCCACAACGAGGTTTGATATTTCACAAAGTTCTAGAAGTCTTTCGCCATTTTGATTCATACAGCCTATTCCATGAGTACCGAGATATCTTTGTACTCCATCGTTGTTGTCACCTACTTTGGCGTTAAAATCACCCATGACTGCTATTATGTCATGCTTGGGTATTGTGTTGATGGTACTTAGAAGTGCTTCATAGAAGTCATCTTTTGTGGTATCAAGAGCGTCGTTAGTTGGTGCATAACATTGTACAATTGAGAGCTTGAAAAATCGTGTCTGAAATCTAGCTAATATTAGCCTCTCATTGATAGGTACCCAGCTGATAAGCGATGCTGCTGCTTTCTGTGTCATTAGGATGGCTACTCCCTCTGTGTGACGATTATCATTACTACCAGAGTATATAATTTGCTTTTTTTCTTCTGAAATATATTTTATGCCCTTCCCCGTCCATCTACACTCGCTGACACCCAATAAGTCCAACTTATAATTATCCATTTCTTTAATTACTTCTTCCAATTTTCCGTCTTGATACATAGTCCTTACATTCCAGTATCCAATTTTAAAAATCTCCTTAGCCCCCAAGATATTAGAGTGAGTCATGTTTACTGTCGAGCCTGGTTCTGTTTCGGTAACAATAGCTTGTTTTACGATAGTGAATTGTTAACTCACTGATCAACCCTCCGATCCAACCGACCGATTCGAGGGTTTCGAGGTCAGTTATAGGAAAATATCTACACCACTAGATACTCTGGTGTATCTTTTATTCTATAATTTAACATAACATGGTACTATCCATCGAAATACACACATTCCTGATGTTTTTCTTTCGGCGTCTAAGGTGAGAAACGAATTTCACCTCCATCTTGGAAGGGTAGATAACTCCGGATGCAAATCAGCTGTTTGCCAGGCTGAATAAAGCTAAATATTTCTCAAAGGTGGATCTGAGCAAAGGCTACTATCAGATTCCAGTAAAGCCTGAGGTTAGACCTTATCTAGCTTTTAGTACCTCAGAGGGACACTATGAATTTAACAGATTGCCATTTGGATTGAAAAATGCGCCTAGTGTCTTCTCTAGAATGATGAGAAAATTGTTGGATCCTCTGAATAATCCATGTATAACAAACTTCATGGATGATATCCTTATAGCGACAGAAACATTTGAGGAACACATTGACTCTCTGAACATGTTGTTTGATCGACTTAAAGAAGCGAATTTGACAGCCCGACCAACCAAATGTTGCGTTGGATGTAAAGAATTAGAATTCTTGGGACACACAGTCCATCAGGGAAACATGACTCCTGACCCCAAGAACTTGGAGAAACTAAAAAAAGCCCCGAGGCCACAAACAAAGAAAGACGTGAGATCTTTTGTCTCATTATGTGGTTTCTACCAAAAGTATATCAAAAACTTTAATTCCATATGTGCACCGTTAACTGATTTGACACGCAAGGGAAATCCAGATCGAATTACCTGGACAGCACAGTGTGAATTAGCATACCAAGAATTGAAGGAAAAGCTCACCAGCAAACCTATTTTGAAATTACCTGACTTAAGTCAAGAATTCATTGTGAGAACGGATGCCAGTAATATCGGTTTGGGTGCCACCCTGTTACAGAAGTCAGATTCACTGGATGGGGAATTAACCCCAGTGGCATATGCTAGTCGTAAGTTGAATAAAGCTGAAAAAAAATATTCAACTAGTGAAAAAGAATGTCTTGCTGTAATATGAGCAATCAAGAAATTCAATATTTACCTGTATGGGAAGACATTCAAGTTACAAACGGATCACAAACCCCTAGCTTTTCTAGCACAAGCTAGGCATGAAAATTCTAGGTTACTCCGCTGGTCATTGCTTTTACAGCCATTTCAGTTCAGCATAGAATATATTTCTGGAAAAACTAACCTAGGTGCTGATTTTCTAAGCCGCCATCCGTGTGATGAGAATCAAAGTAATCACCAGGCATAGATAGAAATTTATCTATGTGTATATAGAATTAGAGACTGACATATGATGACTGTTTTAAGTGGGGAGAATTTGTGGTGAAAAATTCTAAATACCCATATATAAATTAGAACATAAATGTAAAGCCGAACGAAATAATACAATAGAAAGAAGAATGGTGAAAGACCAGTGCTTTCCCAATAGCGCTTCCGGTTTATAACGCCATAATGGCTGAACAAGAGACCCTCCTTTTTCTACTTCGTCTGCATAAACTCTACGTAAAGCCTACACGCGAATCACAGTCGTTTCTAAAAATAAAACTGGTACTGTATTTCTTAGACGACCTTGATAGGCACACTGCATAATGACCTAGATATAAATACTACCATTAATGAAATTATACACACAAAGTTGACCTAAAAAGACAGACGGGCTAAGCAGAGACGAGAAAGGATAGACGGAGCGAAGCAATAATACTACGTCGTCTCGCGATTAAAAAGTGAACGCCAATCACACGCGAAACGCATGAAGGCCTGATTTTTTTCAAATAAACAGTGATAAAAAACACTAACGATACGAGGTTAGGTTTTGAAAACAGGTTTAAAGTCTTATTGGGAAACCTGACATTCTACTGTTTTATGTCTAAGCTCCTGACATTAGTCTGACAGTACAGAAGACATCCCATAGTATGGAAGTGAACAGGTGGTAACAGCAAATACACGACTATCATAGAAAAATACATATTTTGAACGAAGCCACTTAGCCCCATTAAACTTATATATTCTTGTACCTTAGGACGTGCTGACAAAGAATATGTTATGTGTTACGCAAATAGTCTATGAATTAACAAATTATAGCCAAAATACTATAGTGGGGTTGACTGACAGCACAAGATCATATCTGCTTATTTTTTTTATGGCATGTTTGGAAAACACTGCTTTGGGGAAAATGAGGCCGACAAGTTAGATACGATTTGATTGGCTGTGGTAAAATGTAAGGCGAAACCTTATTGGTCTAACTGCAAATACAAATATTGTTGTTAATGGCAACTTATAGGATGGATAGTTTTTTTCAAAGGCTCATGTAAACATGGCCTGATTGGTTAGAACGTTAGATATGGTCAAATAGAAGCGTCAGTTCACTGCCATTTTTGAAAATAAATTATGTGAAAATCAAGTGCGTTGAGAGCAGGCTAAGAATTTTCTAATAAAGGAAAAGCCTGGACAAAGGCAGATCAAAATTGTGCCAGAATTCATCGCCAGTCAACGTTACGTGTTTAATATTTCCTTGAATTGTGGGACCGTGGTACTGATGTTACTATAGCAGCACCTGGTCTGAGTCTTGCTTGATCCAGAACTCTGGCAGCAGACTCCTTGCCCAAGATATCGGCCATTGTGGGTATTTTAGCAAACTGAGAAGCAAGCGAGCAGAGGATACAGTTTTCCTGCAGCCGCTATATAAGCTAAGAATGTGTCAGCACGAGCAGCTCACCCTTGTATAACCCACCTCAATTGAACTTACATAAATAGTCCAAGAGGGACAGTAATTGTTTTAAAAAGTAAAAGAATCTGTGAATCCTTTAATATTATTTCCACCAGTAACAAACACATGAAGTCGTAATGACAACCAACAACCTAGCTCAAACAGCCAGTATTGCCTTATAATACTACCTCACAACATTACACTCATATTATAATAATATTATATGTCGGGACAAAGATCCTTTGTATAAAATTTTGTACATAAACATTGTGTTTACATTTGATTGTGATTCCTGATTCACTGTGTAGTAGGATCAGGATATCTATTTATTGAAAAAAATTCAATACATTTGTTAAAATTTAACCCTTGACTTAATAAGATAATCTTTAGAGTGTTAGTTGTTTGTGACTGTCATATTGTTGTCAATTTGTTGAGGATCTTAACTTAGGTGTTTATCTGTCTGTTGGTTGTTGTGAATTACACTACATCACTATCATAACCCTAGACATTAAACGTAGTCATCACTAAATTCAAGAATAAGTCTGATTGAGGTCTAAATGTGGTAGCAAGTAAGGTCATCTGTAACACACCAAATTTATTAGATACAGATACCTTCACAGCTGATCCCAGTCAGTACACTAAGTCCCCTATAACTATATTTACATAATCCCAACTTACCACACCAGCTATGATGGTGTGCATGTCCTCTTGCTTGCTCCGAGTAAGCAGATCTTGGTTGGTGATGATATTCGGCCAAAAGATTCGGAGAATTTTTCTTAGGCATGTTGTGTGAAAAGAGGACAATTTCGACATTTCCTTTGTAACTCTCCAGCTCTCCGCGCCATAGAGAAGCACAGAAAGCACACAGCTCTGATATAATCCTAATTTCGTGCTTGTGCTGTGCTGAGAGGACTTCCAGATGTTGTTAAGACTAAAAAAGGCTGTTCTTGCTTTGTTCATTCTGTTGTTGATGTCTTTGCTTGCTCCGCCGTCTGGTGTTACTATGCATCCTAGGTATGTGAAGGCATCTGTCTGTTCCAGTTGCTGATTCCTTACTGATATGGGCTCAGGGTTGCTCACATTGAGCGTCATGACCTCTGTCTTCTTTAGGTTGATGTTCAAGCCCACCTGCTGGCTATACTTATTAAGTCTATCCGTTTTTTCCTGGATTTCCCTCTGTTGTCTGGCGCATCACCCAGTCTATGACTGTTAAAAATAGAGTGGTTGATAAGGGGCATCCCTGTCGTACTCCTGTCTTCACTTCAAAGGTTAGGTTGCTGTGCCCAATGCTGCACGTAAAGTTGGCATAAAGGCTTTTTATGATTGACACTATGCAGCCTGGAATTCCATAAGCCCTCAGTATTTTCCATAAACTGTCCATATGTATACTGTCAAAAGCCTTTTCAAAATCAACGAAATTAATGTACAACTGTCTTTGCCATTCTGAGCACTGCTCTATAATGTTCTTGAGGGTAAATATATGATTGTTGCGGTCATTTTTGACGGAGTTTCAAACGTCAATTTATTTGTCGTATTTTTTCACCCTGGTCAAAGTTAGGGACTATGTCTTAACTTTGCTGTGTCAGGTTGATTAGGGGTTATCTCCCCTTTTGGTTCATTCATTGTGTTTGACCAGTATTGAGATAGGGTCAAAGGTACATAGTTCTGGGCCATTGCCCATGTGCAGTTTGGGGGCGCGAAGGGTTAGACTTCCGTCAGGTAGAGATGTGAACTGGCTTCTGTGGGACGTGAATGTCCGTTGTATTTTGGGGAAGGAAAATCTTCGAAGTGACTGCGTTGTCAGTTTTCCCCAGTGATTTACTGTACGTCAGGAAGGACGACAGTGTTGTTTCTTGTGTTCTGAGGATTCTGTTCAAGGTAACACCGACTTTATCATTATTACGCATTCGGTTGCAGAACTTGTTAAAGGCTTACCTAGCCTGTGAGAACAGCTCACAGTTCCTATAATGCAGAACCTATATTTTGTGCTCGAGGTAGCCATTTAAGACTATTTGTCTTCATTTGATCAGAAGTCCAGTGACTAAGTTATATATGGTGGAAACCGCAGGTTGGCGGTATATTTATACAATCATTATAGCAGGGTTTATGCAACCTGCTTATGAAGAATACACAGCTGACGTCATATTGAGGCCCTGTGTTTCGGCCAATACTCTACAGCATGATAAGATGCAACTGGCGTGTCATGCCAAGTTGAACGACGGCCCTGGTAATATTATTACATGATTTAGGAGCTCGTCTTTTGTATGACGGAATTATTAAGGTATCTGACGCGTTAAGTCAGGGATACCAAAGCGGCATTGTGAACTGTACTTTAAAGGACATACCACTATTGACCATGCCCACATATTTGAATGTTCACCAGCCTTAGAATGCCTGATATGTACCAATCGATTTCAGTTAACATGATGTACATGATCCTGCTTACATTGACTGTTCCTGTGATACTACTGTTAGTCCTGTGATTAAATGTGTGAACTGTTACCAGTAGTTACAACCATCATTGGCTTCCGTATGAGTGTGACTGGGTGAATTGTCTACATATATATGAGCCTAAACGCATTCGCGTCTCTACACACCCATGTCTCACATCATCATCATCATCGTACAAGAACCATGTATGCTGTCAGCGTGAGTGACCTAGATCTTCACCGCACCATTACACTGTTCAGGTGACATCAACACGCATACCTGGCCAACTACACATCAACATTAGGGGACCCCACGAAAACACAGTAACATTTCTGGCGGACCAGTTCCGTGGGCTTTTCGGCTACAATTTTGGTTTCTGCTACATATTGGAATGATCAAGGTTGACAGCTTATAAATAACACAGGACAGTAAAATAGGTCATCGACTGTTGACCCATATAAACAGTGTTAGCATCTGTGTGATAATGCTACATGAACCACAGTTGGTACAAGTACTGGAGTTAGCATCTATGCAATATTGCTACGTGGACCACAGCTGCACACAAGTCGATTCCTTATTGTAAACAGTACCGCTGGTTGTTTACACGTTACAGCTGCACACAAGTCAAGTCCTTTTTGTAAACAGTACCGCTGGTTGTTTACCGTTACAGTCAACAGACTCTCCAACGTCTGAGCGATCAAGTCATGTAGTTTGAGGGCAAGTTCTTTTCGTAAACAGTACCGTCTACGAACTTTTCAATATTGGGTCTCAAGTCTCATCTAGTTGTCGAGAAGGTCATAGTGACTTTATGTTCCTGAAGACCACTACATGTTATCGTCGTACAGTGGATCTAACAATCATTGCGCGCTTGACATTGTACTTCCGTGTTGACAAGGAGCAAGAAAGTTACTTTAGTATCATGTGTAACTGAGCTTTGTTTTGCAACACATTCCATTATATGCTGTTTATGTTATTTGTGATATTGTTGTGTATATTTCTGTGGGTTGCTTGGGAAGGTGACTCTTGTAGATAATACCATGTAATAGAGGTATTTACTGAGAGCGTGTCTTTAGGGACTGAACAATTTTCCTTCATTGGAAATTGTTAGCTATATTTATTGCTATTTACGTTTAGGTGTGACGAAGTGTACCTTTTCGTTGTTTTCGTTATATTTTTTCTGTTCTTTAGTTTTGATTTCATTCACTTGTATTTGTAGGCCTCTCCTTCCTTTCATTTATTTCTTTACACCTTTTCGTTTATAATTGTGGTGTCATTGGTTTTGTTCATTTTCGCAGTTATCGTCACATGCTTTGTGATATTTTCCTTAGTTTCGCCGTATTGTTTATTTGACTTCTGCGAACGTTTTCGGTTGTTGTTCTGTATCTTTGTTTTGTATTTATTATTGTAATACATTGTTGTAATACACAGTCTAGATATATATACTTGGTCATGTATTATTATTATTATTATTAATATGGTACACTCTTCACATAGAGATTATTGATAGAATATTATTATAAAGAATCAAGGTAACCATACAAGGTCTTTGATTAAGACTTGTCTCTCAAAGAGATTGGAATAAATTATAGTGAGTATACAAGTCTAGCATTACAGACTTGTCTCTTATTAAATTGGGATAAGTGTATTATTATTGCAGGTACTAATACATAAGTATCAGACAGAATGTCTACATTGGATTTCTTCATCCAGCAAGGGTTAACCCTTGGTAAGTCGGGTGATATATTGGAAGAATATGCAAATGCTCAATATGCCAAGGCATTGAAATCAGAAGAGAAGAGACAGAAAATAGAAGCTGAGAATAGAAGATTAGAACTTGAAGAGAAAAGGTTTCAAAGAGAAGCTGCTGCTGAAGAGAAAAAACTGCAAGCTGCTGCTGAGGAGAGAAGATTTCAAGCTCAAGCTGCTGCTGAGGAGAGAAAACTTCAGGCTGAGGCTGAAAATAGAAGATTAGACAGAGAAGCCGAGGAGAGAAAGGAAAAAGCAAAAATGGAACATGAGGAGAAACTCTTAGCTTTGGAGTTAGAAAAATTAAAATTGACAAATATGGGTGCTCATCAAGCAAGTTCGGGTATGACAAAGGAGTTTACTGGTAAGATCAAATTACCTCATTTAAATTCTTTAAAGGACGACATAGCAGATTATCTGGATAGATTCCAATTTTTATGTGATACGCATAATATAAAAAAGGAAAAATATGTCGAAGAACTGATGGAATTTTTTACAGGTGAACCAGTGACTACTCTTATGACTATAGAGGAGCATGACAGGACTAATTATGATGTTGTCAGAGCAGCATTACTAAAAAAATATCAGCTAAAAGAAGAAGATTATCGTCTTCGTTTTAGGACAATGTTGCCAGAAAATGGAGTAGATTTCTCTGATTTTATTACAAAGATACGTCGTACATTCACACGATGGATTGAGTTGTCTCAAACTGAGAAAACATATGAAGGTCTAAAGGACTTATTGCTTCGAGACAAAGTTTTGTCATCTGTTAATGATTCTTTCTTTGCATTTCTTCATGAGCGTCAACCTAGAAACTTAAAAGACATGGAGGAATACTGTTGCCAGTATGCAACCGCGCATCCCCATGCTACAGTTAGCAATTCTAAAGTGAAAGAAGGGTTGCCAGTTGCTTCGACCGCACCATATGGCCCTAATTTCAATAAGAAATTTCAGGGTGCTCAACAAAACTGGAATAGGAAAAGTAATCAGAATTACACTCAGAATCAGAGTAATCCAACATATAATGGTTCTTCTTCTAAGAACTGGAGACGAGATGGTAGTTCTCGTAATTTTGGTGGTAATAATTTTAGACACTATCGCAAAGGTTATCACAATAAAAACTATCCGAGCTTTTCTTCTCGAGATAATCATTCTCGACGTCAAGAATATGACGATGGTGGTTATGGAAACCGGGATTCAAACCGGAATGCAGATTACAATAGGCAGTATGATAACAATTACAGGGGAAATGATAATCGCGGCAGACCTAGACATAACAAAAGAAAATCTTACCAACAGGCAAACTCTGCACAACAAGAGTTTAATGGAGCCTGTAATCAAGTAAATGATAGTGGGAACTCTAATGCTATCACTGGTTGTGCTTTCGATTTTGGGAGAGCAACTGAATGCCCCCAATGCTTAACATTGTTCGAGCCATCGACTGTATCTACCTTAATTTGTGGTCACCCTCTTCCCGCTCTTCCTGCTACAGTTGCGCATGATGGGAGAGGATCTCTCATCTTGCATAACGGTCTTGTGAATGATAGTCTAGCCTCAGTGCTTTTTGATTCTGCATGTACTAGTCGGGGTTAGACAGTCTCTCATAGATAAGCGCTGTTACACGGGAAAGGTGGTCAAATGTGTTACATTTGGTGGTACCATGGAAAAATATCCTACTGCTATCATTAGCATTGACACTCCCTTCTTTACAGGAGATGTCCCCGCGTGTCTTCTTCCTAATCCTATTGCGGATCTTATAATCAGTCGTATTCATGGGGTTAAGGAATGCACCCCGCAACAAATTTCTATTTGGGAGAAACAAAACATCCAAACGGTCAATGCGGTGGTAACAAGAGCCCAAGCTCTTATTCCTCCAACTTCATCTGATGATAGTAATGGAGTTGATAGCCAAGACGATAACTTGGTGATTTCGCATGACTCGTTTGTTAAACGACAAGAGGAAGATCCTTCTTTAAAGAAATTCTTCCTTCTCGCAAAGAAAGGTGATCCTAATCAGAATACGAATCACAGATCGTATATCACTATGAAGAATGGTATACTGGTACGAATGGTACAACACTCAGACAAGTCTATGCATTCGCAAATTCTTGTGCCTAAGTGTACGAGAGCCTTAATTCTTCAACATGCACACGATTCTCAGTGTGCTGGACACATTGGTTTTTCCAGAACTAAGACTAGAGTCCTTGCGTCTTTCTTTTGGCCATTCGTGAACAAAGACATACGAATTTATTGCCGATCTTGCAAAATTTGTCAAGAGGTCAAGTCTAGAGGTCCAAGACATGCTGCACCTGTTCAGGCTGCAGATATTCCTATTCGGCCGTTTCAGAAAATGGCAATAGACATTATTGGCCCGTTTAAGATTAAGTCAGCCAGAGGACATCAATTTATCCTTACTTGCGTTGACATGTGCACGCGTTGGCCAGAGGCTATTCCTCTTAAGAGCATATCAACTGTCGATATCGCAGATGCTCTTTGGCTCATATTTTCTCGCCTGGGATTCCCCGGAGAAATACTGTCAGACCATGGCACTCAATTAATATCGGACACTATGTCTCAGGTAATGGCCACTCTGGACATTAAAAGGTCTCTCAGTAGTATTTATCACCCAATGTCCAATGGATTGGTTGAACGTCTTAATAGGACACTAAAGAACTTACTTGGCAAGATAACGGACGATCATCCTGATGACTGGGACAGGGTTCTACCTGCAGCTCTCTTTGCTTATAGAGAGGTTCTTAACGAACATAGAGGGTTTTCTCCTTTTGAACTTGTCTTTGGCACGCAACCGCGCGGTCCTATGTCCTTGCTACACGATTTGATAACTTCCGATAATATTGACGATGATACACAATCGTCATATGAGTATGTTATTGCTCTTAGGGAAAAGATTATCGAATCATGCAGGATAGCAACTTCATCATCCGAATTTGCTAAAGAAAAGGCTAGGCGATTTGCTAATAAAAAAAGACGCCTACGTCAACTTTGTCCTGGAGACAAAGCGTGTCTTACTTCCCACGAGGGAGAATAGACTTCTCATTTCATGGAAAGGTCCATACACTATAGTCTCGAAAATTTCCGATGTCGACTATATTGTCGATGTTGATGGAAGGCATAAAACTTTTCATATAAATATGCTTACGGAATTTATTGAACGACCAGACTATTTGCAGCCTATTTTCCAGGCGACGGACGACTCTCCAGTCAAACATGATCATATCTCATCCCTGTCTGTTATACAGAATGAGGAAACTACTTTTTCTGATGTTAACTTACCTCTTCCTGTGATTCCACTTAATTCTACGAAATCATGGAAAAACGTTACCGTTTCTTCGAATTTGTCTTTTGAGGAACAGCGTCAAGTATCTTCTATACTACAATCATTTCAGGATGTCCTTACCGACATTCCTGGACACACACATGTCACTGAACATGACATCATACTTACTGATTGTAATCCGATCAGAGTAAGACCATACCCTATACCTATTCATTTTCAAGCACAAGTCGAGAAAGAATTGGATGAAATGATTCAGTTGAAAATAATTGAACCATCCACTTCAGCTTATTCTTCGTCGATGGTTATTGTTCGAAAGAAAGACAATAACATACATCTTTGCATTGATTATCACAAATTAAATCAAGTTACGAAGTTTGATGCTGAACCTATGCCTTTATTAGATGATCTACTTATTAGACTTTCTAAAGTTAGATTCTTTACTAAACTAGACTTGTCGAAAGGTTATTGGCAGGTCCCTTTGACGGAACACGCCAAACCTCTCACTGCTTTTTCAACACCTAGGGGTTTATTTCAGTGGAATTTTATGCCTTTCGGGCTTATGAACGCCCCAGCAACTTTCGTGCGCATGATTCTTACTTACTTACTTAGTCGTTCCTCTTCTACCGTGAGGTGTAGAGGTTTGGAAGAGAGAGCGCCAGACTATCCTATCGGCTGTCTTCTTCCTGGCCTGGTTCCATTCTAGTCCTCGGTCCTTCAAAGATTGTCTAATGTTGTCCTCCCAGCGGACTCTGGGTCGTCCTGGAGGTCTGGATTCCTGGCTCTTTGTTTCCCATGCTTGTCGTGGTAGCCGATCTTCTCCCATTCTGCAGACATGGCCAAACCATCTTAGTTGGGACTGTTCTATTTGGGTCTGCAGCGGGTGGGATTTTAGGCCTTGACGTATCGTCTGGTTGCGGACCATGTCTCTTCTTGTTACTTCAACCACCTTCCTCAGATACCTCATTTCTGAGGTTTGAATCTGGCTTTTGTGGGTTGTAGTCATTGCCCATGACTCGCATCCATATGTCAAGACTGGGACATAGGTGGAGCGGTATACAGCCATCTTCGTTTTCTTACCAACCTCTTTCTTGCTGAGGAATCCTTGATTTATGGCCTGATAAAGTCTCCCAGCCGCTGCTTTTCGAGTGGCCAACTCTTCTTTGATGCCCCCCTTTCGGTCTATAATAGCTCCGAGATATTTAAAGTGGTCGACCTGCTCCAGGACCTGTTCTCCCAACTTAATCTGATGTTTTCTTTCTTCTCGTGATATCACCATGGATTTTATTTTAGAGCTGCTTATGACCATCCCTCTCTTCTCCAGCTCTTCCTTCCAGACTTGCAGGTTGGATTGGAGATGTGTCTCTGATTTAGCAATCAGGACAACATCATCAGCAAATGCTAGCTCTGAAATACAGACCTGTCTCATCTTCCAGTACCCCACTGAATACTTTCTTGTTCTCTCCTTACATGTCTTGATGACATCGTCCATGAGGAGTATGAAAAGATAAGGTGACAGGATATCGCCTTGTCTTACACCAGTGGTGGTCCTGAACTCTTCTGACTTATAGTTTGCTGTCCTCACATAATTTCTGCAAGACTTGTAGAAGCTTTGTATGCGCATGATGCGACGAATTCTATCATGTCGTACAGATGTCATCGCATATTTAGACGACATCTGTCTTTTCAGTGATACTTAGGAAGAACACTATTTGGGTTTAAATGAATTACTATCTACTCTACGTGAGCATAATTTGACTGCAAAACCCTCTAAAGCTTTTGTTATGTTTAGTGAAATTTCTTTCCTAGGTCATCGGGTTGGTCATGGTCTATTGAAGACAGAGGACCAAAACATTTCGAAGATATTAAATATCTCGGTTCTGAAGACAAAAAAGCAAGTGCGTAGTCTCTTGGGATTGATACAATTCTATGGAAGATTCATTGAGAATCTATCCTCCATTATGGCACCACTTTCAACGTTATTAAAAAAAGGTTCTCCTAATATGGTGCGTTGGTCCCAAGAATGCCAATCGTCATTGGATCAGGTTAAGAATTTATTCTCATCTCATCCTATCTTAAGACTACCAAACGATTGATAAGACTTTTGTCCTTCGTAGTGATGCCTCTTCCACTGGGATTGGAGCGGCACTAATGCAGGAGTATTCAGGAACTCTGCATCCTGTAATTTATATCTCTAGGAAGCTGAATGCGGCAGAAAGGAATTACTCGGTTTTAGACCGTGAATTGTTGGCTATGGTTTGGTCCATTCTTAAGCTACAAAGGTTCCTTCTGGGTGCGCATTTCATTATGGAAACCGACCAAAAAGCTCTTACAGCTATGCAAAGTAAGGATTTGAAGAGCTCGAGATCTACTCGTTATGCTATTGCTCTTCAACCTTTCCATTTCACGGTGCGAGCTATCCGTGGTTCGGATAATGTGATGGCAGACATATTGTCTAGATGCCCACATGATTCCATTTAAATCTTGTGTCCTAGATCTCCTGATACACTTCCAAACTTTGTCTGTTCTTAATATCATAATATATATTAACACAATTGTGTCACTATTTGGATGATGTATATGTGGTGAAAAATACAGTGATACAACGTTAACATACCTCCAATTATAAAGATAACGGATAAGATAACATGTAGGGATAAACTTATACGTAAGATACGAGGATACATTCTCGCCTACGCCAGCGCTTTCTACCGCCATTGAAACTAACTAGTAGACATGCAGACGAAACGGTTTACCCTTTTAGATGGGAGGGAAACGAAGATAAAAGAAAAGAAAAATATGACGGTCGGAACACGTGTTTGAATCTAAAATAGCAAAAAGACGCAATTTGTAGTTAAAGAAAAAAAAATCACGCCACTAGTTGACACAATGTAAGGAATTGGTAGAAAAAAGACCTTAGCTCTTATTCGAAACAGACGTATCTTAGACGTTTTACCGTAATTAGTTGTTTTGTTTGAATATAGCGGCAAATGCCATACCCGAAGGTTCAAAACAAATTTCAAAAAAATAACCTTGAGAAAAGTAGGTTTTCTTTAATAATAAAGTTATGAAAATAAAATCTAGCTAGTTTGATAGCCCATCTTAAGCTGACAAATAATATACTTTTAATTATACAGACGGACAGATAACACGGAAGATATTGACGAAAGACCGTATTGTTCCAATCAGACTAGCGAACAGTTTTTTGTGCATACTTTCACTAAAGTTACATTTTGACGTCCTTGAGCCCTAAAAATGCAAAAATCGGAGGATAGAAGCTAAAAATAACTTAAAGGGCAGGTTTGTGCAGTTTTTGCATGTAGTTAGTCCAAAAAACAAGTGTATTTTTGTGAAAAGCCAAGTAGAGACAGACGGACCAACAGAAAATAATACACACTTGACTGAGATTTGACTGAAATTTGACTTTTGGTTTGAATATTTGAAAAAAGTTAGAGGGGAAGTTCGTTGATTGGACAGAAGTATTTATATTATTGAGAAAGAGACTCACACTTGTGCCATTTGATAGAAGACTGTCCAGTAACACAGTTCTTGACTGCTAGAGGTGATTTCCCGGAATTAATAAATAAAAATCAGTGGGACGCCCTAATCTAGCCAGCAGCTCAGCTGAGTTTTGCTAGTCCTAAGTAACTGTGTTCTCAATTCTGAATTGTGAGTTTCTGATCTGGCACTACGATTGTGCCAGATTGCTTTTGTAGAAGTACAAAAGCGGGTGTCTGTGCAGTCTAACATTTTACTCCAGCTACTGAGAGGAGTGGGCCACAAGTATTCTGTACTACATCGTTACAGGCCAGTAAAGTGCAAACCTGGCCTGCTGGAGATTCATAAACTATTTCCACCATCAAATAAAGAAATAAATGTTGTGATTAAAGATTACCACCAGTCCATATGTCCAGAACACTGAATTTTGTAACCATAGATTGGGCATGATGACGCCACCCCAACTAAACATCCAGTGCTAGTTTTTCCCAAGACATTGTAGATATTATTAATATTAACCATTGTAATAATATACCTATGTACAAAAATTACATTTGATTATGCAATATATATTTGCATTTTATTGATAAATACATATTATTTCATAAGTTCTGACCAAAAGAAACAATTGGTTCAGGACTAATAAATTTAAAAAAAATTTTCAACTTAAACTATAACAGCCAGTGTTAGTTCAGTGTATCATAGAGATTATTATTATTAGTAGACTTATTATTTTACATGTGTGTGTGTCTGTGTATTTCTTACCTACACATTACATTTCAGTACCCTAGACTTTTAACGTAGCTAACATTCATTATAGTAAAATAGGTCTGTTTGAGGTCGTAAGTGGTAGCAGAAAGGCCTTCTGTAATTCACATAAACTTTTATCTCAGGAGCCTTCACAGCTGACCTCATCCAGTACACTAGGCAACATAACAACCATACAATAACATCAAAAACCACTACAGTATAATGACTTTAACAAATTTGGTTATGTCCATCCATGATATATATCCATTAGATATGTTGATAGTATAGCATTGTATTTCATGATATTTGTATATTGCTATAATTATAGTATTTCATAATTTTTGATATGTATCTTGGGGTTGCCAGCAACTTAGATTTCTTTGGTGGTACCTCCCGAGTTTGTTTTGCTTAGAGGAAATATTTTCTCTTATGTTGGGAGATGATTTTATTCTCTCCAGACGCTTTATTTGTGCGTCCATTGTACCTGATATTAGGTTCATTCTTTCATTGGCGCATAATTGATGCTTGTGCTATCTTGCTCATGGTTATATTTTTTAAAAAATGTGTCATTTTTTTACAGGGGGGGGGGGGGGGGGGAGTAATATGTTGCGGTCACTTTTTGACGGAGTTTCAAACGTCAATTTATTTGTCGTATTTTTTCACCCTGGTCAAAGTTAGGGAACTATGTCTTAACTTTGCGGTGTCAGGTTGATTAGGGTTTATCTCCCCTTTTGGTTCATTCATTGTGTTTGACCAGTATTGAGATAGGGTCAAAGGTACTTAGTTCTGGGCCATTGCCCATGCGCAGTTTGAAGCGCGAAGGGTTAGACTTCCGTCAGGTAGAGATGTGAACTGGCTTCTGTGGGACGTGAATGTCCGTTGTATTTTGGGGAAGGAAAATCTTCGAAGTGACTGCGTTGTCAGTTTTCCCCAGTGATTTACTGTACGTCAGGAAGGACGACAGTGTTGTTTCTTGTGTTCTGAGGATTCTGTTCAAGGTAACACCGACTTTATCATTATTACGCATTCGGTTGCAGAACTTGTTAAAGGCTTACCTAGCCTGTGAGAACAGCTCACAGTTCCTATAATGCAGAACCTATATTTTGTGCTCGAGGTAGCCATTTAAGACTATTCGTCTTCATTTGATCAGAAGTCCAGTGACGAAGTTATATGTGGTGGAAACCGCAGGTTGGCGGTATATTTATACAATCATTATAGCAGGGTTTATGCAACCTGCTTATGAAGAATACACAGCTGACGTCATCTTGCGGTGTTGTGTTTCGGCCAATACTCTACAGCATGATAAGATGCAACTGGCGTGTCATGCCAAGTTGAACGACGGCCCTGGTAATATTATTACATGATTTAGGAGCTCGTCTTTTGTATGACGGAGTTATTAAGGTATCTGACGCGTTAAGTCAGGGATACCAAAGCGGCATAGTAAACTGTACTTTAAAGGACATACCACTATTGACCATGCCCACATATTTGAATGTTTTCCAGCCTTAGAATGCCTGATATGTACCAATCGATTTCAGTTAACATGATGTACATGATCCTGCTTACATTGACTGTTCCTGTGATACTACTGTTAGTCCTGTGATTAAATGTGTGAACTGTTACCAGTAGTTACAACAATCATTGGCTTCCGTATGAGTGTGACTGGGTGAATTGTCTACATATATATGAGCCTAAACGCATTCGCGTCTCTACACACCCATGTCTCACATCATCATCATCATCGTACAAGAACCATGTATACTGTCAGCGTGAGTGACCTAGATCTTCACCGCACCATTACACTGTTCAGGTGACATCAACACGCATACCTGGCCAACTACACATGAACATTAGGGGACCCCACGAAAACACAGTAACAACCATGTTAGGCGACCCTTTCTTCAACAGACTAGAAAGAGGTGCAGTGATGGAGGATAAGTGGGATCTGTCTCAAGTATGTTTTCTGGGTAGCAACAGATCACCGCGACAAACCGCGCTATACCCGTGTAAGAATGGTGCACGGTCGTACGCAAATAATACAATGAACCTACAATTAACTTAAATGCGCTCAAATGTGCGTCTACAAAATACTAGACTCACATGTGAGGATCTCAAACATTTAACTCCCCCTCTAATGAATAGAAAATAACGTAACACTACCTATGTGGACTAAGCTGATCGCCGTTGTTCTCTGCTGCCTTTGTCTAGCTAACTGTAGAACATCGACTTCATCAACTCGATGCACTGGCACAGCAATATCAAGATGACTGGTTCATCTCACTTGACCGCTGACAGAACCCGTGCGGTCCGCTTAGTCTGACTGACGTTTCTGAACTCTCTCTAAGGGTGCTTCTCTGTATATATATATCAACTGAGCTTCGAATCCTCTAGAAAGGACCTACTGCGCACATATCACTACGCAACTCTTTTTGGTGTTCATTTAACCTTCAGCCTTTTTGTGTTACAGTACCACATATCCATAAATCATAAGACCTGGTCGGCATTGACATTATGGTATCTTAACTGTTCTTTTATACCCCTTTCCAATGAGTACGTGGTAAGTGAGCCGCCATAAATTATAAATTTCGCAGAGTACGCGGAAACGGCGCCGCTATTAGTTAAAAATTTCACAGATCACGCGGTAAGTGCACCGCTCTAATTATAAATTCAGCAGATAAATTCCGGCAAGTGAGCCGCTATTAATTATAAATTTCGCAAATAACGCGGGAAGCGAGTCGCT
Organism: Oreohelix idahoensis; assembly: GCA_024509875.1. Taxonomy (NCBI): domain Eukaryota; kingdom Metazoa; phylum Mollusca; class Gastropoda; order Stylommatophora; family Oreohelicidae; genus Oreohelix; species Oreohelix idahoensis. The sequence goes on along the minus strand of JAMPIV010009326.1, from coordinate 389,929 downwards.
ATTTATTATAAATTCCGCAGAAATTCGCGGTAAGGGAGCCGCTATTTATTATGTCCACTACTGCAGCAATGTTATTGATCTGGATACCCCAGGGTAAGAGGGGTAGAGAAAGACCAAAGAATGACAATGAACTTTGGGTAGCTGAAGGGTGATGATAACATTGCAGTAACATCAGTGGAATAGTAGCGTCGCCTGGTAGAGCAGTTAGAGTTCTTGCTTCTCGAGGAAAAGCTACCGGATTCGAAACCAGATAGTGCCATGCTCCATTTTTCTTCTTCTTTGTCTTTTAGGTCCCCAAGGAGCCTATGCCTTTATCAAATGTGTACCAAACGTGAAACGGGCAAGACGCTGTGGAACTGCCAACTAAACTAATGTCTTTATGATAAAATTATGAATCGCACACCAATAATTATGCTATAACTTTATAATTAATACCCCGAATAGAAAAAAAATATTTTTGGGGATTTGAACAGCAACTATAAACATTTGTAATTATGGCAGTTGGAAATCATTATATTTGGTAATTGACGAGGAAATCATAATTTTGTCTGAAAAATCGCACAACAAATCCCACCAAAGCTACAAGAGGACAAGTGAACGCCGGCGCGGACCTCTGAGAAAACAAGTGTTAGATCTAGGATTAGATATATAAGACCGCTGAGATTCAATTCTGGACTCTCAAAACTTCATAGCTGAAAAGTCGTCCAGCGGACTGACACACCCTTGTCAAAGCAACATAGCCACAGCCCATAGCCGAGAAAAGCAAAGCTGACCTGCTTGTGAGCAGACTTGCATAAGTGATAAGCTCATATCTGTAATACTGTGTCTCAAGGGTATGTTAAACTTGTATTAATCGACGGGTTACAAGTATTTAGGTGGTATGTGAATTGCTGTAATATGTAATATTAATTTTATTATCTTAATCTTGGTATTCTAAACCCTGTACTGACAACTGCAATTGGTTTCCAATCTGAATATAACCTGAACAATCCTGAACAGCACGACACAGCTAGATGTCCTTGTCAGGACTGCGCAATATTAACTATAAGAGCCTACAGTCCTGTTTTTTTTTTTTTTGCGTACGCCCGCTATTACTTGAGTCCTTATTCACCTGGACTGCTTACGTGAGGCTGTCAAATGCTTGATGCCAAAGAGTTCGTCGTCGTCTTCTTCTTTCTCTTCTTCCACTGCTTCCCGCTTCCTTTGTTTCCTTCGTTCAATTTCAAATTTTGTTGATGTAAAATCTTTAAAAGAAAACCACTTTTGGTATAACGTAGGACCAAAGGGGAGTAATCAAGACATAATTCAGACACATTTGTCAGTTTGGTTTTTCGTCTACCGATATACTTTATTTTTTGTATGACATACTTCTTTGATTGACATGACCACGACCTCATTGACTATGCTGTCTAAATGAGGATTCTGATCAATAGTGGTCTGTCATCATCGGAAGAACGTCTTGGTGGTAGGAAACAGATACCATAATCTGTGCATACGTTTCATGTTATCTGAGAGAGTCACAGAAACAGCTTCTGATAGAAAGCATAAAAACTGTAGTGTGTTATTCAAGGACATCAAACTCTACGGCATAACCTTTCCCTCTTACCTAAACCGCACACACAAAGACGTTGGGAAAACCCTAAAACCAAAATAGGAGACATGCTGCACATATATAATACAAAACCACAACGATTTTCGGACGAATTTTAATTTTAAATACATAGTTACTTTATATTGCCACAGTTTTTCGACCACCCAAAACAGACTATCACATATATAAACGAACAGATCAGTAGATTCGTTTTTGGTCGCACAATTTACAGCATAAACACAAGACACTGATACAAGAAAAGAAACATGGAGGAATTGCCCTTCAAGACATAGAAACAAATATCCAGGCACTCAGAATTAAACACATAGGCAACAACATTAAACACCTAGAACGACACACGCTAGCTCACTATTACATGTGGGTCCGACTTTCCAAACTAAGACCACAGAACTTTGCAATCCCCCGTCATTTTGGTCCAATACCCTCATTTTATAGGACATGCACACAAGAAGCCATTCGCGGACATGAAAACTTAATTCACCAGAAAGCAAATGCAATCTATAAACATTTAGTTAAACTCCAAGCACCACCACTGCACCTTAGAATCAAAAGAGGACAGAAATATGCCATAATAAATTACGCCGACATCTTCGTTTAATTACACAACCCACAAATCACTATTACAGCAAGAGAGGTGACTTTTAGACTGGTATACAACATAACATCCACAACAGAACGAGAGGCACATAGATACAATCAAACATCAACATATCAGCAATGTAGGGGGGAAAAAAACTCTAGAAACAGAAGAGTATTTGTTTTTTAATGCTGTACAATCACAACCTACACACTAAATGCTGCAGGAAATAATCGATTTACAAACCCAACAAAAATCAGGCGTTTTCAAAGCTATCTTGTTAAACACAATACCAAAGAGAGCAACAGACATACACACGAAGCTCTTAATTATTTTGGCAGAATTTAGAAATTAATTTGGAGTAGTTGTAATGCTGCTACGTTTAAATATCGCATGTTCAACGCTGGGTTATTTCTGCACATTTTTTGCCAGAAAATCTTATCAATAGCCCCCGAGATGATACCACTTCCTTAACGAGGCAACCTTGATTCTTAAAACGACCCTTTCTTCTTCTCTTCTCTTGTTCCAAAGGCAACTATTTAGTTCTTGTCATCCGTTCCACACTGATGACTTCGTCGTACCATTTCAATACTCGCTTCAGTGTACCCAGCTGCAGGCGTAGGATAGGGAAACACCTTTTTAGGACATCAGTTGATACCATCACAAGACAGTTCTTGTTCTTGAATCGCCAGAATAAAAGAATTAGAGGTAGACATAAAACACGCAAGGAAGGAAGTTAGTAGGTCATAGAGACATACCCAATGGGGTAAGAGAGAACGGAAAGACCTTAACGAATGGTGTGGCCGTGCGTGCTGATGGCTTGTGATGATGGTGAGTATAATGGGTTCGTATCACTGCCCCAGACAGTAGGCAGTTGGATGATGATAGTAAGTTACTTCTGATGCTACTTTGGCGATTACAACAGCTTATGACAGACAGATGGTTTCAATATCTGGCAAACATACTTTACGCCGACAACAGTGAACGTAAAACGAGGTTTATTTACATATGAAATTCAGCAATAGTTGAAATGAGATGTTCTGCCCAACCTTCCACTTGAGGCTGGTAACGTATGTACAGCAAGAGTTTACTTCATGGTGTAAATTCTAAAACATCGTCCTCACACATTCTCCTTATATTCTCTTAAGCACTGTCACTGTTTCTGTATTTGTCTACTGACTCTGGTAGTCAAAATGGTTATGGCTTGAGAACCCCTGTTGTCATTTTAAAACTTATGTCATAGCAAATATCTCAGTACTCGTTGTTCTTACTTCTGCTATTGGCTGACTCTGTTGTACTTCTATCTTCCTAACATTCGAGTCCTAGTGTCATAACTTGGTGTATCGTAAAACTGGCCTAACCATCAGGGGTGACTATTTCTACAAAATGTCTATTATTTCACACTTTTCATTGGCTAGCTACGACCTATTATTCTTCTCATTATTCTAAAACGTTTAACTAATTGTCGAGATTCGACATACCCGGTCGTCTGATCGTCTTGAGAAGATGAACATTTTCTTTAAACACGGTAACACTGCCTCTCTTGTCTACACTTCTTAGTATCTTTAAAACACTTGGGAGAGAACCCATATTTCTCATCTTACGCTTAACGCGTCTAGATCTGAACTGATTAAACCTCCCCTCCCCCCCCCCCCCCTCCCCCCGATTTTCCATTACAATTCTCCAGGAAGTTTCTAGATCAGACTTTGTCATGGACAGTTCACTCGCTCCTACAAAATGCCATGCAAAACTTACTTCGTTCGCATTAACCAAACTCACTTTATCCCACAAGGGACGTGATGCGTGTCGTTTTAATTAAAGATCCGGAGAAGGTCTCCGTGGCCAAAGTAGACACTAGGGTCAGTCATACATCACGAATCAGCATAACTGCAGTGAGCTGACAAACACCTTCTTCACACTTTCACAAATATGCAGTTTATTAATCTAGACACAAAGCTCCTTGAAATCAGTTCTCGCCAAAAGGCAAATGCAGTAATTAGTAGTAGTCCAGTCCGTTCACTATCAAACGCTGGTCAATGGCAATCATACAAACTTTATTATGCATAATTCACTGGACATCTTTATGAATAGGCATACATTTTCCTGACTGTAATAAACCAGAGACACCTCAACTAAGTATATTGATGTCCTGGTGATGGAATGATGCAGGAAAAACACAGTGTACTGCAGGAGCTCAATACATATACGTCCGCTCACATTCAAATACAAGCCGCATCTCTTTTGCAGACGATCACCTCACTTCTGCTAAAATGTTCTCGTCTCCCACTACACCATATCGGCAAGACGTCACTTCTTTTATTAATAAGTAAGTCCGTATAAAATTATCAGAAAAGGAGCCCTGTCGAGCCAACTTGTATACCGACATAATCGTTATGAATTTTAATCATAACAGGACGTAATTATAATTTATCGCCATTTGCTTCCACATCAACAAGTCATACTTTTATCGTTCTCTAACACAAACTTCAAGCCCGCTAAATGAGCGTATGCAAATTTATGAAACCGGAATTTCTGACCCGCGAATGTCCTATTAACTAAACCACGACTTTTTCCTCAAGGGGCAGAATACAAGGTGTCAAATACAAGATGAACTAAAAATACCAATTAATAAAAAATTGCTGAGGCTCAAGCTTGGAACTGGATTGAGGAACCCACATGTGAAGAGTGTCGAGAACCAAACACAAATAGACACTTTTTGGTGGACTGCAAAAAATTTGACCAACAGAGGCAAAACATTAAGACATACTGTAGTAACCACAAGGTAGAAATGAGTGCAGAAAATCTCATAGGCACAAAGACCTCTTCAGAAGTGCAAAAGTTAATAAAACACTTTATTACAAAAACTAAAGCTAACATAAAAATAAATAAGGATCCGAGCCAGTAGTCCACACTGGTGAAAGACTCTCCCCCCCCCCCTCCCCCCCCCTCTCCAAGATACATACAAATTAACCAAATAAACCGTCTAGGGAAAATTAAAAACATACCAGCTTAAAAAATGTCATATTTTGGATAAAAAAGCCATTCTGAACTATAACTACTAAAAGGTAAAATACCTACTAGAGATAAGATAGTATAAAATAAATACAAACAAAAACATATTACAATAAAGGAAACACATCCTGATATAACCAACAGCTCCATGTACATGGTAGATGGTTGAAAGGGGCGTGCTACAAAGAAAAGTAGCAAACACATTTTTTTTTAAATCCTCAAGGGGCGCAATTAAGGAGTTATCGCCCTTTACTTACAAATCCACAAGTCATGAATGTATCGCCCCTTAATATAAATTCTAAGCCCATTAATATCAGCACACGCAAATTTTCAATACTAGAATTTCTGACACACGACTCCCTATCACAAGCAAATAGAACACGAAGGTTTGACGTGAGTTTGTTGAAGGCCTGTGCTCCGGAGGGCGCTCAAGGGTAATGAATGAATGAAACTAACTACAGTAATTACTTTTATTGCCAACATTTTCCTTGTCAAATCACAGAAAAATTATTGCACCAGACCATGCTAAGGTGCACCACTGGCAGATCTACGAATTAACCAAGGGAGGGGCGATAAATCATAATGAAAAGCCCCCTTCTCCCCCCCCCCCCCCCCTCCCCCCCCCCATTCACACCCCTCCGTTCCTTATTTACATATGTTTTTAGACAATTAAAAAACAAAAACAAAAAAGGAATTTTGAAAAAATGTCACAACTTGATAATTTTATTATACGGTAACTCAAAGATATTCTTTAAAAAAAAAATATTTATATATATATACTGAGGTGGCTCCGTAAATAACACGCAGCATGGTGCGATCGGCAGCTTCATCCTCCCACGCTGCTGGATTTATGTCCAGTGCCCTCATATCTCTCTTGTACACACATCTTTGAACCTCAGATACGGTCGCCCAAGTGTTCTTTTGCCATCTGCTAGTTGCCCGTAGAAGATATCTTTCGGGATGCGACCATCTTCCATGCGGCGGACATGGCCAAGACAACATAGTATGTGCTGTCTAAGCAGTGTATACATGCTTTGAAGACTAGCACGTGACAATACCTCGACATTTGTCACTTTATCTTTCCACGAGATGCCGAGGATGTGGCGTAGAAAATGTAAATGGAAGGTATTGAGCCTTCTTTCTTCCTTAGCATAGGTTGTCCAAGTCTCGCTGCCATATAGGAGTGTGCTGGTGACGCAGGCGTTAAAAGCCTTGGTCATAGTTGTGAGTTTGGAGTTTCCCCAAACACGTGATGTTAGGCGGGCAAAAGAAGCTGCAGCTTTGCCAATGCGGCTGTCAATTTCTGTGTCCAGCGAGAGTTTGTCATTGATGGTAGACCCCAGGTATATGAAGTGGTGCACCACTACCAATTCATAGTTATCGATAGTGATAACTGGTGCAGCACCCGCATCCTGACTCAACACATTCGTTTTCTTTAGACTTATTGTGAGGCCAAAGTCCTTGCATGCTTTAGTGAAGCGATTCATCAAGCTCTGAAGCTCCTATTGGCTTTGAGTGACTATTGCAGCATCATCAGCGAACAACAAGTCTCTTATAGTGACCCTTCTGATTTTTGTTTTTGCCTTCAGCTTTGAAAGATTAAACAGACGGCCATCTGACCTAGTGTGAAGGCATATTCCTTCAGTTGCATCTCTGAATGCATGTTTCAAGAGTAAGGCAAAGAAGATCCCGAAGAGGGTCGGAGCCAGAATACAGCCTTGTTTAACGCCACTTCGTATGTCAAAGGGTTGTGATGTGCTTCCAGCATATTGGACTGTTCCCTTCATGTCATCATGGAATGACTTTATCATTTCCAACAATTTAGCAGGGCAGCCTATTTTCAGGCGGATTTTGAAGAGTCCATCCCTACTAACCAGGTCAAATGCTTTTGTGAGGTTTATAAAGGCAATATATAAAGGCCTTTTCTGCTCTCTTGATTTTTCCTGAAGCTGGCGGAGAGAGAAGATCATGTCTGTTGTTGATCTACCAGCTCGGAATCTACACTGTGACTCTGGATATATGCGTTCAACTAAGTAGTGTAGTCGCATTAAGATGACTCTGGCAAAAACCTTATCAAAAATACTAAGGAGATGCCTCTGTAGTTATTACAATAGCTTCTGTCTCCTTTATTTTCATACAGTGTTACAATTTTGGCATCTCGCATGTCTTGAGGAATAGTTGTCTCTTCCCAGCACTGGCACAGCACCCTATGCACGGGATGTAATAGCGTGCTCTTACAGCATTTGATTAAATCAGGAGAAATCCCATCACTGCCTGGTGCTTTGCCAGAGGCCAAGCTATCAATGGCCTTGCTGAGTTCCTCTAATGTTGGTTCAGCATCCAGCTCCTCCATAGTTGGCAGGCCTTTGACAGCATCAAGGGATGCAGGCGTAACGGTATTTTCTCTAGCGTAAAGCTCAGAGTAGTGCTCGACCCACCTCTCCATCTGCTTACCCTTATCGGTTAGCTTCTCTCCGCTGATTGTTTTTAGCGGTGCTGTCTTGCATTTTTGGGGACCAAGGGCTTTCTTTATACAGTCATACATTTGTCTAATGTTGCCTGTTTGCGCTGCGGTCTGGATGCTCTCACTGAACTGAGGCAATAGTCATTTGCACAGCGTCGAGCAGTTTGTTGAACTTTGCTTCTCGTAGCCTTCAGGATCTGTAGGGTTCTAGTACTCGGTGAACGTTTGTATTCATTCGCAGCACTGCGTTTAGCTTCAATGACAGGTGTCATCACTTCTGATGAAGCATCGAGCCGTCATTTGACTTCGCTGTTTTCTTACCAAAGGTGGCAAGTGCAGTACTTTGAATGGTGTTCCGTAGATGCTCCCAGTTCTCTGTAACATTATTACCATGCTGAGGGCTACTGAGCACTTTCTTGAAGGTTGCAGTAAATTGAGCGATCATGACAGGGTCTGACATCTTGCTGGTATCAATGCGTGGTTTCCCTTCATGTCTGACACGATAGACTTTTCTTGGTTGTGCTCTGATTTTACAGCAAACCAAGGAGTGATCTGTATCACAGTCTGCACTATAATATGAGCGCGTGGAGAGCACAGACCTGAGAAATGGCCTTCTGGCGAGGATCAGATACAGTTGGTGCCAGTGCTTGGATCGTGGGTGTCTCCATGACACCTTATGCTGGGGTTTTGTCTGAACGTAGGTGTTGGTCACGCAGAGGTCATGAAGGACACACAACTCTAAGAGCCGTTGTCCATTTTTATTCATCTTGCCAATACCAAACCTGCCCAAACATGAAGGCCATGAAACATTATCGGCACCCACTCTAGCGTTAAAGTCACCAAAGAGAACAAGCTGTTCTTGCCTAGGTATGCTTTTGATGACTGCTGCTAGATTCTCATTGAACGCATCTGTACCTCTGAAGCAGAGTACAGAGTAGGAGCATACACACTGACAAGGGTGATGGGACCTGAGGTAGTTTGCAGACGGAGCGTTAACAGGCGTTCTAATCAATTCTCACCTGGGTCAACCATTTTAGCGATTTTTTTACCGCAAAACCTACTCCGTGTTCTCTAGTTTTATTAAAGTCTTTCCTTTGCCAATAAAATGTGTAGTCCTTCTCGCTCACGATTCCAGAGCCTGCCAGGCGCGTTTCCTGAAGTGCAGCTACAAGGTATATCCACCTGAAGTCGCTTAAGCTCATCATTGATTAGGGCTGTATTCCTGACATCATCTATGTCCTATAGGTTTTCGGACAGTCCAGTCAACATAGTCCGGACGTTCCTGCATCCCAATCTGAGAGTTTGCTTATTTCTATTATGATAATGCTTGGTGCAAAATTTCTGTCCACTATTCGGGTTTAACCCTAATCCCCATGGGGAAAGCAGACAGTGGCGGGACAACACTTTATTGACTGGGGGCTGCCCAGTGTTGTGTAATGGCTATCAAGGAATGTTATATGCGGGGGCATTTAGGTTCTGGCTTGGTGAGTATGTCTTCAATCGTTGCTGATGTTTACGCGAATGCTAGGTTGAGTAGACGAAGGGTTAGCATCATACTTTTAGCCTGAACACAGCCACACATTATTGTTCTTAGCTCGTACAACAGTGTTAATGATTAATCAATGAGTTGGTGAAGACTGGTCCACATCCAAATTTATTCACAGTAGCTCCAACAATAATTCAGCATAAATAACATTAAGTAGATTGCATTCATTAAGGTCCAGTGTCAGTCCATCGTGGTAAACAATGTAAGAGGCATACAATTCATAAATCTCAATTCTGGCCGTACGAGACTAGCGTTCCGGTTAAAGCAAGCCGTGAACGAAGTATGGCGGCAAATGTAAATATATGCTGACGATCGAAAATGTTTACCTCAAAATACAGTCACAATGCTTCCCATGGAAGCTGTAACCCTTGACGGCCCATAAACACATCTTATACAATCGTGGCGACCAAATCTCATTACAAGCCACTGAGAAAATATATCGAATAACACATTCACCACGGGAACACAACCATGGCACGTCCCGTCAGAGCTGTTTACATTTTATCACTCGCACGGGAAACTGACCGCTCGGCTGCGCATGGGCAGACGATACATACGTCACGTTATATATTTATAGGTAGTGCAGACAGCTGTATTTCAGTAAAGGATTGACATACGCCTGTGCGCAAAAGCCGTACACAACACCCAGCTTGAAGCGGGCGGTAGCTGTCCAATGAGATCCTAGAACCTCGCCCACTGTCGGAAGTAGCCCCTGGCGCCATGCCCTGTGAAGCTGGAGTGTCCTCTCCAGGGCGCGAGCTTGGGCACATTTATATGGAGATCAAGCTGTTGCCCATGCAGCATGTTCCCCCTCTCCACGCAGCTGGTAGATCCAAAGGAACGGCTGTAGCCGATACAGTTTGGTACCAGCCACGTCGCAGGAGTTGCCAGAATAATGTCGAATCAACATTAGACTGCCTTAGGGACTCCAACTCAGGGTTTATCCTCAGGGTTTACTCCCGAAGCCAATTCCATTAATGGATATTCTCGCAAAGCTGCGGTGGTTTGAATTCAGAGTTCCTTCTCTTAGATAAGCTGCAAACCAATGATCACGAGCCCTATCTGCCCGAAATACAACTATATATAACTATTTATAACATAATTACGTAAAAATAAGGTACAACCACAAACAGACAAAATTTGATAAAAATTCATACATATTTTATATTATAGCATAATATTTCTTTTTTTATTATTATTTGGTAATGTCCGTCCGATACAGAAATTATCCGTCTCTTATCACAAAGTGCTCTGTTTTAGCGGTTCGAGTGAAGTCCCCTTGTGTCGCATAAATGGCTCCGTCTTTTGTCGCATTGTTCGACGGCGGTTCCCTTTACTGTCTTTCATTGTCCTGCCACGTAGAATTACTTGCAAACTACGTTCGTAACCTTGAGGGTACTTACCATTGTCAAGTATCAGATATGTTTTAATTCGTCCGTCATCCGACTTAAATATTGCTTACATTTAAGTCCCAAGTTGGGAACCGCGCTGGTGTAATGGCTACGGCGTTGTACTGGCGACCAGGTTTTCATGGTTCAAACCCGGGCGTCAGCGTTTGAAGGAATGTTTACGACCGGAAATTTGACTGAACGGCTCCTGCACATAAATCCCGTGTGGATGGGAAGGCCTGACCGGGTTGGAAGGAAATCCACTGATCCCCCCCCCCCCCCCCCCCCCCCCCAGCCCCGCAATGACATGTCATTGGGCCAAAAGAGCTGGAAAGCTCCAGTGCCGCTGGTTAGAGAAAAAAAAAAAAAAAAGTCCCAAGTAGAGGGAAAATACTGGAGCGGTTGACATGAAATAAAGGTTTTCAAAGTCAACAAGGGAGGGGCGATCGCCCCGTCGCCACGCCCGTGGATCCGCCAATGAAGTATACATTGTGTTTGATATGGAATCCTAAAATGTAATACAGTTAGCTTATTCAAATAAAATGACAAGTTTATGAAGAATGTATCATTCTGTCCAGGTTTATGAACTACGTATTATTATGATGTTTCTTGTAATCTAATTTTAAGACAGCCATTTGTTTTATTTGCCTGTTGTGCCTTTGCAAGGTGGAGGGGCTGTCTCCTTACGGTCTCCATTCATGCCGTCTGGCTGGTTGTTGGTTGTACCCGCTACTCTCTTCGACGCATGAAGCTAAACTGTCCTATGTCCCTATAATGACACCTATGTCCCAGTTTTGATTTATGGATGAGAATCATGGGCAATGACTACAACCCATGAAAGCCAGCTCCAAACCTCAGAAATGAGGTATGTGAGGAAGATGACTGAAGTAACAAGAAGAGATATGGTCAGCAACCTGACGATAAGGCAAGGCATCGAAACCCAGCCATTGTAGACTCAAGTAGAACAGTTCAAATTACGATGGTTTGGCCATGTCTGCAGAATGGGAGAAGATCGGCAACCACGACAATTATGGGAAACGAAGAGCCATGGATCCAGACCTCCAGAATTACCCAGAGCTCGCTGGGAGGACAATATTAGGCAATCTCTTAAAGACCGAGGACTAGATCTGAACCAGGCCAGGAGGAAGACAGCCTATTGAATAGTATGGCGCGCCCTCTGGCAAACCTCTACACCTCAAGTTAGAAGAGGAAAAACTAAGTAAGTAAGTATTAATATGTTTAGGTTTTTAAAGAATCTGTCATCATTAGGTTTTTGGTGCATCATTATGTCTAAGTTTATGAAGAGTTTGTCATTCTGTCTAGGTTTCTGAAGGATGTATCATTATATCTACTTTTAAGAAGAATGCATCATTCTGTCTAGATTTATGAAGTAAGCATCATTTTGCCTAAATTTATGAAGTATTCACCATTATGTCTAGGTTTCTGAATGACGTATCATTACGTCTAGGTTTTTGAAGGATGTATCATTCTGTCTAGGTTATAAAGAATGTATTATTCTATCTAGGTTAATGAAGAATGTATCGTTCTGACTAGGTCTATGAAGAGTTTATTACACTGTATAGGTGTAGAAGAGTGTACCATTCTGTCTAGGTTTATGAAGGATGCATCATTCTGTCTAGGTTTATGAAGAGTGTATCATTATAACTAGGTTTATGAAGAATGTATATTTATGTCTAGGTTTATCAATAATGTATATTCTGTCTAGGTTTATGAAGAATGTATATTTCTGTCTAGGTTTATGAAGGATGTACCATTCTGTCTAAGTTTATGAAGTGTGTATAAATCTGTCTAGACGTCACTGAGATATCTTTACGGCTCCAAGAAAACGTTCTTAACTTATTCCTTTTAGTGTTCTTCTCCGCAAGTTCGTTCATTACCACCCATCAGCTCCATGTGGAACACATCTCTCCAACAAAGTCACACTTAACGTTTCTGACCTGTTCTTGTCCGTTCAACGTTTTCTCGTGAATTATCCATGTCATGTCTGTCTTCAAGTCCTTTCCCCGTGTGCAAAAAAAAAAAAAAAAACCATGTGCTTTTCGATCTCCATCGTCTTACCCTGAGGATTGCAGAAAAAGAACTACCTTTTAATGCTATCAACTGATTTTCTGTATGTATGTCCTATCCAGCGCCAGTGCATTTTTCTCACCTTATGTTCCACAGTTATGGTTCTTTCTATCAATTCAACCCTGCCAATTGTAGGTATACAAAAATGCATGGCTGATACAATCTTGTTGTCTTGCCTGACCTAATAAGTCACTGCATATCACAGGGCAGTGTGACATAAACGGGATCGTCAAGGTCAGCATACATTCGTAAGGGCAGGCCACTCGCTATAAAAATGCCGAAGCACTCGGTACACCGTGTTACGATTGGTGGTGTGGCGTGTGGTGTGTACGCGTATTACATCTGTTAACGTTGCATTGACACGAATTTCGCTTTCAGTAATACTATTTTCAGTGCAGGCAGTGGCAGTGCCGTCTTAACGGCATTGTAGGCCCTGGGCAAAGCAATGCTCTGGGCCCTGACCAGCTCTACCCACATGTTGAGGATTGTTGCATGGTTTACGAGCATTTTCGTTTTATCTTGATTTGGATGGTCGCACCATGCAACACCTCAACTAACTAGACTTCAAAGGGTACGCGTAAAACGTTGGATGACGCGTTAAGCCTAGTAACGATAGAGTATTGATGTAGCCTTTGAGCGAATAGCAGTGTTTAGATAATGTGTGGCAGAGTCCACTAATATATGTTGAGTCTTAACTCATCTATTCAACCGTCAGTGTGCAAGCTTCCTAGTTAATGGAATAAGAAATAAATAAGGACTTTTGAGTCCCGAGAATATGTGAAGACGTTGATAATTAAAACGCAGATCTACACGCGATATTCTAGATAGAACGCGATGTATTATAAAACGCGCTATTAAAAGCGATGTTAAATTTGTGGCGTGGACAGCCAAACTGAGAATAATTGATATCGCCTGTGATTTTATGAAATAGACAAGATGTCTTAATAGAAATATAAAGCCAACGATTAGGCATAATATGTAACGTGATAATGTCAAGACAGTTTGAATAGAATAGTATTCAACTGAAATATATGAACACAGAAAATTAGACGAATGTCGACGGTAGATATGACCGCTCAGGGTCAAATAGTTGAGAATGCATGCGACTGTGATGTCATTCCTTATTTTGAAATGGGAACCACGTATTTCGTTCGTTTTTCATAATGTGATATGTCTTCAGATAATTAAATGGAGAATGTCGTCTTCAGAAGACTTTGTGTTGATTGCCAAGTTTGATGAGATTGACTACAAGAAGTTTTCATAGTTCTGTCAGTTCGACAATCAAGTGTTATCCTGTAACATATGAAAGAACTAATCTTCATTACACCAATACGAATATAGAATGAAACAAAACGTCACAAACGAATTGAACACAAAAGAAGAGAAATAGAAACATATGTTCATACAAAATCTATGAAAACATTAACAAACCCAAAAATGTTACGGCATCATTTAATAGACATAATCGAAGTCAGAAGAAATCCAGAAATTATTACGATATATTTATAAAAGTCTGTAACACCACCCACGGGAAAAAAATGATTTATGAAAAATATGGCAGCATCCCAGCATGGTGCCCCTAGAATCGTGGGGCCCCTTGGCATTGCCCAGTGTGCCCATGCCTTAAGACGGCACTGGGCAGTGGTGGTGTTAGGTGGTTCGAGGCCCAATGAAAGGTGGTGCGAGGCCCCTTACAGCAAAATTATTATACAATATACAGGTATTTCTCTATGGACGTCCTACACAACCTTTTATGTTGTAGTATAAAGTTGTGGTCTTCTTCAATTTGTACTAAACCACACGACGCTCAAAATAACACGCGTCTTCTTTTGCATTTAAAGTTACACTTATTAAAAAGAAAAAAAACACACACACAAAAGTGTAAAAAATGTTCCAATACTTTACTGTTATTGTTGTTGTGTGTGTGTTTGTTTTCCTTTGACTCAGAAGGGGAACGAACGAACGAACGAACGAACGAACTTTATTTTCAAAGGGTTGAGAATTGGGCACGCAGGCCCGTCTGACATTCTGCCCTTCCTTTCTCTCACCTTTCATACTGAATTCATTTATTCTCATATGCATTTTACATATCAAATTCAAGGAATTCAACGTTGTAAAGTAAAATAATAATATAGCACACTCATATTAACATTAATTACTTATAAGCATGACATAACATATGTTGAAAAGTACAAACATTATCAGAGATAGATAGATAGATAGATAGATAGATAGATAGATAGATAGATAGATAGATAGATAGATAGATAGATAGATAGATAGATAGATAGATAGATAGATAGATAGATAGATAGATAGATAGATAGATAGATAGATAGATAGATAGATAGATAGATAGATAGATAGATAGATAGATAGATAGATAGATAATAGATAGATAGATAGATAGATAGATAGATAGATAGATAGATAGATAGATAGATAGATAGATAGATAGATAGATAGATAGATAGATAGATAGATAGATAGATAGATAGATAGATAGATAGATAGATAGATAGATAGATAGATAGATAGATAGATAGATAGATAGATAGATAGATAGATAGATAGATAGATAGATAGATAGATAGATAGATAGATAGATAGATAGATAGAACGAACGAACTTTATTTTCAAAGGGTTTAGAATTGGTCACGCAGGCCCGTCTAACATTCTGCCCTTCCTTTCTCTCTTCTTCCATAGTTAATCTATTTATTCTCACACGTATCCTAAATGTTACTTAAATAATAAAATAACAAGAAAGTACAATAAAATAAAATCCCAACATTGTAACAGTACAATAACAGTTACACAAATTTACAGATGCGTATCATAATTTATACTAAACAGGACAAAATTAACTTTAAAACCTACATATGATGTTATGTAATAATAATAATAATAATAATAATAGCCCCTTCAGTCATAACTGACTATGGGAATGCGCCCCTGAGGTGACAGCGTAATTATTTAAGAACATAACGAAATTAGGGTGGCATATAATCTGCACTCATGATGTATTTGAAAAGTCTGTGATTGAATGAATATGGACTAAGAGTATTTTTTAAGTCGTGTGGAAGAGTATTCCACAGATGAGCAGCAGAAAAAGCTAAACTTTTCTTGAATAAGTCGAGCCTAGGCTTGGGCATGTGTAATTTATTTAAGCGTTGACTGCGTCTTCCGCTGTATTTGAAAATAGGCCACAGATACGTTGGAGCATTCTGTGACAAGATTTTGTGAATAAATTTGGCTTTGTTGAAGAGAAGGCGCTTTCTTAGTGGTAATATGTTAAGATATGTATATGCGTCTACACACTGTGTGAGGTTTTTGTCTGAAATTAGGCGCACTGCACGTTTTTGTAATGAAAAGAGTCTTTTAGTGTTGGACATGGTGCAGCCATCCCAAATTGTGGAACAATAGTCTAGATGTGTTTGTATCTGGGATGTATAGAACATTTTTCGTGTCTCCTCATCTAGGAAATGTTTGATTTTAGCTAACTGGTAAACTTTTTGTGCCGTTTGTTTGGTCAGTGCTTGTACATGCGAATTCCAACTTAAATGTTGGTCAATTATGAGTCCTAGTGTTTTATATTCATTTACATTTTCAATTAAAGAGGTTCCAATGTAGAGCTGAAGTGTTGTTTTCGGCGAGTTTTGTAATTTTTGTCTAGTTGATATTATCATACATTTTGTTTTAGTGATATTTATTTGCATGCAGTTTTCATTGCTCCACTTAATAAGATTGTCTGTGTCGCTTTGTAATAATATTTCTAGCGTGTTGCAACTTTTATCACTAGTATAAATGGTACAGTCATCGGCAAATAGGTCGCAGGATGAGTGCTCGATGTGTAGTGGAAGGTCATTTATGTAAATGGAAAAAAGTAGAGGGCCGAGAATAGAACCCTGAGGAACACCAGTGTCAATAATAGTTGGGCTTGACAAGGAGTTATTGTACCACACTACTTGCTGTCTGTCGGACAGGAATGATTTAAGTAATGTCACTAGTTTAAAGTTAACTTTCATTGTTTCTAATTTTCTTATTAAAACAGCGTGATCTAACATATCAAATGCTTTCCTAAAGTCTACAAAGATTGCTCCACATATGTTATCGTTATTTATGTTTAGGTGCAAGTTGTCTATCATCTTAGTTAGAGCTGTGTGGCATGAATGCTTTTGTCGAAACCCTGACTGACTGTCAATTAGCAAGTCATTGCTAACTAGGTAATGTAGTGTTGCTTTATGTATGTGTTTTTCTAGTGGTTTAGAAAGCGATGATAAAAGAGAAATAGGTCTATAGTTACCAAGATTACTGTTATCTGACGAGCCAGGTTTGAAGAGAGGATATACTTTGGCAATCTTAAAGGCTGAAGGAAAATAACTTTTAGCAATACATTGATTATATATAAAAGTTAGTGAATCACTAATAGCTGGTGCGGCGTAACGCAGTATTCGATTACTAATTCCGTCAAGCCCTGATGAGCTATTATCCTTAAGGCCAATAAGATAGTTATACACTTCATTAACTGTCATAAAAGGAATGTCGGGTGGAACTGAGTTTGTACATTTGTTTTTACAGAATGCTGAAAGTTTGTCTAAGTCACTACAGGAAGGTGGTATTGTGGATTTCAGACCGTTTATTTCTGCTTGAAAGTGATTGCTGAAGTCGGTGCAAGTAAATGAAGTGTTGGAAGAGAATGAGTCTGGTGCATTACGTTTTTTCGCTAAGGTGTTAATTGCCTTCCATATTTCCTTACTATTTGATTTGTTCTGAACTATATTTCTAAAACGATTTTTCTTTTCTTTCCGAATTAAATATTGAACTTTGTTCCTGTATACCCTGTATGTGTTGAGGTCCTTATTTTTGTGCGCTTGATCTCTCTGCCTCATAGCCTCCAACACTTCCTGCGTGATCCACGGAGATTTTAATTGTCGTTTGACGCGAATTTCCTTAGCTGGTACGTGCGTGTCAAAAACATTATAAAAAATTTTTGTCCAGTATTCAATAGCGTCATCCGGATCAGGAAGTTGGTAAACACGGGCGAGAGGTGCAGTTAGCAAGTCATTTAAAAATAATTCCTTACTGAAATGTTTGAAACTTCTAAATTTGATACTTACATGTTTATTTTTTGGAACTTTACATTTATTCTTTGACCATGTACAGCATACTGGATAGTGGTCACTCATTGCAATATTAGGGACAGAGCATTCTATGATGTTTTCTGGGCAAGTTACGTAGATGTGGTCGATTAGTGTGGTTGATGCTTGTGTTACTCTTGTAGGCTGGTTAACTATTTGTTTTAAGTTGTACGATAATATTATATTTTTCCATGTTAGATTTGAATTGTGTATATCGATGTTGAAATCACCAAGAAGAACAACCTCCTTGACTGTGGCAAATACATTGTCCATCATTATGGTGAAATCTTCGTACCATATAGGTCCTGCACTAGGATTTCGATAAAGATATCCCACCAGAAATGGGCCCTGATTCGGTAGCTTTATTTCCAACCATACACATTCTATCTCTGCTGTCTCTAAGTCGTTTCTGCGGCGAAAATTAAGGGAAGTGGAAATATAAACATAAATTACACCTTCTAGGGAAAAAACCCAACATAATTTTTTTTTTCAAAACATGAATAAAATAACTTCATTTAGAATCAACAAAACGAGTTCCCCAGTTTTCTAAATATACTGCAAATGCTGAAAGGTTAAGACGTTAGCTATAGTTCTTTCTCCGTCATTATCTAGACGGATATATTTACTATGGCACATGAAGAAGAAGTTACAACAGCACGAGTTAAAAGTGAAAATTTAAATCGGATATGTGATGCATCACAGCAAGCCAGCGAGACTTCACATGACGCTGATGCAAGCAGTGCCGTACACGCAGAAAGAAAAAGACTGGCCTCAATCGAGTCGAGCTATCGAAACGTCGGAAGAGCAGCAAAAGTGATGAACCATAGCTTGACTGCTTTCGTCAGGGTCAGCGAACCAGAGCTGACCAAGACCCTACTCCACCTCCAAGTGGTGGTCCTGGAAACAGGCTCCATCACTGCAGTCTGGCTGAGAGAGTAGGGATCGAAGAGGGAAGGCAAACCAGGTCCCAAAAGATGCCGTGCTGAAGTCGGATCTGTCGGCCGAAAGGCGCAAATATAGCATCTACGCTGTAAACGGACACAACGCAACCAACGTCCTTTTCAGGACGAACGAAGAAGAATAACTCCATTACGTCGAGCTGCAGATGCAGAAAGAAAAGCCTCGATCTACAGTGTAGATAATACCAAGGAGTGCCAAACTTGGTATTGGCTGCAAAAAAAATAAATAAACGAAAAGCTCAGCAGCTCTAGTTAAACAACAACAATAACATTGATACAGAGATGAAGAAGTCATTGTCATACTTTCTTCTTTCCTTCCTCATGGAGTATGCAGTTACCACTGCAGCCGGTCCTGTTGTAGGAAGTCTGCACAAAAGTTCTCATTCGCTCTGACAGCAATGTTTTCTGTAGCACTTAGTTTTCCATGACAGTGTTCCCACTCCCATGCTTTACTTGATGCTTATAAAATTTCTGAGGCATCAGTGTTCCTGTTTTACATTTCGGCAGGCTTTGGAAGAAGTACCATGTGTATGTTGACAATAAATACAACCACAAAGCGTCTTCTTCTTCTTCAAGTACCATGCTTAGTGCTGTTGGAGATTATGTCTCTCCATAACTTCCTCTCTCCAGTACAATTTATCAATTCTGTTATTGACTTCTTTCCATGCCACGATCTCAAAGTGTCCAGTATTTGCTCTCTTTTTCATCCTTTATCTCTTTTTTCCTTTAGTCTTACCTGTTGTTACGATATATTCCAACTTTCCTCTTCTCATAACATGCCCAAAAAAAGTGGATTGCTTCTTTCTAACTTGTGAAATAAGTTTCTTTTGCGCATACACAAAGCGTCAGTAAAATAAACTATAAACGCCAAGAGTCACACTGGCGGTAGAATCTTATATGTTTAGGGCAGCATTCATTTTAATTTAATTTGTTTTTCCTTGTTGGGCGATGACATGTTGAAAATGAAGATACCTGTGCAGAGTAGGAAGGAAGAAAATGGATGTGATATGATGATAAAAAGGAGACAAAGATGAAAAGAATGACCATGAAAATTAGACACGAGGAAATATATTTGTCCACAACCTAATCTAACCCAAGGTTTAAGTACATGAATAATAACGCATTAAGAGCATTGAAAATAAGTATAGTATTAAAGTAAACAAATTTTTGGAACACCCGACGACAAAAGTGGTCAACGGCGTGAGAAAATGAGCACATGGTTGGTCAGTAAGTACAAAATAAAACTACAGTTGCGGAGAGTTCTGGAACAAACATAATTAGTTGTGCTAGCAGATAAATATTTTTTGGTTATACACTTGGAAAAGCGCTGTGACACAAGTCATCGACTTTTCGGCAAGGCTGAACAGTGTCAGCCTCTCGCAAAGAGAGAGAGAGAGAGAGAGAGAGAGAGAGAGAGAGAGAGAGAGAGAGAGAGAGAGAGAGAGAGAGAGAGAGAGAGAGAGAGAGATTAGAAGCATGCAAAATAGTAGATTAATGTGGAACTCATGAAACAAAATTCCAGCATTGCAGAGGAATACGAGGTGAAGAGAGTATGCTGGAATTATACAGGAACTACGATGAGTTAACTGTGGCATTTGTAAGATGAATGAAAAAAAAAAAAACTCTATGGAGACACACATAGCCTCTAGCTTTTGGAGACCGACAAACACACGGAGATGGGAATTAAAGACAAACATGAAATGGACAAAGAAGACAGGGAAAGACCTGCACCGGACGGCACAAGACAGGGACGCTTGGCGGGAATTTGTTTAAGACCTATGTGGAGCTAAAGATGATGAATGAAATATAGCAGCTCCCTCGCGGCTTCAAGCGAACATCTGAAGACTAGAGACGCGATCGTACACAAACTGAAGCAGAAGAAACCCGTGATCTAGTCCAGTGGTTCTCAACGTGAGCCATGTTGCCACCAGGGGGCCATGTCCTATTTCTAGGGGGGGCACAGTGAGATGGTAAAGTACCTTTTTTCCAGTTAACAGCCACTATCAGGCAGGTGACAGAGGTAAATAAGGCGCGGGGGAGGGGGGGAGGATGAGCAAAAAAAGGTTCAGAACCCTTGATCTAGTGAACATTATAGTTAGGCTTGAATCGGAAATGTCAGTGAATGATAAACGGGCCAAGTAGGTTTGATTCAGAGATGTCAATTAATGAATGATAACCGGGCCATAAGAGCCTCCGATTTGGCAGTGTAGTTAGAACACTTGCCTTTCAAGGCAAAATTACCAGATTTAGGGTTCGAAAATTGAAATTGTCACGCTCCAGTTCACCCAGCGGAAATGGGTACATGACGCCGCTCTTTAGTTACGGAAAGCTAAAGCAGCGATGAAGGGAACTGGCATTGTCAAGTTTTTACAAATTAAGAATTAGCGTCCTCCACGGCAGTATGTGTTATGGGACTACCTTTTCCTTCTTTAGATCGCCATCCGGTATGAAAACTTACAAAGCATTGTTAATGTCAGACAACTGTGGAGTTTACTGTTGCGAAACAACTGGAAACTTACAAAGCATTGTT
The DNA here is from genome assembly GCA_024509875.1 of Oreohelix idahoensis. Taxonomy (NCBI): domain Eukaryota; kingdom Metazoa; phylum Mollusca; class Gastropoda; order Stylommatophora; family Oreohelicidae; genus Oreohelix; species Oreohelix idahoensis. Next base: position 368,615 of record JAMPIV010009326.1, on the reverse strand, counting down.
AATGTCAGACAACTGTGGAGTTTACTGTTGCGAAATAACTGGAAACTTTTACAACACCATAACATGACCATAGTTTGACTACACTGGTCTCTAAACAGTGCTACCCCCAAGCTCAACCGAAAAAAAAGAGGCGTGTAAAATTGTAAGCACCTTTTAATGATCAGCCCGAGACTCCAATGTAAAAGGTCAGTTGTCGGGTAATAACTTTTGGAAGAAGCAATTAATAGAATGTTTAGTGCAGGGCAAGCGATAGTGACACTGAGTAAGGAAAGAACTTTGATACTTTGAAAGTCGGGAGCCGCGCTGGTGTAATGGCTTCGGCGTTGTACTGGCGACCAGGTGTTCATAGTTCAAACCCGGGCGTCGGCGTTTGAAGAAATGTTTACGGCCGGAAATTTGACTGAATAGCCTGAACGGCTCCTGTGATAAACCCTCTGTGGATGGGAAGGAGCGAAGCTCCTGACCGGGTTGGAAGGAAAGTCCTCAGGTTCCCCAGCCTCGCAATGACATGTCATTGGGCCGAAGGGCTGAAAGCCCAAGTGCCGCTGGTTAAGAAAAAAAAAAAAAAAATACTTTGAAAGTAGAGAGGAAATTTATCTAAAATGGGAATGAGAAAATGGACTTTCAACGCATGAGCAAAGGAAATTAAAAGGATTTGTATAAAGGGGAAGGTCCCTTCTGACCTTTACTTTTCGGGACCCCTTCGATCCCGGGGCTCCCGGGACGTGCCGGGTTAAACAGGGTGGTACTTACGCCACTAGCATTAGGGAAGAAAAGTTAACTAGAGACTTGACGGTACGGACTGTTATGTACCAGTTGGAGCGGAACTTAAACAAGATGAAGAAAATTTTAGGTTACCTCTGTTTCGCTGATATTTTTTTTTTTCACTTTCTCTGTCACATGCACAGAGACAGACATACATACACGTGTATCCCCATCTTTCATTTCTTCCTACGAGTGCTTACTATTTAGTCATCAAACAGTTCCGCCGTATTGCCACACGTTGCCAGACTAGCTATCCATATTTACCTTACAGCTAGCCTTAACCTAACCCCCAACCCTGTTTCGAGCCTCGTTAAACAGTTTGAATTAATCTTATACCAACCCTATTTCGTGTTTTATCAAAATTAATAACGGCCAACAAACACTGAGGCCGTTTAAAAAATAAATAAATAAAAAATTCCAACATGACGCGGAAATGCCCAATTTTTTTAAAAACCAATATGGCAGTCGCGCCCCCCCCCCTCCCCCCGGTCCACTGTCATCCCCAACGACCGACCGCTTCATTTACTGCACGAGGTGTGTTCCCTTATAAAGTGTGAGATTTTTTTGTTTGTTTAATATATCTAGCATGTTTGTCCGTTAATACCACGCTTCCACGCCCAAAGTCAGAAGCTTTGCTGTTGAAGGCTCTAGATTCTAGAAGGTAACCAACTGAGGTGAATTAACAGAACTGAGATCAAAATCAGAAAGCACTTGGGCTTATATTTAAACAAACAAAAGGATTCCAACCTATACATCAGATAGTAAGAGTGCAAATTATAGTAAGTGGGAATTCATCCTAAAGTTTTAAAAAAAAAAATTTACATAGAAATGATAGATATATTGTGAATTGGTCACTTACGCTACAATATCCACTGTATATCCGGAATTTGTCAGCATTAAGCAAAGTCATTCTTGTCTACAATTACTTCTATTCCCAGAAAGTATTCCTGTATGTTCGTATTATTCTCGTTTAGAAAAGCAGATACTACCTTACCCATAATAAACACGACTGTGGCATTAGAATTAAGCTGTGCGTAACAAAATAACAGTGCTTACCATTTGTCTTTTTTCAGTTAATTATTTACAACTCAGAAGGCTCGGGTTTCCCGCTTTGTTTATTTCTTTGTTCACACAAGCGTTACTTAAACAAACTAGTGTTATTCTTTATTATTCTATTTTTAACGACCCACTAGACACGGCAATACGGACTTTTCTTGTGTTATTTGGCCTGTATTCTTGAATAGGAAATTATAGAGGTCATTGATCTAGTTCCGGGTGTTATTTTTCATAGATGTGTAGTGTAGTGTAATGTAGTGAGAGTGACTGACCCCGGTGTTGCACTTTTTAAAAAGGTGTTTAGCTTGGCGTGTATACAGACACGATTCACTCTGGCAGCGAAGCGAAGACGGCGCTCCTATTTTTTTTAATTTATTTATTTTTTTTAAATCGTACGCCCGCTATTACTCGAGGCGAAATCTCCGGATATTATGTCTAATCTCAGACAGATTTTACGCGAGTGTCCCTTTTTTCCCTGTACAATGACAGGTGTCCTCTCGGCATTCAGGCAGATACTCGCCGATTTCGGAGGTACCCATTAGAGCTGGGTCGGCTCAGGAGCCTTTCAGGTTATTCCAGTCCGTGGTCGACGACACTATTTCAAATGTCTTCACCAGGGCTCGAATTATTCCAGTCCAAGTCCCGGTCGACGACACTCTTTCAAATGATCTCGCCAGGGCTCGAATCTGGATCACCCGACCGCCAGCGCAGTGTGGTAACCATTACACCAGCGCGGCTCCCGCCGCTCTTATAACCCCCGCTTCAAATCTCCAAAGTGCCTATGTCTTCTAATTCTCTGTTGTCGTATGTTCTTTCTTTCATACGAGTGCCTACCATTTATTTACTTTTCTTTAGAATGACTAGATATTTTGTCAACTAACAGACCCAGACCGAGAGAGTTATTGGTGTCACATTACGCCAGAACAAAGCAATCAGGCACTACACAAAATATAAATAGATAATATGTATTAATAGCATCAACAACTTCAGCTCCCCGTGGAACACAGAACTTTATTAAATTCACGCGAAGCCCATCCTACATGTGCCATCAGTTCAGTGTATTTGCGTGTAATTTTTCCATTTTATGCAATTTTTATGCAATACCAATTTTTAGGTATTTTTGTTTTATTATTGGTTGAGGTGGGATATTTTTGACCACAAGCGGCTCCGGGGTCGACCCAGCCTCATTAATTGGGTACCAGACCAACTCTGGGAAGGTTAAGGCGGCCGGCGTGATGCTGACCACATCACCCCTAGTGTGCCGATGGTCAAGAAAATATGGGCTTAACACCATATTCCCAATATGCCTCAATGGGCGTGTAACGGGTTCCTTTACCCGCCTTCCTTTGTTTTATTAACGCGCCAAACTCGAAGTTACGGAGCCGATGTTCAGTCATGTTTACAGTATTTTATCTGTGCGCCAACGGGAGCGCGAGAACAAAATTATGGCAACTTGAATGTTTCTGTGAGAGAATTTTGGAAGGCTTTCACTATTGTAAATGTGCTTTCGATAATCAAGACTGCGTGGAATGAAGTCCCGCGACGATGCATGGACGGAGTAACGGTGTGGGGAAAAAAGATGTGCCCTGAATTCTATCATGACTGTGAAGGCATTTGTGTTGACAATAGCATTACATTTGTTAAGGATGTTGTTAGAATGGCCTTAAGAGCTGGCTTAGATGAAGTTGACGAAAAACAAATTGAAAATCTGCTATAATCTCAGAAAGTAGAACTGAACAATGAAGAGTTGGTGGCGCTAGAGAAGATCACCAAGGAAGAAGAAGAATATGCAGCAACTTGCACCAGCCAGCAGCAACCACTAGGCCGCCAACTTACAATGAAATGATTAGAGGTGGTCGTCCAACTTCTTGAACCCTACCTTTTGCTCTTTGAAGAAGATGATTCTAACATGGACAGGAGCTTAATGGTCAGGATGAAAAAGATGGAATGTGCTACTGCCTTTCCGTGAGCAGAGAAAGTCACAAACTGTAACAAATCTGGACACCTTATTCAGGAAACAGTTCATTGCTGTATCGCCTGCTTCTCATTCAGATGATTCATCGCCCATCCTTCGTTGAGAATGAAAATGAAGAAGGTAATGGTCCTGCCCCTGTCAATGGTGAACAATTTGTCAATGTTGTCTTCTATACATGTATTTAATATCAATGGTATGTGTTAATTTAAACTGTTTATTATTACACGTATTTATTTTTATTATTATGTACGGCATTGGTGGAACGCATCTCCCTTATTTTACATGTGTTTGAATGAAAAAAATCCTGTTCCATTTATATTTACGATATAGTTTGCTTGTTATGATTGTTATGAAATAGTTTGAAATAGTTAGTTGCAAAACCGTTCTGGAGTATATTTTTCATAGAATACTGTCAATGAAATATTGGGTCGATCTCTTTTCCTCCTGTAGTTACATTTTTTGAGTGGACTAAATTACGTGCTTTTCTGTGATCGGCACATTTTCTTTCCCAGCTATAAAACAGATATTTAGTACTTTCAAATCATCTTACACTCCTCTCAGTGATAATTCGTCATATCTGTTTGTTTACCCGTTCATCGCTGCTGGAAAAGGAGACGAATGAGATCATATTTACCGACAATCATGTTGAAAAATTTCGGGTGTGCCCAACATTAGGCTACGGATTAGCACTAAAATCACCCAGCGAATTTGTTTAATTGCTGATAAGGCTGATGTGTGTTGCGTGATAAATTCTCGCAACATCGTTTTATTTCAATATCTATTTTATAACGCAAGGGCAACAACTGCTTGAAATTTATAGTCACTTTTCTCGGTAAGCATTTTGTCTTCTCGCGTTGGTATCGAATGCAGTTAAGTTTGAGCTGTGGTCATTTTGCGCTGGACTGCGCATGACTTGTCTTGCTTCTTGGTCGATCGGTTTCCGCCCACCACTAGTGGAGTGAGCGATTTGGAATGGCGAAAGAGATGCCTCGTTGAAGAGGGGATCTCCGCTTTTTTTTGTTCTGTCAGGGATGTGTAGTCCTCTTATGGATATTTCGTTTATTCGGGATAATACCTCTAGTGTATTTGCACATGCCGGGAGGCGTGATATTTCTGTATTTCTTGAAAGCAAGGTAAATTGACATTTTCATTAACTCTATCGTTTTTTGGTCGTGAACGATTTCTGGTTCATAGCCTGTCTTCGAAAGTCGTCGTCACGAGATGTTTTCCTAGCTCACATGTCGCTGTATTGTGCTGCATCGGTTGATGCAGGTACCAAGGACCATTACTTGCTACTTTGTTAAATGAACTAGGTTTGGAAAACCTTTATTATCTAGAGGATATTTTTGAGGACATTATTTATACTTCGGCAGACGTGTCTGTCTTGCTGAAGTCAAACTAAGGAGAGTGAACTGATCTCATACATCTGGTTATCTCCTGGCTGTTATAGAAGGGGATGGAGTTTTTCACCTGACTACATTTACAGCACTTTGAAATATAACATACATCTGACTCATCATTGTAATGCTGTCTACCGTCTATTGCTGTATTTAATGTTGCTGTGGGAGCCGCGCTAGCGTAGTGGTTACAACACCGCTCTGGCGACCGGGTGATACAGGATCAAACCCGGGCGACGGCATTTGAGGATTTTTCGTCGACCGGGATTTGGACTGGATTAACTCGAGACCTGGCGAGGACATTTGAAGGAGTGTCGTCGACCAGGGGATCTGGCTGCTCTTGATGCCGAACCAGTGCAATGGGTACCTTGAAATCGGAGGTATTTTTTTAATACGAGGGACACCTGTCTCTGTACAAGAAAATAAAGGGATACTCACGTAAATCCTATGTCTGGTTAGAGATAAAAATTTTCACCTGACATTTCAGCCTTGAAATTAACATGCATCTGACTCATAAAAAAAAAAAAAAAACCGTCTATTGCTGTATTGAATGTTGCTGTGATAATGACTGTTTGATGTGCCTACATATTCGCGTAACCATTTTGTCACTGTGGCGTCCACAATAAATAATGAAGAAAAACGTCAACGGCTGTTACAAGAATCATTGACTTTATACGTCGTGAGTTTACTGACGTCCTATGTGGATTGCCCTGTTATTTTTGTATGAACATTGTTTTGACTGAACACATCTGCACACTACACAAAACCAGACATGCGGATACCATCCATCATCATATGGCATCACGCATCATTTGGTGGCCATAAGCTGGTTTGATTCTGGTACTAGCAAACACGGGGTCCCTTACCCACTTCATTTTCATTTTCAACAAGAATTCATCAGCATCCTTCAAGAAATTAACATTCTTCAATACAGTCAACATCTTCAAAATTTTCAAAGTACTCGGCGTTGCCCGGTAAAAGTCAAAATTTCAACTTTTTGACGGAAACAAGAATTTGACAGTACCCGGCGTTGTTACATGTTGCCGGATAACTCGGACTGCTGTTATCTTTTACGCAAGTCAAGCAAGTTGCTGCTGTCAAGGTTCCAGTGCTGTCGTTTTTGTGAAGGTCAAGTGCCGGTTGAAACGGGTTGTTTTCTGAAGAAGGCCAAGTACCGATTTCCATCAACTTACTTTTGGATTAGAAGGTCAAGTGCCGAAACAACTCAACACACAGTATTTCAGAAGCTCTTGTACCATCGTGTTAGCAGTGGAAGCAGTTCAGATGTGCCATCATCGTTGGAGCTTCGCTCTTTAGGACGTTGATTGACATCCGTTTTTCTGCTGTTCTACGATTGGAAGCCTATAAGTTAAGTGGCCTGTTTGTATGTAAACTGTGCCCTTATACTTCTGCTGAGTCTTCTGTGTATCATCTCATTCTATATGTTATATGTTTATATGTTATTTGTATATTTATATGTTTATATTTCAGCGGGTTCTCGGTTGGGTGGTGTCTCCGTTAGATTATGCCACGTCATAGAGGTCGTCTATTGTGAGCGTTTTCTGTAGGGTTTGCAAATTTCCGATACTGGAATTTGCTAAGCGACTTCTGTTGCTATTTATGTTAGCTGTGATGACATGTTTTAATATTGTTTTCGTTATTATTTCGCATTCTTTAGTTTTGTTTTGATTTGTTTGTATTTGTTAGCCTACTCTTGTCTATAATTTAGTTTCATACAACATTTTTGTTTATACACTGTGGTGTCATGTATTTTGTTTAATTCTATCGCAGATATCGTCACATTTTTTGTGATATTTCATTAATTTCTGCTTTATTTTTAGTTGATTTCTGCGAACGTTTTTGTATTGTTGCTGATCTTTGTTATTGTTTACATTGTTATTGTTTACATTGTTTGTATTGTTTACATTTTCAATGTTTACATTCTGCATGTGTTTACATAGTCATTGTTTACAGTTATAGTAATTAGTTAATGGGCTATGCTAATGCACTGTTACTACTACACTGATGATAAATGAATGATGAATAGTGTCGTGCACTATTGAATGAGAAGTGCACTTATGATCAAGAATTGAGTGCTGATATTTCATATACAAGTTCTTTGATTGGAGACTTGTTTCCCACAGAGACTGGGATAATATAATGTGATGTGAATATACAAGTGCTTAATTAAGACTTGTTACACTTAGGTTTGAAATAAATTAGTTAATTATTTCAGGTTTTGGACTCATATGTTAGACAACATGTCTACATTTGAGCACTTTATTGAGCAGGGTAAATTGCTTGGGAAGACTGGTGATAAGTTAGAAGAATTTGCAACTGCTCGATATGATAAAGCAATGGAAGCTGAACAAAAGAAACTGCATATGGAAGCTGAACAAAAGAAACTGCAGATGCAGGTGGATGAAAAAAGATTCCAAATGGAAATGGAAAAACAAAAAAGGGAATCAGAAGCTGAGGAAAGAAAACTCCAGCTACAGCTAGAAGCTGAAAGACTTCAAAAAGAGGCTGAGAATAAAAGACTTGAAAAAGAAGCTGAAAATAAAAGACTTGAAAAAGAGGCTGAAAATAAAAGACTTGAAAAAGAAGCTGAAAATGAAAGACTTCAAAAAGAGGCTCAGGCTGAGGAAAGAAGATTACAGAGAGAGTCTGATGAGAGGAAAGAGAAAGCAAAAATGGAACATGAAGAAAAGGTCTTAGCTTTAGAGTTGGAAAAATTGAAATTGACGAGCATGAGTAATGGTAATGATTCAAACAAGGGTTCATCTTCTGGTAAGGCTAATAATGATACTTTTAAGATTAAGTTACCAACATTTAGTCCTTCCAGTGATGACATAATGTTCTATCTGGACAGATTTGAACAAGCATGTACAGCTCATAACATAGACAAAGCAAAATATGTTTATCAGTTATCAGGGATACTGACAGGTAAAGCTCTAAGTATATTAAATATGGTGGATGAACCTGACAAGAACAATTATGAGGTTGTCAGGGCCGCTTTGTTAAAGAAATATCAGCTTAACGAAGACGGCTATCGTCTACAATTTAAAAACATGTTACCTGAAAATGGAGTTGAATTCTCCGAGTTTATTGCAAGAATACGCATTACTTTCTCACGATGGGTTGAACTATCTAAGACGGAAAAAACTTATGAAGGACTTATGGACTTAATACTTAGAGACAAAGTCATGTCGTCTGTCAATGAGTCTTTCCTTGCTTTCCTTCATGAACGTAAACCTAAAACAATAAAAGAAATGGAAGATTTCTGTTGCCAATACGTAACTGCGCACCCACACATAACCATGGGTAACTCTAAGGTGAAAGAAGGTTTACCAGTTGCTTCGGCAGCTCCGTATGGTCAAAACTTTGCTCGTAGATTCCAACAAAATTTTGATAGAAAGAGTAGCGGTAATTTCTGTCAAAATCATGGAAATCAATTTCATGGTGATTCTTCTTCGAAGAATTGGAGACAACCTGATAGTACTCGTTACTATCACCCTAATAATTATAAGCATTTCAAAAGAGGATATGGTAATAGAGGTTATTCCTGCCGAAGACCTCAGAACCAAACAAATAGATGTTCGCATCAATGTGAACATGATAGTAATCGTGGAAACTGGAATTCGAACCAGGATAACAATTACAATAGAGACAATAATAACTGCAGAGATAATAATAACTCTGATAACTTCAGAGGTAATAATAGTCGGGGTAGATCTCAACACAAAAAAAAGAGATATCAGCAGGCTAATGCTGTACAACAGGAAACTGAGGGAGCCTGTAATCATGTTGTTGATAGTAAAAACTTTGACGCTGTCACTGGTTCTGCTTTTGACTTTGAGAGAGCAAACAAATGCCCCCAATGCAGTACTTTATTCGAACCGGGTACCATAACTACTTTGAGTTGTGGTCACCCACTTCCCGCTCTTCCTGCTGCTGTTGCGCATGACGGGAGGGGTTCTTTAATTCTACATAAGGGTCTTGTTAATGATACTCCGGTCTCACTACTTTTCGATTCCGGATGCACCACTATTGGTGTTAGACAATCGCTTGTAGATCCATCTTGTGCTACAGGAAGGGTTATTAAATGTGTCACATTTGGCGGCACTCTAGAAAAATATCCTACTGCTGTAATTCGCATTGCCACTCCTTTCTTTACTGGAGATGTGCATGCTTGTCTCTTACCTAATCCTATTGCGGACCTTATTATTGGTCGTATTCACGGAGTTAGGGAGTGTACCCCACAGCAGATTGCTGCTTGGGAAGATAATAACATGCAAGCTACAAATGCAGTAGTTACAAGAGCACAAGCTCTACAAACACCCGAAACTTCACTGAATAGTGATAATGAAGTTGATAGCCAAGATAGTCACTTAGTAATCACTCGTGACTCTTTCATAAAATTGCAAGAAGAAGATCCTTCTTTAAAAAAATTCTTCGTTCTTGCGAAGAAAGGTGATCCGAATCAGGATACAAATAGAAAATCTTGGATTGCAATGAGAAACGGCGTACTTGTACGTATGGTACAAGATTCGACTACGTCGGCACATTCGCAAATTCTTGTTCCCAAGAGCATGAGAGTCCAAATATTACAACATGCTCATGACTCGCAATGTGCTGGACATATGGGTTTTGCCCGTACGAAGTCGAGAGTCCTTGCGGCTTTCTTTTGGCCTTTTGTCAATAAGGACATTCGTATTTACTGCCGATCATGCAAGGTATGTCAGGAGGTCAAATCTAGAGGACCACGACATGCTGCGCCTATCCAGGCTGCTGACATTCCTATTCGGCCGTTTCAGAAAATGGCCATAGATATTATTGGCCCTTTTAAGGTCAAGTCGGCCAGAGGACATCAGTTTATCCTTACATGTGTCGATATGTGCACACGTTGGCCAGAGGCTATTCCTCTTAAGAGCATATCTACTACAGATATCGCAGATGCTCTTTGGTTGATATTTTCTCGCTTGGGGTTCCCCAGAGAAATATTGTCAGACCATGGCACTCAACTCATATCTGACACTATGTCACAGGTAATGTCTACCTTACATATTGAACGATCTCTCAGTAGTATCTACCATCCTATGTCTAATGGGTTAGTTGAGCGTCTGAATAGAACGCTCAAGACTTTGCTTGGTAAGATAACTGAAGATCATCCTCAAGATTGGGACAGGGTTTTACCCGCGGCTCTCTTTGCCTATAGAGAAGTCCCTAATGAACACACAGGATTTTCTCCCTTCGAACTTGTCTTTGGCGCGCGTCCACGCGGCCCTATGTCTTTATTACACGATCTCATCACTGCCGATGATATTAGCGATGAAACTCAATCCTCATATGAGTATGTCATTGCTCTTAGACAAAAGATCATTGAGGCATGTAAGCTAGCAACTGCTTCATCAGAAATTGCTAAAGAGAAGGCAAGGCAGTTTGCTAACAAGAATAGATGTCTACGACAACTTTGTCCAGGTGACAAAGCATTCGTCCTACTCCCCAGTAGGGAAAATAGACTTCTTATTGCATGGAAAGGTCCGTATGCAATAGTCTCTCGGATTTCCGATGTTGACTATGTGGTCGATATTGATGGAAAGCATAAAACTTTCCACATAAACATGCTTTCGGAATTTCACGAACGTCCGGACTATTTGCTGCCTATTTTCCAGGCAACGGATGATGCTCCTGCACCTCACGGTCATTATTCATCCCTGTCTGTCATTCAGGATGAGGAAGCTACCTTCTCTGATGTCAACCTTCCCCTTCCAGTGGTTCCATTACATTCCACGGAATCTTGGAAAAACGTTTCTGTTTCTCCTAATCTTTCTGGTGACGAACATCGACAAGTCTCGTCGATGTTACAAACATTTCAGGATGTTCTCACTGACATTCCTGGACACACAGATGTCATAGAACATGACATAATTCTTACCGACAATAATCCAATTAGGGTTAGGCCGTATCCTATTCCTATACACTTTCAGTCGCAAGTGGAAAAGGAATTGGATGAAATGATTCAATTAAATATAATTGAACCATCGACTTCACCATATTCTTCTTCCATGGTTATTGTCCGGAAGAAGGATAAGAACATACGAATTTGCGTTGATTATCGCAAATTGAATCAGGTCACAAAGTTCGACGCTGAACCGATGCCTTTGTTAGAAGATCTACTGATTAGACTTTCTAATTCTAGATTCTTCACTAAACTTGACTTGTCTAAAGGTTATTGGCAAGTGCCTTTAGCAGAGCATGCCAAACCTCTTACTGCTTTTTCTACACCTAGGGGTCTATTTCAATGGAATGTTATGCCTTTTGGTCTCATGAACGCCCCTGCCACTTTCGTTCGCATGATGCGTCGAATTCTGTCACATCGTTCGGATGTCATCGCATACTTAGATGACATCTGTCTCTTCAGTGATACCTGGGAAGATCACTATTTAGGGTTATATGACTTACTGTCCACTCTACGTGAGAATAATTTGACAGCAAAACCTTCTAAAGCTTTTGTTGGTTTTGGTGAAATCTCTTTCCTGGGTCATCGTGTTGGTCATGGTCTCTTGAAGACAGAAGACCACAATACTTCCAAAATACTGAACATCTCTGTTCCTAAAACGAAGAAACAAGTTAGGAGTCTCTTAGGTTTAATTCAATTTTATGGGAGATTTATTCCAAATTTATCTTCGATCATGGCACCTCTCTCAACATTGTTGAAGAAAGGTTCGCCTAATCTGGTCCGTTGGTCTGAAGAATGCCAATCTTCACTAGACCAAATCAAGAATATATTTTCTTCTCCTCCCATCTTAAGATTACCTACTCTTGATAGGACTTTTGTTCTTCGGAGTGATGCTTCATCCACTGGGATTGGAGCAGCACTGATGCAAGAATATGCAAATACTCTGCATCCTGTTATGTACATTTCTAGAAAACTAAATGCGGCAGAGAGGAACTACTCGGTTTTAGACCGTGAGTTGTTAGCGATGGTTTGGTCAATTCTAAAGCTACAAAGATTCCTCCTGGGCGCACATTTCATTCTAGAGACTGATCAGAAAGCTCTTACAGCTATTCAGACTAAGAATTTGAAGAGTTCGAGATCCACTCGATATGCTATAGCTCTTCAACCTTTTCACTTCACGGTACGAGCTATCCGTGGTGCGGATAATGTGATGGCTGACATTTTGTCTAGATGCCCACATGACTCCAACTAATACTTCTGTCCTATATTTCCATATATTACAGAGTCATAACACACCTATATTTCTACAATAGATTAGCACATCTGTACTTACTTTATATGTACACACTATCGTGCTTTGTTGTCATCTTCTTCTGTTCGTTTTTTAAGATGATAGAGGAGGACTGAGTAGTTAATATAAGGGCCGTTAGTTTACTAAACAGCCACAATTATTAATAATGTATTGTACCTTATGAAGCATATTAGTTATTAATTAGCATTATATTGCTTGTACTTTCTCAGAATGTCATTGTTGAGCTGAGGACTTACCTTACTAGTATCAAGCATGACGAGTTCTAGATTGTGTACTTACCCTCGGAATACCAGAGCATATGTCCTGGATCGTCATGTAGTTTAACTTTACTATGTACTTATGTCATTACATGTCAAAGAATGTACTATTTAAATTTTCCTATCAGATTTGTACATCCATTTTTAAAGACAATATTAGAGTATGCTGTTTAATGATGATTATAGTAACTTGCATACGTATATTGTGTTTACATGCTAACGTGATGTGTGTTGGTGACACCTCCCCGATGTGAATATTTTTTGAGACATATTTATTTTTCTGTTGAGGTATATCCTCACCAGACACTCTATAATTAGCCTATTGTTTGGCAATTTAATTAATTATCAGCGCATAATTCGTGCGTTTTGAGCCGCTTATCGCATGCTCTTTGATATTGAAAAAAAAAAATATGTTCCACATTTTTTTTTTTATCGGGAGGAGGTGGTGATATGTTGCGTGATAAATTCTCGCAACATCGTTTTATTTCAATATCTATTTTATAACGCAAGGGCAACAACTGCTTGAAATTTATAGTCACTTTTCTCGGTAAGCATTTGTCTTCTCGCGTTGGTATCGAATGCAGTTAAGTTTGAGCTGTGGTCATTTTGCGCTGGACTGCGCATGACTTGTCTTGCTTCTTGGTCGATCGGTTTCCGCCCACCACTAGTGGAGTGAGCGATTTGGAATGGCGAAAGAGATGCCTCGTTGAAGAGGGGATCTCCGCTTTTTTTTGTTCTGTCAGGGATGTGTAGTCCTCTTATGGATATTTCGTTTATTCGAGATAATACCTCTAGTGTTTCCCACATGTCGGGAGGCGTGATATTTCTGTATGTCTTGAAGGCAAGGTAAATTGGCTTTGTTCATTAACTCTATCGATTTTGGGTCGTGAGCGATTTCGATTCATAGCCTGACTTCGAAAGTCGTCGTCACGAGATGTTTTCCTAGCTCACATGTCGCTGTATTGTACTGCATCGGTTGATGCAGGTACCAAGGACCATTACTTGCTACTTTGTTAAATGAACTAGGTTTGGAAAACCTTTATTATCTAGAGGATATTTTTGAGGACATTATTTATACTTCGGCAGACGTGTCTGTCTTGCTGAAGTCAAACTAAGGAGAGTGAACTGATCTCATACATCTGGTTATCTCCTGGCTGTTATAGAAAAGGATGGAGTTTTTCACCTGACTACATTTACAGCACTTTGAAATATAACATGCATCTGACTCATCATTGTAATGCTGTCTACCGTCTATTGCTGTATTGAATGTTGCTGTGATAATGACTGTTTGATGTGCCTACATATTCGCGTAACCATTTTGTCACTGTGGCGTCCACAATAAATAATGAAGAAAAACGTCAACGGCTGTTACAAGAATCATTGACTTTATACGTCGTGAGTTTACTGACGTCCTATGTGGATTGCCCTGTTATTTTTGTATGAACATTGTTTTGACTGAACACATCTGCACACCACACAAAACCAGACATGCGGATACCATCCATCATCATATGGCATCACGCATCAATGTGCCTTCCTCGACCAGATGGGTAAACGAAGAATATTTTTTGCGCAAGCGACGGGTAGTTAGATTACTTGCTTGCGCAACACATTTTTGGGCAGACAAGAATGACATAATCGTTTCCGGTACACCTTGTTACAAAGACATTATTTGTAATGAAAGTAAGATGTTGTATTTGAGGAAAAATTGCCGAGAGAGGAGCGGATGTTTTCATTCCATATTCGGGAGACATGACCTCTGCAGTACCGTGCAGAAATTTCCACGTGGAAATAATTTGAATTACCCCACAAAACACGCATGTTTGAAACGATTGACAGACATTCGGAATGAAGTCACAACACCCCTTCCGATTGAAGCCTTGCTTAACATCGTAACAAATAAATGCGGGGGAATACAGGCAATATAACCTGACCCTTTAGCCGGGTTAGACCTCTATGAAAATTCACCTCGCACCAAGAAAACAACCAGACCTTGCCAGAGTTAAGAATAGCAGCAGATTTCATTTATCGGACCGGACTTGTTTGAAATTCTTGAGGACTTAAGAGCCCAGGAAAATGATACCATTTAAACACGGAAAACCGGAATCTGAGGAAACTATAACACAAAGTCAAAGGGGGAATTTGTTGTTAAAGTACAACACCCCAGACCAAGTGTAAGAGGCCTCTCTACAAGTGCCTTTATTTCTCTGAGTCAGCAGTCTATGAGCCTAAAGATTGGCGTAAGTTGTACATTTTTAATGTTATATTTTTTTCATTATTAACACGTGAACTAGTACGCATATATTGACATGTGAATATTAATATGTTAAAATTGCTAGTGGATATCCAAGTCTTTTGAGGCTGGCAACCTCAGCATATAGCATGATGATTTCATGAACCACCACTGCCAGGACTGGTGACTGCTTTATTGCGGGTTTCTTATAAAGAACCAAAAGCAGAGATAGTCCCAAGTTCCAAATGGAGCAGGGAGGGAATGGTGAAAGAAATGATGTACATACTTGTTATACTATTAACCTTTTTTAACCAGTGTAAATGTAAAACATATTCACTCTAAATGTAATGAAAGTTTCAAGCTTTTCAACCAGTGTAAATGTAAAACATATTCACTCTAAATGTAATGAAAGTGTACAACCTTTTCAACCAATGTAGATGTAAACATATTCAAACTATATTGTTAACATTTTCAACTAAAGTTAAATATAAAACTATTCATTTTAAATGTAAAAATAGTTTTTCACCCACTTGGATTAAGATTAATTCTCAGAGAGGGTAAACGTTCTGAGATAGATGTGATGGTGGAAAAGGAAGATGGTGACACTTAAGTATTTGTCTGGAAACTCAATCTTCTTCTTTTATTCTTACCCGCCGACCGTCAAAGCAGTCAGTGGCCATTACGCCTGGTGGCGTCTTGTAGGGCAGCAACAAATTGATTCTACTTTGCTCGATCGGTGGCCATCCTTCGTACAGTGCCCCAACTCTGGTTCATTCTTTGCATCTCAGCCTCCAGAGTCCTCCGCCAAGTTGTTTTCGGTCGGCTTTTTCCTTCCGGGGCCCATAGCATAGCTGTTCTTGTGATGGCATCGTGGTCTCTTCTAAGGACATTGCCAACCCAATTCCAGCGTCTGCCAGTCATGATGGTGTGCATGTCCTCTTGCTTGCTACGAGTAAGCAGTTCTTGGTTGGTGATGGTATTCGGCTAAAAGATTCGGAACATTTTTCTTAGGCAGGTTGTGTGGAAAGTGGACAATTTAGACATTTTCTTCTCTGTTACTCTCCAGCATTCTGCACCATAGAGAGCACAGAAAGTACACAGCTCTCATATAGTCTTAATTTTGTGTTCGTGCTGTACTGAGAGGACTTCCAGATGTTGTTTAGACTAGAAAGGCTGTTCTTGCTTTGTTCATTCTGTTGTTGATGTCTTTGCTTGCTCCGCCGTCTGGTGTTACTATGCATCCTAGGTATGTGCAGGTGTCTGTCTGTTCCAGTTGCTGATTCCTTACTGTTATGGGGCTCAGGGTTGCTCACATTGAGCATCATAACCTCTGTCTTCTTTAGATTGATGTTCAGGCCCACCTGCTGGCTATACTTATTAAGTCTATCCGTTTTTTCCGGGATGTGTATATGTGAATGTGCTAGTAGTGCAATGCCATCTGCATATTCCAGATCTTCCAATGTAGAAAATGTAGTCTATCTTATTCTTCTTGGACTGCACTCTGTTGTGCGAAGGAAGACACCTTTGAAGACCCACATTAGTTACTCTTGAGTTTTGGCAACTGTTGGACCACTACTGCAGAGCTAAGCAGAGGCAAACCATGACAAATACGTAAAATCTAGCCTGAAAACTCTGCACACTCATCCTAATATAACAATTTAATAAATAAGATCCCATCACATACTAAATTAATTACGCATGCAGGTCCATGGGTGACAATTACCAGAACTCTGTAGGCTTAATTGGTAAAGTTTTTCGACACTTTTTAGACAAACATTTTGATTACCTAAAATAAAATAATATAGTTAAAATAAAAATACACATGTCATGGTGTGTTTGTGCTGAGCATGATTACCATACAAGCAATCGATCTGCGTTTGATACTTAACTCGGTTTAGGATATTAACTTTCTTTAAGTTTGTCATCCGTATTTAATTCTAGCAGAAATTAGTTAAAAATAATTTGATGAAAAACGATATTGGGTGGCTTTTATATAACATAAATAAATAGTTAAACCAACTTTTATATTATAAAAATTACCATTTTATAAGTGTGGGTTTTCTAACGGTACAGTTTCAAAGTGTCTGCATGTATTGGCGGGCTTACTTACTCAGTGTAGAACGGAAGGGAATGGAAGAAAAAAGTGAACAAAGGAGAAATGGTGCCCCCTTTTTTAGGACATGAAGCAGAAAGTGCACACCATAGTTCTTAGGAGTCATATTTTGACGGGCCAGAAGCTAACCTTACTGTTACCAACAGATTACTGGTGGCAATGTATGTAGTTATTATAATATTTATTTGTCTGAGGGAAAGTATTTGTTTTTAGAATCAGGATGCTTTCCTGGCCAAAGATATATCACCCATGATTGATTGATACTTTTGTTATATGGGTTATCTCCCCTGGATATCGAATTTGGCGTATGAATCTAGATTTTGTTGGTCTGTTCCTTGTTGGGCCAGAAACAGATTGTTCTTGCTTAGGTTTATGCAGGAATGTTTATGGTCCGAGTCTATGTTTACTCCGTGTCTATTTCAGACGATTCGGTCTTATATCGTGATATATTTGTATGTCTAAGTGGGACTATTTTTCCTTGTACTGAACTTTGGGGTCAGGCAGTTTTCTGCGCATGCGAGGAGGAAAAAGGGTCTTCCGTGATGATGAAGCCTGGTGAATGCCATGTCGGAGACCAATCCGAAGTTTGTTGATCGCTGTGATCTATTATGGGGAAGAAGATAGTTTCTGATATGATTATTAAGTCTATGAGTTCCCCAGTGTTTATTCTGTAACGCCAGGAGAGTGCGTATGTGTTCTGCTAGTGTATTTCCCATGCCCAGGTAAAAGAACTTTTTTGCTTAACTTTTCCTTGCTAGGCTTAGATGGGCAGACGTCTACATGATGATTATCTATATCAATATGTCGGGATGACATGTTACCTAGCAGCACTGAATATGATTGTATGCAGCAGTTATGATGAAAGAATATGATGATTCTTGTAGAAACATTTGTGTTCATGAACAAAGCCTTTATTGAAGCATCTGTATAGTGAGTAATGCTCACTGGAACCAGAAGCCATTTTGGATCCTATTTTTTGTCGATCATCGATCAGAGAACAGGGATGCCCCTTATTATCAGATGATGATTAAGAGATCACAGTTATAAAGAAAACCCAATACTGGTGGGTTAACATTGTCTTCAGAAATATTTGCTGAACTTTACCTAAAGGAATCTTCGCTAGAAAAGAGTTTCTGTCTAGGAGTCATGCTTGAACATTATTTATTAACTGACATGATCGGTCAGTAAGGCCTGATGATTATATTTATAAACAGTGGAAATCTAAGTGCTTGTCTACGGACGTTCCATTGTAATGTTCTTCAACCTGAATGCCAACTTAAGATTGTAGACCATTGATCAACAGTATGATGATATATATCGACCTGTTTTCCTGTAACTATACCCGTACTGTCCAAGTGTGTGCGTCCAATTAAACAGTATGAAACGACCACAGTAGTTCCAGCCATCCTTGACTTCTACATGTGATTGGAGTGAGTGTCCTGTGTACCGGTAGAACTGTCATCCATTCGCGTCTTCATTATTGATGTTTACACTCACTCATTCCATCAGAATATACGCATCTAACAGTACACCTTGTCAGGGCCCCAACAGTCGGTAACCTGTCCCATTTAAAGAACATTGTGACTGGACGAGCTATATCACAAAATAAGCACTTATCAATGTGGTGGCCAGTGTGGGGAACTCATAGACTTAATAATCATATCAGAAACTATCTTCTTCCCCATAATAGATCACAGCGATCAACAAACTTCGGACTGGTCTCCGACATGGCATTCACCAGGCTTCATCATCACGGAAGACCCTTTTTCCTCCTCGCATGCGCAGAAAACTGCCTGACCCCATAGTTCAGTACAAGGAAAAATAGTCCCACTTAGACATACAAAGATATCACGATATAAGACCGAATCGTCTGAAATAGACACGGAGTAAACATAGACATATTATAATAACTACATACATTGCCACCAGTAATCTGTTGGTAACACTTACGATATAGGTTTCTTGGTATATCCGCAAATACTGAAGGAGGCTATCAATAAAATCGCAGTTAAAAAAAAACCATGCAGACGATTACCTCCCTTGACAATCCACGGGGGTAAACAATTAAATCCCCGTCAATTAATGCGAGGGAAAATTCTTACATCCCTTGAAAAACTTGGAAGCCATAACAGTGTTCATTTTATGTAGCTTATCCCCTTGAATCGGCTCTCCCGCTATAGCGGGTTACTCAACTATTCCTAATCCCTGCAGTCCCGCTCAGTGACATCAAAAGATTGTCACTGGTACCTGAATTCCCATAAACGGGTTATAAAGTTACGCAACCGTAGGGTAGTGTTTAGTACTTGACTGAGAGATCTAGATGGTCATGTCTCAATCGATAAATCGTCATTTTCTTCATTAGTAGTTTCCTTTGTCTTGAAAGAAAATTGAGTGGAACGTAAACTCAACTCACCACTAAATCAGGCCTAAGGGTCTTTTATATTTGGACATGCGCCCTAATATAACCGACTAGGTTGAACGGGACGCGCCTCGCCAAAACGAGGCAAAAGTTTTAGATATTAAAAAAAAAGAAAGTGGAACGTACTCTGTGCGCTAATGGACAAGTAAACAGTTTGTCCCATAACACTTACTGCTGTAGAGGGAAGGGGGGGGGGGGGGGGGGGTGAAAGGTTAGAGGCGTCATCTATACTAGGTCCGGCATCGAGAGGTGGGTTGACCAGTTCCTTTGGTCGCTGCTTTTTCCTTTCCTAACTCAAGAGAAAAGTCATTTACAGATGGGTAGACTGGAGCGTATCGATACCGTAAATCTTGTTACTTGTCAAATGTTGTTTTAGCACTAGGTATTCTTCTTCTTCTTCCTCGTTCGCCCTGAAAAGGACGGTGGTTGCGTTGTGTCTGTTTGCGCCTAAGCTGTGATATCTGCACCTTTCGGTCGACACATCCGACTTCTGCACGGCATTTTTTAAGGACCGGGTTTGCCTTCCCATTTCGATCCATGCTCGCTCAGCCAGCCTGCACTGCTGCAGACTGTTTCCAGGACCACCACGTGGAGGTGGAGCACGGTCTTGACCAGCTCTGGTTCGCTGGTCCTGACGCAGGCAGTCAAGCTATGAGTCGCTGACTGCATTCACTATTGCTGCATCTTGGGGTCCTCTAGCACTAGGTATGAGAGCACTAGAGTGAAATACTCGTAACTGTCTTTATTATAATAATGTAACTTGTCAAATGTTGTATAGCACTAGGGAGAGAAGTCTGGTGTAAAATTACTGCCTTTACCTTAGTATTGTAACTTGTCAATTGTTACATAGCGCTAGGGAGGGAAGTCAGGGGTAACATTACTGCCTTTACTATAATGTTACTATTTCTCAAATGTTTGGTTTGGTTTTAATGATTATCTTCATTGTACACGGACAACTCCATCAGTGCTCCGATCTTCTCCCTTAGATCACACAAGGGGGATCTCAGCACAGTGCATGAACTCCGTAGCACCGACGAGAATCTCAATGTATGTATGTATGAATACATACATTCTTTACAAATTTCTGTGGCGGGTAGATATCTAATTTTTAAATTTTCCAGAACAGCGGCCTTATGGCCTACTCTATACGATTTTCAACTTTCATGGGATTTTTAACGTGCGCAACTTGCACACGGAAATTCCTTTTTTTTCACCCTAATCAGCGAAGGCTTTGCATCCGATCTCACTACCCAAGGATACCGGGGGAGGGGGGGGGGGGTATGGCATCATTAGGGCCACTGGTTCTGAAAAACAATTTCCATAAATTATATTCCCTCAACTGAGAATCGAACCCGGTACCTCTAGAAGTCGAGGCGGACGCCTTACCTCTTAGCCACTTCTAAGTAAAGCTGTGCATCGGTGCAATAATTTTGAACTGATGGGGTTGTCCGTGTGCAATGAAGAAAGTCATTAAAACCAAAATCAAACCAAACCAAACACTTTTATTTTATTTTATTTATTTATTTGTATGGTGGACGGTGAAAGATGGAAATGAAAAAAAAAAAAACTGAATACAGTAGAAATGGAGCCATCCTCAGGATATGAGGCTGAAAGCGCATGCTGTGATAAACGAGCGCAAAGGCCTTATTGCTCTATCTTTTCCTACATCTTTCGTATTGTATTTTCTCCGACATTTGCTCTTTCATCTCATATGTGCGACCCACATTTGCTATTTCATCGTTGTGATTACTCGCGACCGGTATCTAGAGAACCACATTTGTTCTTTCATCGGGGGAAATAAAAGTCCTTTGATTGAGTCGCCAGGCCCGACATTATCGTTTGAAGCCCACATTGCATCGTGATAAATCTGGTAAAAACACATATGGTCATCCTAATCAAACATCGGGGCATGCTGTAATTTCTGTGACACCACATTGGACGCCCAGATTGGCCAGGGGAAAACGTCTCATGCTGTAATGGTGTTATCTTTAGTCGGCCGCGGTTCAGACAAGCGTTGGTTTACCACATTGGACGCCCAGCTTGGCCAGGTGACTTCCAGAAATATATAATACCGCATAATCTACTAGAGTGAGGCAGTCCAGTTTTTTACCTTGTGAGGAAGAGATTAAACCCAAAAACGCATAGCCTAATACACGTGTTTATTCAGAGTGGATGATAATTCAGTTCTGTGATTAATTGTGTTCTTAAAGGATTTTGCGAAGGGAAAAGAAGGTTAGTAGATCTTATACTTATTAATACATTTTCTTATTTTTGTTTATTTTAACCTCACAGCTAAAATGTGCGAAAGATAAAGTTTCAAATAATTCTTGGCATAACTGATTAATAAAATCAGAAGGTTTTCCTAGAAGATGATAGGATGATAGGAGGTAATTAATAGTTAATATTTCACCTTTATCATCATCACAGTCTCCCATGCGCACACACTCTCATGCACAAGATATTTAACATCATTAGAATTGAACTCAGAGAGAGAGAGATGAATAATGAGCAGTAGTTTAAATGAAAGTCAACCAGTGATGTTAAATGTGAAAACTTACGAAGACTTTTGTGTGTCTTCAGTTCATCAGAAGTCTGAGTCTACACGCAAAGTGTCTGACGTCTAACCAGAAATAAGTTATCAAAAACGGACATTTGGCTAGCAGAATTCGCCATAGGACATCTTTCATTCCTCAATTAAAAAGGAATATTGTCTCACCCACAAGTCATAAGGTGGACGCAGCATTTTTCGTCACCATATACTGCTTGCTCACAAGTTCAATACAGAGTTATCACAAGTTCAATACAGAGTCATCATAAATTCAAATCACTCGAAAGATCATTATTATCTGAAGTCAAGCAAAAGAGCTCAAAAGAGGAATCGCATATTTATAGCAAGTGCAACACCCTCTTAAGCGCATTCTATGAAGCAGACTCGAACGTATATGAAACACGACTTCATACGCAAGATTATGAGTCTACATATCACTAACATTTCGTGAAGATATCCAGTCTGACCAGTAACGTCGGGAGATTAGACAACAGACCTTTTGTTCATATGACAGCTATTAACTGTTGATCAACACTACATAGATATACTCAAACAGTGAAGGAATATACATAGATATCTCGTCAGCGTTCTCCGTACGACAACAGTATTCATCAGAACGTCCTCAGCTTAGAGATACCCCACTCGACATAACGCATAACAACTTGGGACATTTTATGCATACATGTGAATCCTCATATCTAGGAGAAGCATTTAGAGACACATGGACTGTGTAGAGTACTCACCATTTTGGTAACACGTATCATATCACATCATCATTTCACTTTACACCAGTTCATTCTTAATTAACTATTACTTAATTAACTGTAATTTTATTATCTCATCTGTGTGTTTTGTGTGAATCGTCTTTCACCATCATCACGTTCTAACCATTACTAACCCTATATATGTGGATATTTCATTAATAAACCCAAAGATCGGTTGATCATTATCAAGAGTTTGTTAATGTATCACTCGTGCTGTCGGTGTTACATATTCACCTATAGGAACCTTTCTCTACTCAGATGAGGTTGGGGGCTTTTTCTTTACGGGATCTAAGGGCAGAAGCTAAGGTCGTGGGGAAACAGAACTCTTTCCATACTTAATTAGAAGACACTGTCTAGTGGAAAGCATTCGCATTCCTGTCTTCTTGTCCCTATCTCGAATAGGTCTTTATTCTTTCTTAACGAGCCAATTTCTAGAGACCTTATATCTATATCTCATAGACTATTCCTGGCAAAAACTACTGTAGTAGTTGCCCCAGTGACTCACCACACGACACATGTCACAGTTCTTCGCTGTCATTTTTAGATATATGTTGTTATTGATCCAGCGGCGCTTGGGTTCTCGCCCTTCGGCCCAATGCCATGTAGTGAGGGAGAATAAGGGGGTGCTTCTCCGTCTCCCTGAAATACGTAGCCAAGGTAGGGCTCACAGTGCTCATTCCCATCCACCAAATGGCTGCTGGTTACGCCGAGTTCTCCGAGGCTCTAGGCATATGACCAAGAGTTGACGGCAATAGGATCGTCACGTCCTGAGTCCCTGTGCCTTTGCGATGGGTTCCGGTCTTCAGGAAGTAGTGCATACTCGTTCCCACTCCTAAGACTTGTTCAGTATCCATCTGGCTCTTTCCCACCCACAGAGGGTGCGTACGGTGTAGTGAACTGTAGTGCATTGGTTTTATTATCGAGGTTTGCTACCCTAGATCCGTTGTGTTTAGCCTGAGGGTTCGCACCCTCAGTTACCAGGACTACCTGGAAGAGGGTGTGGCTCTCCACCACGCACCACGATCTTAGGGTATGAGAGGTTTTGCTAGGCCAAGAGACTAACACCGCAATGGTCGCTCCTTTCATGAAAAATGAATTCACTAGGCTTAGGGTGAAGCAAGAGGAACACCACTATCTAGAA
This sequence comes from Oreohelix idahoensis, assembly GCA_024509875.1. NCBI lineage: Eukaryota > Metazoa > Mollusca > Gastropoda > Stylommatophora > Oreohelicidae > Oreohelix > Oreohelix idahoensis. The sequence goes on along the minus strand of JAMPIV010009326.1, from coordinate 344,673 downwards.
TGGAAACCGGTCCATAATTTAGAAGGATAGGTCCACAGTTTATATTAATATGATAACGAATACTTCAAATATTGATATGATAAGGAAGAATATCAGAATAAGGGTGATGACGAAGAACTGGGTGATGAAGAAGATGGGTATGAAAAGAAAAGAATAGAAAAAAAATTGAGGAATGGGGATAAGGAGGGGTGATTATGAAAAGGAGTGAGAAAAGTGAAAACTAGGAAGACGAGCAGAAGAGGGGAGTGTGTGTAAGAGATACACATACAGAGAGAGAGAGAGAGAGAGAGAGAGAGAGAGGGAGGGAGGGAGAGGGAGTAACGGAGAAACGAAAATGAATATAAACAGGTTTGCAAACCTTAGCCGCTTGAGTAGAAGTAGAACACAGTAGACTGCGTTCGCCATGTTGCCCCACGTTGCCCGAATGGCTATCCACATACACCAATAAATAAGACACATAAAGGGGCTTGCTGCAGGCACGCATAAAAAAATAAAGAAGTAGAGGTACCGTAAACAGGTACGCCTATCCAAGGCCGGGTTAAAAACTCCGGAGGCCCTTTGCTATTACGATAATTTAGGACCCTTCTCCAATCGTCTAAAAGGTAAATCTAGAAAGAAAAACTAATAGTTTTCAGATAAATATTTTCTATTAATATTTTTAAAAATCAAGAAAACGGTTATTGTAAATGTTTCTCTATGATTTTCAGATATTTGTATGGATTTGTAATTTTTTTTTTTTTTTTTTTTTATATATTTTTTTTTAAATTAATGATGAAAATATCCCGTTCAACCTCCGATGGATTATAATTAGGATATATATTGTTTTCAATTCCAAATTATTTGGAATTGAAAACAATATTTATCCTAATTATAACCCATCGGAGGTTGAACGGGATATTTTCATTATTAATATAAAAAAAAATTAACAACAAACAAATCCAACCAAACATCAGAAACTCATTGAGAAACATTTACAATAACCGTTTTCTTGATCTTTTTTTATTTTTTATTCCAGAATCTTTTTTCGAGATTCGAGGGGGGAAGAGGGGGGGGGGGGGGGGGGAGGAGAAAAAAAAAAAGGGGGGGGGGCACAGAGTACATTTCAACCAAAATAATTATTCAATATGGCGTTTTTAACACGTTCTCTACCTATCACCACAAAATTTCCATTTAACAAAACCAAAATGCGATAAGGGTAAAATAAAAATATGGATTTGTTGTATTTAAAGAATACAAATTTAAAATTCTACTCAATCACGTTATTTTAAACGAAAAAAAAAAACATTTCCACAAATGCACACTTTGGTATTATCAAAACCGTCAAAAACTAATATTTGGGACGATGTTGCCAACTTAAATGTTTTGAATAGTGCTAGATGTGTAACCAAAAAAAAAAAAAAAACACTAAACCGCACAAAAAAAAACGTTTGAACTAACTGCCTTTTAAAAACTTTCGATTATTACCGAACTTTTACTGTTTTTTTTTAGAACGGAAAAATTAAATGCATTGAATTTTTAAAAGTAGTTTCGGGGCCCGGACATTTTCTCGAAAAAAATGTTTCTCCGTTGCTTTTTTCAAGGGGGCCCCTGTAAGCCTAGGGCCCTAACCCCGTGTCTAGTGGGCATAATGAATAATCCGGTACTGAGCTTATCACTTCTGTTGTTTTTCTGTTGTCTAGTTTGCTATACCCTTTTTTCCCTTACGAGTGCCTAGACCTTACCCACTTCATGTGTACAATTTATTTACTGTTCATAGGCCTTGGGTTTCTCTCTTTATTCATTTTTATTTATTTCATTGCTATCCATATGTACGTCACATTTATCCTTAACCTAACCTGAACCCTATTTCAAGCGTCGTTAAACAGATAACCGTAACTTAATCCCAACCCTCTTTTGAGCTTTGTCAATGACAATTAAATCCGACAAACATTTAGGCCGTATTAAGAATAAAAGCCAAAAGCAAAAATTCAAACTCGAAGCGTAGCCGGCCAACATGGCGACCTCCAGTTTACTGTACCCTGAATCAACCTAACGCTCGCCCCATACCTAATCTATTATTAGGCGTCTGTTTGGTGATCTCTACCAACAAATATACACACTTTTATAGAGAAAACAAGCGTTACTTATCACACCGTCCGTACCAAGCTTGGCGCATATCCGTCTGCTCACAGCACCAGCTACCCCGATGACGTGTAGTCTGTACAGGTCTTATTGTATTCAGTTCTTGTAGCTATGAAATACCGTATATGCGAATTATCACAACAGTGTGGGCACTGAAGAGAATCTGCGTTTACATATGGCCCATTTTTGTAAGAAAGGCTGACCTTTCAACCTTCACCCTTTTGGGGTCACTACCGACCAGATAGGTCAACCCCAGAGCAACCCCTAGCGCTTAAAATCCTTGCCAAGATGCAGCAATAGTGAATGCAGTCAACGACCCATAGCTTGACTGCTTGCATCAGGATCAGCGAACCAGAGCTGATCAAGACCGTACTCCACCTCCACGTAGTGGTCCTGGAAATAGTCTGCAGCAGTGCAGTCTGGCTGAGCGAGTACGGATCGAAATGGGAAGGCAAACCCGGTCCCTAAAATATGCCGTGCAGAAGTCGGATGTGTCGACCGAAAGGTGCAGATATCACAGCTTAGGCGCAAACAGACACAACGCAACCACCGTCCTTTTTAGGGCGAACGAGGAAGAAGAAGAAGAAGTCATAGTGTACAAATATTTAAGATTAATATATTGTTTCAAGACCTGAAGTCTTGTATATTTGGACACGCGCCCTAATATAACCGACTAGTTTGAACGGGAGGCGCCTCGGCAAAACGAGGCCAAAAAAAAAAAAAATGTAGTGCACAAATTTGTTCAGTTAGGCCTATCTACCTTTTTTCTGTAAGTGCCGTGGCGTAGGCGACTACGCTTCTTCACAACATAATGTCCCCTGTGCTGTATATTAATTCTGTTATTGATTTCTTTCGACGTTAAGAAGCTTAGCTGCTCATTCTCTTCTCGTCGTCGTCCTTCTCTATCTCTTTCCCCATCAAACTTTCCTCTTGCAATTATGTTTTCCAGTTGTCTTCTCACCATGACATGTCCAGAGAAAGTGGACTTTTTTTTTCTTCTTCCCGATACAAGTAGTAAGCTTATCTGTGCCATCCCTTCTTTCATGAAAACCCCATTACTTTTTTTTTTTTTAGCTGCCCATGGTATTTTTCGCCCTTGTGTTACCGGGGCCCCGAAAGGGGGGACATAGCATATTAACATTATCCTACCAAGCATGTCTTAGATGGCGCATAAGGAAGAGGTTGGGAATGAGGCTAGTTATCATCATATCCTGTAAAAACCTTACCGCAGTCCATCACCCCTAGTGCCCTGTATATAGAGAGTAACGACAACTAAGGTTAGCTAAAAAATGGCGGCTACACCCGTATCGCTGGAAAAAGGACCTTACATACAAATATGTGCTACTGTATTTGTAGCTAATTTTGAAAGTCGCGATTGGGTCCTTTTTCCAGCGATACGGGTGTGGCCGCCATTTTTTGGCTAACCTTAGTTGTCGTTACTCTCTATATACAGGGCACTAATCACCCCTCTCCTCCCAACAAAAACTACCAACATTGACCAAGTAATCCAAAGTAAGTAATTTAGAGGGAGATCAGAAAATATATACAAGTACAGGTAGTCTCATAGCAGATATTACCGCAGGTAAGTGAAGTGTTAAGAATTTCACCACATTAACTCCAGCTTTTTTTTTTTTTAAAGTGGGATGACCAGTTCATTCACTGGCTGCCTTCTGTCGTCCCTAACTGAAGAGCAGACTCATGTACCCATTTACAGCCGGAACACGGTAACTTCGGTGGAAAAATAAATGGAGAAGGGATTTTGAGGCAGACGTGAAAACGATCAAGAAGACATGAAAAACCCTTGAACGGATTGGTGCGGTCTGCCTCATGGTGGGTAATTATCGTGGCTGGTTTATTTCGGTCAAGATGATTGCATCATGTGGCATCCCCAACTAAGACTCACTTAGACATCGCGTAGAGCAGGATCACTCGCTATGCCTAGTGACTAGGCAGTTTTCATGTGGCATTCATGCCTATCGCTACTGTTCATAATATGGGGTGTATCCACTAGCATATATGTAGCGTTAGCCTGTGTTATGGCTTTCGCGCCCATGATAGTATTTGTATTTAAATAAAGGAGATGTTCTTCAGGACGGGAGTGTCCAACAGATTAAATAAATTGCTAAACGTCAAATGACATTTTATAACGGCCGTCGTGCCAGAAGAATCAGCAATTGATATGATAGTGATATATGGCGTGGTAAGCCAAACGTAAATATATTGAATATAGCAGCGCTAAGATTATTGCGCAGATTTAAAATGGATTGTGTAATATAATAAATGAATAATTTCTCGACGTGATGGCAAAAGTAATTATACACATTAACAAATCCAAGAAGTGTAGCTAACGCATAACGGTCAGTGAAAATCTAAGAACTTAATCAGAGTCCACTGTTTAGAATAATAGAGTGAAGTGACTTTGTTTTACTGTGAACTCTTATGTACGTAAATCAATAATAACAGTCGTGTTTAAGAGAGTTATCTTCTTGATGCAGTAACTTATGATTTATAGTACCGTGGAAGATGTGTGTGTTTATGAATAAGACAGCATATATGTATATATTATGTTTTTTCGCATGTTTTCTGCCTAATAGAATGTATGTTTGTGACACTTGCGGCATTTACATACGCTGAACTGGCAAAATGGGTCAACACGGCAAGCACAATATAATTACTCTATTGACCAAGTATACATAAATCAATCATTTTCCTTTAGCTCCCCAAGGAGCATAAGTCATCAACAAACATACAACAGCCCTCCTGTCACGTGCCATCAGCTCAAGGTCTTCATCATTTTCATTTCTATCTCCAGTTCTCTTCTCCATGTTTTCTTTGATGTTCCTCTACTTCTATTAACCTGGGGATTCTAGAACAAGGCATACTTACTTGGTCGTTCCTCTTCTATCTTTGGGTGTAGAGGTTAGCCAGAACGAAAGAGAGAGAGAGAGAGAGAGAGAGAGAGAGAGAGAGAGAGAGATGCTATGATGTTGGCTGTCTTCCTTCTGGCCTGGTTCCAGTCCAGTTCTCGGTCCTTCAGAGATTGTCTAATGTTGTCCTCCCAGTGAACATCAGCTCGTCCTGGAGGTCTGGGTCATTGGGTCTTGGTTTCCCGTGTTTGTCGTGTTCTAGAACAAGCACTGGCATATAGTGTTATCGATAGGTTTCCTCAACATTTGTCCTATCCATCTTGTCGTAGATTTGTGATAGGTGATTAGGACTTAGTTTGGTCCCTTCTGAATAGACATAGATATAAGTGATAGCTCAGTGGGAGGTGATAAAATAGAAATAGATTTCACGAGTGTGGTGGAGAAAATACAGTAGATTCTGTCTCTGACACTCGAGAAGCTTCTCTCAGTCAGCCTATCATCTACAACAGAGTTAGATTAGTCAGACAAATCTAATATAATATATATTAATATATCTGTTCCTCACATACACACACACATAAGTGACTACAATAGACACACAGACATAAAACTATGACAACAGAAATATAGATATTTGGGAACGAACTGACCGCCACACTGATTAAGTTTAATGTGAAGTTTAATTATCAAAATAAAATTCCATCATAACATATAAAATTCCATCAAACATATACAAATAGTCATAAAGTCAATGAATTGCTAAAAGAATGATAGACCCATTGGTATGATCCTTTCCCTCGATGTATAGCCCACAGTCCTGTTAGAAGAAAAGTGATAGCTCCAAAGAGTCACGGATATATATGACTTAGTCTAAGATTTCCCTTTAAAGGTATGAACAGACTTGGATACTCTTATCTATCCTAAGGGAAAATATTGTTAGCAACCAAACTTGCATAAAGAAATTTAAGACAGCAAAATGGGTGCCAAAATACAACAATAACGTAATCACTCAGTCCTGCATTCACTCTATTCAGTCAGCCGTAATCACGTGCTTTCATTCGTACTTACAGCTTTGGTAGCAACTTCTGGAAACACAATTTTTAGGACATGCACATACAGACTCTCCAATGGTAGTCTTGGCCAAGAGAACCCCAGTTCCAAAAAGACGGGTTGAATTCACTGCTTCAGGGAACGTTTTCTTGATTATACTTATTTTAGGATATCTGGTTCTGTCACATTAAAATTGTCCAGGCACGAACGTTACTAGCGAGCACAGTTTCAATAGCTTAGTTTTATAGTAATGAGGAATGTCAGGTCGGTGCCTTCTCTCAGTATAGGACTTTATTTGGTCACACCACAGCTAGTCAAAACTCCGTCGGAATGTTACTGATATTAATATTTTGATTGCCACAAGGGCTGAAATGTACTTGAGGTTTTTCTCTGGAAGAATTAAATCAAGCTCAATGGGCCCGTTACTTCATTTAAATCTTTAAAAAAGTTTATGTAATGGGTACTCTGTCGTTCTGGATGCCAATGCAATCTAGACAGGTTTTACTTGATACACCCAAGTCTTTAAGAAAAATGTTTTTGTTCTTCACAGATATTTCTCCGTACAAAACGCTGGCAAAGTTGGGCTACCCCAGTTTTCACTGAATAAAGAAAAAACAACATATAAAATACTTATACATACTATTCCTCGGTTATAACTTACATTATAAACTGCCAGCGTAGAGCTGGTCTTATCATTTAAATCTCCCGTGAAATAAGTTATATTAATAAAATCAATCATCATGAATTAGAAATACATACGTATTTCGTCAATACTCAATGATGAATCAGTGCAGTTATAAGTAAGTTTTAAAAATATTCTCGACTGGTTATTAGCAGTTAAATTAAATTTATTTATAGCTGCATGCGTTTAATCTAGAAATTATAATTTATTCTGCTTTCCACTGAAACACGTCCCTAGAGAATATAACAGACTTATAAACTAATTTCTTCTGCACAAAAGAAACTAGTGAAATATACTAGGCGATTTAACACTTAAATCACTCACAAAACACTAGATATATATATATATATTTACCTCCACACAGAACTACAGATTAAATACCACGAACTAGAATCCTTCAATATAATAGTAGTCTAGAACTCGGCAAAATGTTGCCAAGAAACTCAGAACTTTGCAATATACAAGATATTTCCTAGCACGAGTGATCTGTCTACTGCAGATTTAGGAGTATGAATGATTAGTCTAAAACTCTCTCGGGTAGATATATCTTAAACAGACAAAGGATCCCACGTTATTTCGCAAACCCCCTGTCTCCCCTCTCCTCTCTTAACACTTAACTAAGACGCAGGCCATAACTGCCAAACGCGTCTTCGACACCTCCGTCTAACTATTCTCATTCCTGAGCAATGCATGAGGCGCCGTTCACACCTCATTCCGAGAACTCAGCCGAAGAAACGCTGTGTCAGGTGAAAGTGAAGGCGATATGTCTGCCATCATGTCTGACTAGATGAAATATCACACTATACTCTCACATCCCGGGGACTGACACATGATGCAATAAAATGCGTTCTAAATGAGAATAGAAACAGGCGAAAGTTTGAACGGGAAAGTAATATTTAGTCGCAAACGAACGAATGCGAAAAAAACAGGAAAAGGATAAAAGAGCGATAATAAAGTAGAGGACACGGGTAGAATAAGAAAAGAAATATAGAAAATTTATTGATCATAAATCTCTATGCGACACATCTTCAGCGTTGTCTTTTCATTTCTTGTTTCAATGGTACTTGTCTGGTTCTTGTAATCCGTTCCACGTTGGTGACCTTGTACCATTCCAATCCTTTTATTCTAAGCAAGCACCCATATATAAAAGTCTTTAGCTTTTTGGTTGTATTTAAGTATACAGAAGTTTGTGTTTATTTAAAAGTATCTCACTTGACAGTCTACAGTAAGAATCAGTTAAATAGTGTCCATTCGTTATTTGCAATAACAAAACAAGATTCGTGGAGTTTTATCATTTTTACATGTGCAAGCAATGACATTTGTACATGTAAACTCTTACACATGCACATGTCCAAAATTTCACATTTGTAATTACCTGGCTTTATTTTTTAAATTTCAAGCCCTGTATATTTGTAAAGGTAAAATCACTTATATTTATACCTGTTAATAATCTTATAGCTGTACATGTCAGTACTAAGGCCTTTATATATACGAGTATATATCTGAACAAATCACACACGGACATACATGTATTTATTAGTATTTAGCATTTGTCTGAAATGACATTCTGCTGTGACACTAGATAAATCATCACAGGGTGTTTGTTTCTTTTTTTTCCAGTAAATAAATATTACACACACACATAAAGCTACGTTTTCAGGCACTCGTGTGAGCTAGTGTTGAGGGAAAGAGTTAACGGAAGGGCACAGGTTGGTGTCAGTGATTCTCTCACTTTTTAGACTACCAACTCTTGTATTTTTCTGGCGACGACTAACTCTTTCTTACTCAAATCTTTTTTAAAGATGAACTAGTAGTAACAAGTAATACAAGGAGGGTTGAGTATGTTTTTCTGAACAGATCATACAATCTACTAAGTCAAACTCAGAATAATGGTGATTTACAGAATGTACATAATTACTTTAATTACAGTAGAAAATCAAATCAATGTTGTCATGCAATTTGAAAAGACATACTAGGAAGTTTAAAAAAGACAGTTATGATATTACTTGTTCAAGGATTTAGAATACTGTCAGAGTCTTGGTTCAGATAAAAGGCTATTTTCCTCACTGACGGGAGTTCATTCCTATTGCTTTTTCTTGGAAAAGTGAATTCTGACTTTGGCCTGGGTTTTAAGTAAACTTATCTTCTTGGACTTCTCCTGGGCGTCTCAGTAGGTAGCAATTACCAACTGGATAATTTTCTTCAGTGGAGACTACAGTCCAAGAAATGACTAGGTTTTTTGTTAACCTGGTTGTGAAGTTGAGTTATGATGTTCAGGTACTGCCGAGGTGTTGAATGCTTACATGCGGTAGACTGCTCAAGGTTGCTGACTTGTGATCACCGCTAGAGCGTTTGAGAAGTAAGCACTAGTTCTCTCTGTAGCATGGAGCAACTGGGCGGTTTCTTTGCAACAAATTACACCAATCAAAATCCAGAAACTGGCTAGGATTCTGCAACTGCGCTGTGGAAAATAATACAGGTAATCACTCTTCTGTTTTATACAGATATATTAACTACAGCCCCTCTGGACATTTCGTCTCAGAATGATGCCTAATAATATATTTACCTGAACCGTAACGTCAGTCTTTTCCAGGCGACTGTCCATTTGTTTACAAATTCCTGTCTAGCAGTAGTCTCACACTGGTCGGGTCAGTCAGGTCAACCATTGTTGCGAGCATACACGCCTGTCCGAGTGCGTCCATGCGTGACTGTACTGTGTGAATGTTATATTAATTCACTCGTTCATTGCTGTCGCGTTTAGATAGGTTTTAAGTTATGTAGGGTCCCGCCTGAGTATAGGAGATGGTGATGATACGTGAGAAGTCAAGGTGTAAAAAATAGATTTGTCACTAGTGGATAGTTTAAGGAAAAGATATGTCTCTGGACTGAATATTTTCTCTAGTCCAGCCTATCTGTACGACTATACTTTAGTATCAGACAATCTTTCACCCCCTTATATTGATAAATATAAGTTAAACTAACCACGCTCACGCAATTATGTGACAACAAGACGCACACAAACGTAAAAAACTATGGTAAAATTGGGTATGGGTCTGACCAACGCACACAGGTAAGTTCTTTTGTTGTTTATTATCACTAAACTTTACAAAATCAAATATCTAAAGAGAAAAAAATCAAATACATCAGAATTACATGTATAGCAATATTCAGAATACCTATGCCCTCCCCTCCTTGAGAAGATAGAACCCACCAAGTTAATAACCCCAAAGGTTAAAGGTTAGCACTAGGTCATAGCATAGACTGTGAAAAGAAAAAATACATAAGAACAAAATTCCTACTAAATGTTACTCCGTAATACACAATAGTTAAGCAAAAGAAAAAAAAGAAAAAAAAAAAAGAACCAGTGATGGTATAGGTTATGTAACTAAGAAAATTATTCACTCTTTCTGTCTGACATTCAGTGGCCACTCATTCACGCTTACCTAAATCTTGGCAATATATCCCGTGGTACTGCGAGCATACTGCATATAACTTCCAGTGTTTTTCTATCTTCCAAATTTGGCCCCAGTCCTTCCTCTCTAATACATAAGATGTCTATGAGGGGGACGCCAAATTTGGTGGTTGATTATTAGATGAACTAGTCACCTTGGATAGTTAGCTCTTGCAGGCCGGAATTTTTTCATTAGTTTTGCCAGAATTATTTTTGTACCTTAAAGCAGTACCTTTATAAATTCTAAAGTTACTGAGTTATTACACAACAAAGACACACATGTTATACATCACAGTAAAGATAAATGAATGTAGAAATAGAATATGAAAGATTTTTAGTGATATTCTACATATAGTATTCAGTTATGAGTCATAATATAGACCACTTTCAAGAAAAGACTCATTTCAGTGAATGAAAAATGTACTCACCAACCCATGCATAAACACTGAAATATTATCCAGAGAGCTACTGCATCTTTTAAAATATCACTAATCCATATATGAATATTACTTACAAGTGTCAGCTTCCTGTGATATTTTGTTAATGTTTTACAGACCATCCAGCGAACCATATAAACATTAAAACATTTGGAAAGAAAAAGGACATTAGAGGCCGCGTGAAGCTTTTAAATTAAATCATACATTGTATTGTTATTATACAACAAAGACACACATATTATACATCTCAGTAAAGATAAATGAATGTAGAGTTAGTATATGAAATACTTTTAGTGATATTCTACATATAGTAATCAGTGATGAGTAATAATATAGACCACTTTCAAGAAAAAAATAATTTTAGTCTATTAAAAATGTATTTACCAACCCATGCAATAGACTGAAATATTATCCAGAGTGCTCTAGGGTCTTTTAAAATATCACTAATCCATATATGAATATTATTTACAAGTGTCAGCTTCCTGTGATATTTTGTTAATGTTTTACAGACCATCCAGCGAACCATATAAACATTATAGACATTTGGAAAGAAAAAGGACATTATAGGCCGCGTGACGCTTTTAAATTAAATCATATATTGTATTGTTTTTATACAACAAAGACACACATATTATACATCACAGTAAAGATAAATGAATGTAGAATTAGAATATGAAGGATGTTAGTGATATTCTACATATTTTATAGACTACTTTTTAATAAAAACTCATTTTAGTGAATGAAAAATGTACTTACCAACCCATGCATAAAAACTGAAACATTATCCAGAGTGCTCCAGCATCTTTTAGAATAACACTAATCCATATATGAATATTATTTACAAGTGTCAGCTTCCTGTGATATTTTGTTAATGTTTTACAGACCATCCAGCAGACCGTACCATCATCATTAAAATAAAAAAAAAGATATTCAAGGCCGCGTGAACTTTTAAATTAAATCATATATTGTGTTGATATTACACAACAAAAGACACACAAATTATGTTTCACAGTAAAGATAAATATATTTAGAATTATAATATTGGGGCTTTTAAGTGCTATTCTTCATATTATATTCAATTATCAGTAATAATGTAAACAATTTTTATTTTTAATTCATTTTAGTGAATGAAAAATGTACCCACCAACCCATGCATAAAGACTGAAATATTATCCAAAGTGCTCCATGGTTTTTTTTAAATAACACTAATCCATATATGAATATTAATTACAAGTTTCAGCTTCCTGTGATATTTTGTTAATGTTTTACAGACCATCCAGCAGACCGTACCATCATCATTAAAATAAAAAAAAAAGATATTCAAGGCCGCGTGAACTAATCATACATGCCACACTTAAAGGTTTACCCATAATCTGTACGGGGTGTTTGCGTTTTCAGATGTGTACGGGCCGTACACGGGTCTGTACGGGTTTTTTCGCCTAATTATTAACCCTTTCAGCACCATTATGACGTACGCCATACGGCATAAATCTTGACAATTTTTGTCGCTGTGCCGTACCGAGTACGTCACGGAAGTAGTGCGATACCTCGTTCCCATACACCTATAAAACGTACGTCCTATTTTAAAAGCACCAGAACTCTTCTGTTTACAATCGTATCGGCAATTGCTGGGCATAATCGGATTCAGCATTGAAAAATCTGGCCACTAAGCTTGAAACGAACAAAATATTTTACTGCTAGCGAATACGGTAGAACTGATAATAGTGATTTTACAAAAGCGAAAGCTACAAACATGGACGCTGCCATACCGCCGAATCATAAACATTTTGTGGAAAAAGAGCACGAAAATTCTTGTTTGAGTTGAATTTATTCAACTTGAATGATTCTGACAACTCTTTTTACTGAGATTCTGGTAATCTTTACCTTTATTGCCGTCGAGTATGTTTAATATTTGTATTTTCGTACCATTTAGAGTTAAGGTTGAGGTTAGGTTTACGGTAGAAAGTGCGTAAGAAATGTAAATTTGAATAATAATACAAAACAAATTATGGGTAGGCCTAATATCGGAATGACGGTCGCCGAATGCTCTGCATGTATTTTCGTACCATTTAGAGTTAGGATTAGGGTTACAGTTGGGGTTAGGGTTAACCCGAAATCTAAATGGTACGAAAATACATGCGGAGCATTCGGCGACCGTCATTCCGATATGACCAAATTATGAAACTGAAAAAAAACCCACAAAAGCAAGGCAAATTTGCATCTTAACCAGGTCAGAGAAAAGTTTATTTGGAGTTACTTCTCTTCTTAGTTTTAATTTCGTTTCTTTAAAAAACAATGTGATTTTGCCTTGGGTGATCATCATTACGGTCATCCAATGATTTATATTTATTAAATAATTAATTACTATCAATGTTTGATTGACACTAAAATTCGTATGGGTATAACGGCTATTCCAATTTTTGAAGTTCGGTAGAGAATATATAATATTGCGCCAGTTTATATTTTCATTGCTAGCTTTAATATATATATATATATATATATATATATATATATATATATATATATATATATATATATATATATATATATATATATATATATATATATATATATTTGATTTAAGATTCCTAAACCTAACCCATAACGCTTATTACTGGTCTCTTTAGATCTATACTTTTATAAGGCACTATAGAACACACACCAAACTGTTCTTCATTTCCACCATAAATTGTATTAATTTTTTTTGCAGAAATAGACTAAATGATGATACAGTCACAGCTTTTCTACAATACCGGTACAAAATAAATTCTAACTCTTGTTGTTTAGGTTTTAAAGCAAGTGAAGACATGCTTAAAAAGGCAAAGGGCGCATGTCACTATGATGGTGCAGAACCATCTAATTGAATATATTTGTACATTAATTAACTCTATTGTTACGTTTTTCAGTCTGTACAGGTTTTGCGGGTCTCTGTACAGGGTTTTTGGATTTGTTGTACAGGTTTTTCATGTCTGAGGTGTGGCATGTATGGAACTTTTAAATTAAATCATATGTTGTGTTGATTTTACACAACAAAAGACACACAAATTATGTTTCACAGTAAAGATAAATATATTTAGAATTATAATATTGGGGGCTTTTAAGTGCTATTCTTCATATTATATTCAATTATCAGTAATAATGTAAACAATTTTTATTTTTAATTCATTTTAGTGAATGAAAAATGTACTCACCAACCCATGCATAAAGACTGAAATATTATCCAAAGTGCTCCATGGTTTTTTTTTAAATAACACTAATCCATATATGAATATTAATTACAAGTGTCAGCTTTCTGTGATGTTTTGTTAATGTTTTACAGACCATCCAGCAGACCGTACCATCATCATTAAAATAAAAAAGAAGATATTCAAGGCCGCGTGAACTTTTAAATTAAATCATATATTGTGTTCTCTCCACATGTAAGCCTACCTTGCCGTGGTTGGAGAGCTTGAGCGTCCCAATGATCCCGGGAGCTATGCCGGCGGGAGTTTTACTCCTGGCAGGGTCACCCAAGCCGGACAGGTCCTGGGTGAGGGGGCCAGACTAAATGGGCTGAGGAGTGGGTGGAACCCTATAGGTGTAGATGCAGAACCCACCGGCGAGTGGTACATGCTCTGGTCTGCACCAATCCACCCCCACTTCATGGGTTAAATGCTTTTTTGCCTCATTCTTCACTGTTTGTCGTCTATAGGGAGTAGTTTGGGACCCCATACAGTGTAGGCGCAGTGCCCACCGGCGAGTGGACCATACTCTGGCCAGCATCAACCCAAACCCCAGGCATGGGTTAAAATCCCGGGTAGATGAAGCTCGTAAGCCTTGGAAGGCAGTTCGTCTAGGAGAAGGAAAACTCTGATCTCAAACCACCTGCTGCCTTGCAGGTAGGCTGGGGACAGTCAAGAGCTAAGGAACGCAACCCTACAGAAACGCTTGTTGAAATCGGATGCACTGGGCTACATGCTCAACGAAACAGTGCAACGTACTTCGCCTAATGAAGATGTCACGAATACAATTTAAGCGTTGTGGTGCTCGTCCTGTGGAGTCCCGCCAGGCGGCGAGAGTGCCGGACCCCCACCTCGAAGGGGTCCAACCAATACTACTGGTGGTCACCTTCCCCTGAATTGTGGAGTCAAGGTACAGAGGGAAAGGGCAAAAGCTATTGACCAAACACCAAGAACACTCAACATTCTGCAGTGGAATGCAGAAGGAGTTCTGAACAAAAAAGTCCCCCTAAAAAACCGCCTTTATGAGGATCAAATAGATGTGGCTTGCATCCAAGAAACGCATCTCAACAGCAACCACAGATTCTCAATAAGAGGATACCAGGCTTTCCGACTCGATCGAGAAGGACACAAAGGAGGTGTGCTATTACTTACCCGAAACTCAATACCAAGTAGCGAGGTATCTGTGAACTTCAACGACCAATCGGAAATTTTAGGGGTTGACATTAAAATAAAGGACACGAACATGCGTATCTACAATTTGTATGGCCCACCGAGCAAAGACCTGTCACTTGAAAGTATGGAAATAAAGAGCTCAAACTGCATTGTGGTCGGAGACTTCAACAGCCACTCGGAAAGATGGGGATATCTGGATACAGACAGTAGAGGAGAGGAAGTGGAGGACTGGGAGATAGACACAAATCTTCACCTTATCAACAGGCCAGATGATAAACCCAGTTTCTACTCTAGAAGATGGCACACCACTTCCACTCCAGACCTAGCTTTTGCCACAGGGGACATATTTCACAAAATTGACCGACAGGTACTTGGCCAGCTAGCAGGCAGCGACCACAGACCAATAAAGCTAGTGGTTAATATGGAGTATGTTCCCCATGAAGTGAAACCATTGCCCCGATGGAATTACAAAAGAGCTGACTGGGACAGTTTTGCAGTGCTGACTGACAGCCTTTGCGAAACCATCAACACACGAAACAACAGCATGAAAAATATGGTTGAAAGCTTTAATAGAGCAATACTTCAAGCAGCTATTGAG
Source organism: Oreohelix idahoensis (assembly GCA_024509875.1). Classification (NCBI taxonomy): domain Eukaryota; kingdom Metazoa; phylum Mollusca; class Gastropoda; order Stylommatophora; family Oreohelicidae; genus Oreohelix; species Oreohelix idahoensis. The sequence continues at coordinate 329,073 of JAMPIV010009326.1, read as the reverse complement.
ACTATTCCGAGAGGGGCAAGAAAAAACTATAAACCATACTGGAATGAAGATCTGCAAAAACTTGAAGATGAGGTAGCACAAGCCAGAGACAAGGCAGAAACAGAACAAACAACTGAGGCAAACATCTTGCTCAAAGCAACCGCTGCAAAGTACAGAAGAACATTAAACCAAACAACACGAGACTGCTGGAAGCAAACAACAGAAAATCTCAACCTAGATAAAGAAGGGAACAAGCTGTGGAAACTAGTTAGAGCTTTGAACAACGAAGAACCTTACAAAAATCACATCACAATCAAACAAGGTGAAAATATGCTCTCGGGGAAAAAAGCTGCAAATGCACTCATGGAACACTATGCTGGTGCAAACCACATTGATGTCCCTATAGACAGAAGAAAGGCCATCATTGATGAACAAAGGAATCATGATAACAAAAAGCTTGCACCAGAAGAACACATGATGGCAAAGTTAACAATGCAAGAATTAGAAGAAGCAATGAGGGCGCTAAAGAAAAAGAAGTCACCCGGAAAAGATGGGATAACCAATGAAATGCTAACAGGCCTAGGAACAAAGGCAAAAAAGAAGCTTCTGGCCATCCTAAACTGCAGCTGGAAAAGAGGAATAGTACCACAGGCATGGAAAGATGCCATACTGATTCCAATACCTAAGAAAGACAAAGTTCAGACAGAACCAAATGGCTACAGACCTATCAGTCTACTTAGTTGTGTTGGAAAATTGATGGAGCGCATAATAAATACTCGACTTATGTGGCATCTAGAAGAAAAACATCTCTTAGCCCCACAGCAAGCAGGATTCAGGAAACACAGATCCACTGAAGACCAGATCACTTATATAACTCAGAAAATTGAGGATGCTTTCCAAGAAAAAAAGCACACACTGGTGGTTTGGGTGGACCTAGAAAAAGCATTTGACAAAGTGTGGAAAGATGGACTGAAAGTCAAGCTGCAAAGAAGTGAAGTGTGTGGGAGAATGTTCAAATGGATCAGCCACTATCTTGAAAATAGAACGGCCAGAGTCCAACTACAAGGACAGACCAGTAGGAAGATGGTATTGGAGCAGGGTGTTCCCCAAGGGGGAGTCCTGTCACCCACATTGTTCCTCACATATATAAATGACATATCAGAGAATATTCCAAGAAGAATCCACAATGCCTCCTTTGCAGACGACTTAGCCCTGTGGATCTCAGAGGAATATATCTCTACGGCAAGCATTCGGATGCAGCAAGCCCTAACATCACTGGAGGAGTGGGCCAAGGCATGGCTAGTAAAGATAAATGAGGAGAAAACATCATTCACAGTGTTTTCTCTCTCTAACAAACCACAGATCTCCAAATTGGTGCTAAATGGGGAAAATCTACATCTGGATGAAAACCCAAACTACCTAGGCATTACCTTTGATCGCCGCTTGACTTGGAAAACCCAGATTGAGAAAAACAGGACAAGAGCAAGGCAGAGAATGGCAATCATGAAAAAACTTGCTGGCACGGTTTGGGGAGCAGACGAGAGAGTACTAAAGAATCTATATACTGGGCGAGTGAGACCAGTCTTAGAATATGGCATTGCAGCATGGTCAACAGCCGCTAAGTCGAACTTTGACAAAATAAACAGAACCCAAAACCAAGCAATGAGAATCATAACTGGGGGCATGAAATCAACACCAATAAAAGAGTTGGAAAAGATTACTCACCTCCAGCCTATGGAGGATAGAAGAGATAGCAGAGCCCAGCAACAAGCCGAGAAATTCAGGAGGCTGATAGATCACCCAATGCACCAGAGAATAAATGGACTTGGAAGGGGAAGACTGAAGCGAAGCAACTTTGTAGAGACAGTAAAAACAAAGATGAGAGCAGACCCCATAAATGCAATATCAACAGCTACGCCAATATGTACTGCACACAAGCTACCAATTTGGAAACAACAGTGCTTCCCTGAAATAATAGAAAATGTTCCTGGTATTGAGAGAAAGAACAGTCAAACTGAAACAGAAAGGAGAGTCCTAACCACAAAATATATAGAGAAACATTACCCAAGCAACACCTGGATCCATGCGTACACAGATGGATCAGCAACTAATGCAACAGAAGATGGGGGTGGAGGAGTCTTCCTGAGCTTAAGCAATGGCACACAAAAAAAGATAGCAGTCGCAACAGGGAAATTTTCAACTAACTTCAGAGCAGAGGCAGAGGCCATAAAAACTGCATCAGAAATTCTAATGACAGAAAAAAGCTCAGAGAGACCAGTAGTTATCTTCTCAGATGCGCTGTCAGTGATTACAACACTGAAAAGTCAAATAAATGCTGAACTGGATGACCTAAGAGTAACACTTCACAGACTATGTCAGCAATACAAAAGAGTTGTGATACAGTGGATCCCTTCTCACTGCAACATCCCTGGAAATGAAGAGGCTGACAGATTGGCAAAGGAAGGGGGAAAACTTCCTCAGCTGGACACAAATATAACCTATGAGGAGTCCAAGAGTTTTATCAAGCGCAGATACAGGCACAAGTGGGAAGAAGAGCATCCAGGCCACACAAAAAATGATCCGTATTACCAGCTCAGCAGAAGTGAACAAGTGGTAATCTTCAGACTTCGCACTGGTCATAACAGATTGAGATACCATCTGTTCAACAAATTAAAGATAGGAACTACGGATGAGTGTGACTGAGGCACTGGTAAAATGACTGCCGAACACCTGCTTCAGAGGTGCCCAACATATGAGGAGCGGAGAAGACGCATATGGCCATCACCAGTACCATTCCTGGAGAAGATCTACGGAGATATCAACAGCCTCAGGCTGACCACCGCTTTCTTTGAACTTATTCAAGTTGACATCTGAGGGTGAACGAAGAAGAAGAAGAAGAATATATTGTGTTGATATTACACAACAAAAGACACACAAATTATGTTTCACAGTAAAGATAAATATATTTAGAATTATAATATTGGGGCTTTTAAGTGCTATTCTTCATATTATATTCAATTATCAGTAATAATGTAAACAATTTTTATTTTTAATTCATTTTAGTGAATGAAAAATGTACCCACCAACCCATGCATAAAGACTGAAATATTATCCAAAGTGCTCCATGGTTTTTTATAAATAACACTAATCCATATATGAATATTAATTACAAGTGTCAGCTTTCTGTGATGTTTTGTTAATGTCATCAGTAAACAATGTCCTATAGCAGTCAAAAGGAGTTGATGCCTCACTAAGACCTAAGTCATCGTGTACTCCTGGGTTGCGACCATATTTGGGAAGAAATCTGAATGCGTTTTGGGTCTCTGTAATACTGATGTTTGGTACTGAAATCCATTCATTACTAATTGCCCCTTGGTACTAATGCTTTTCCCCCTTTTTGTCGATGATTTGGTCAAAACTTTTTGTCGTTTTGTAGCACTAGGGCCTGGCTGTGACCACGCCCCCTCCTCATTAGAACTAGCTTCTTCGTTAAGTTCAAATTCAAAATCATCATTTTCACTTTAGAAATCATCATTCTCGATAAACTTGTCAAAGATACACAGTTCCCTAGCTTTTTCTACAGATAAAAAAGACCTACGTTTTGATAAACATGATGTGGTTGGTTCGCTAGACATTGTCTGTATAAACAACAATAATCGCCGATCGAAAGCTGACAGATTTACCGTTTTTTCACAGTGAAATTAGCTAGAACAAGCGTGTTTCCGAATCACAACTCAAAGATAGCGCTCTTCTGAATAAAAAAAATAGTAACTTCCGTTATGTTAAAATACCAAATTACGAAAATACGGAACACATTTCACGGAACACAAAAGTGACGTTGCCATCGTCAATTTGGCTTCTAGGGGTTTTGCGGATGTACGCTACCAGTGTCGTTTTGGCCTCTTGTAGAAGAATAACTCCACGATCAGTGTTCACTGTAAACAGTAGTAAATGTTTCTAGTCCTTTAAAACTTCTGGTTGCAAAAAGAACTGTTACCAGTTATAACTGATGACGATGATAGATCCTATCGACTGACTCTGGTGTGAGTGTCGATTTTGAAACAGTGTAACGTGCTGGATAAATCCGAGAATACATCTGTCAAACATTAGATGATACTGTTATCTTTGGTTACACCACACTGGGCTGATAAAAATGGAATAAATATCTGGGTAGTTTTCAGTCCAGTTTACTTTACTTTAAAATGTTAATTTTTGCCTCTTTGGCCGGTCCTGTTCACAGCTGAACTTGGGGACACTTGCGCCACGTAGAAGACAGCATTAATCACTCAGTAGATGAAGAAAAGGACCACAATAGCCCAAAAAGTAGAACCAAAGTAGAAAACCGCAGGTAGCCGTTTGATCACGTCTAATCTGTTAGAAATAGATCAACATTTATGAAAAACATGCTACTTTTCTATGCCTATACCTATACACAAGGAAGGGGACGAGACGGACTCCCATCCTGTTATTCAGTCCTGGTTAACGCTAAAAGGTACCCGGTGTCGCGCGTCGCTTATCGAGCACAGGTTTTGGTTAAGGCATGCAGCCTTTCCCCCGCCCGCTCCGGTCAGCGATCAGCGCACAATGTCTATTATGATTTAATTCTCCCTACGCGTACTTAACAAATATCGCCTGTTGTTAATAGCTATTAGATTTTCGGCGTCTGGTATAACTAACATTCACTTACTACGATTACACAAAATGGAATAAAGGTGAATCGTATCTGTCACTATAGTCACACTTTAGAAAATGTCTGTCACTAAGCCGTATCTTCTTGTGTATAGAGCGGGTGGTTAAATTATCATTAAAACTGAACTATCTGGAATAAAATAGCTACGCGTTGTGTATTTCACTAGTTTTTAATGCTAAAATCACAGTGAATTATAATGGTAACGTATCACATTAACACGCTTAAGCACAAATTTATATTACCAGAAAAAAAAACTGAATAAGATCCCCACGAAATCTATTAACACAACTGCCACAGTGGTTCTAGAATAACGTGCTTAGATTATCCGAAATTTCTGAGCGATGACTGATAAAGATTTGAGAAAGACGCTGTTTATATAGGATCCAGTTGTACTGATCTCTAGAAGATGTGAATTCTCACACTCTGCTTCCCAGCCGAGAAATCTGAAACTACGTTTCCCCGATCAAGGGTTTAACGGTCGCTTCTGTCGGCCGTTGCTAACGACAATAAAGCTTAGTCTGTATAGCGGGCTTTTCCCCGAGATTTCTGTTAGCTTCTGAGATCAAAGAATTTATCTCCCCCTGGGTGTATAAACATCAAACGATTAGCTCCCTTATTGAGAGAATCTTCAAAAGGCCATTAACTGATTCCACGTGCGATTTTCTCGTCATCGTAATACTGACAGCTCAGCTCGCGTGAGGAACTTGCGTAAACGAACGTGGTTCGCTCCCTGCTAGAAATGTCAGGTTGCGAAGGTTGGCAAACAAGCTCGTTTGTTTACAAACTCAAGAAAAAGAGTCGTGGCTAAAAGAATGAGTAATGCATTCTGTCAAACGTTTGACTTTGCGAACGAATCCTAGAACTACGACTTGGTCACGGAAGGCTGTAGGAATATAGTAGGCGTCATTCCCATTGTATGTCACAGTTCGTCCGGGCTTTGAAGATGTGAAACCCTTTCATATCTCCTTTATGGAACTAAGACTACTGTCATCCTTAGCTATCGGATGATTGCTATCCTCTTTTGCACCATCCTCCTCCATACTCCAATTTCGACTCATAAAATCCGCTCCAACATTCTCCTTTCCTGGTATATATGGTACTTTGAATGAGTCCACGCTTAATAATAGAGCCCAACGCATAATCATTGCATTAAATTCCTTATTGGCACCTAGGAATGCCAATGGAGCATGATCAGTTTGTACCGTGAATAAAACGCCATATAGATATTCATGGTGCTTCCTGATTCCATTCACGAAAACCAAACATTCTCTCTCCACGGTCGAATAATTCCTTATGCTGTATTTAGTTTTCGACTGCCGTATGCAACTGGAAAAAAAACAGATTTGGATTGTTGTCATCTGCCTGAAGTAATGTGGACCCAATTCCCTTGTCCGCTGGCATCTACCCGCAAAACAAAAGGTTTTTAAGGTCAGGTAACCTTAAAATGGGGTATTTGGACAGTTGTTCCTTCAGAGTGACGTAAGCGCGTTCACACTCTGCGGTCCAAAAAACCTTATCGGGTTTTCCCTTCTTTGTGAGGTCAGTAAGAGGTGCTTGTCAGGCCATTGAAGTTTTTAATAAACTTTTGGTAGTACGCATACAGTGACAGGAACGAACGAGTGTCTTTCTTTGTTTTAGGCCTCTTTGCTGCACGTATTTTCTCGTTGTTTTTGGCAACGGGCCACATACAACCTTGAGAAATAGTATGACCTAGTAAGTCAAGCTTTTCAAAGCCGATCAAACATTTGCTAGGTCAGGCGGTGAGGCCAGCTTCCTTTAGTCTCCTGAGGAGCATAGCGACTGTAGCAGTATGTTCTTCGTAGTTATCCGTTGCAATAAGTATGTCGTCCATGAAATGATGTATGTTTGGTGTAAAGGGCAATTTTTACTATCTTGCAATATAATACATTTATATTCTTATTATGTTCGCAAATATTTTGGAAGCAAAGTATTTCCTTTTTTAAGTGCTTAAGGAGAAGTCATTTTTGGGTTGCTTCCCTTGAAAATAGTCCGTCATCTTCGATCGGACTCCGCAGACGACTCTAGGCCTACTGTGATTTATTCTTTGGCTGGGTAGGAATAGATTGTTCTTGCTTCAGTATATCTATGGCCTGAATTTATACGTAGTGTTTGTATGAGTAGGACGAGTCTGTCTTATATATGGATATCTTTGCATTTCTAAGTCGAACTAATTTGGTTGTCGCTAGAAAAGGTCAAAGGCTATGCAGCGGAAGTATCGCTAGCAAGGGGTGTGATTCATGGCTGTCATCCTGTGAGGATGCCGAGTTTTGTTGTAGCAGGCTTTTTGCCGAAATAGTGATCTATATATGGATGGGGAAAAGTGATAGTCATTTAGACATGTTGTATGTACTTTACCCCAGTGTTTATTCTCTTTTGCCAAGGAATGGCAAAGTTATATTTCGCATAAAAAGGTAAAACCACAATTTATTATGAACTTGGGCTTCGCCATCGTTGTTGATAAGCAGATGCACAGTGGTACTTTTAAAAAGAATATCCATTCAAAGGAAGAAGACATTCCTATGTATCAGCACTGGATTGTATGATATTATTCAATTACCTCTATGAGAGAACCTATGAAGAAATGAGGACATTTAATGAATGACCAATTTTGGTCTATATTCTATAGTGAGTGAAGCTCACGAGAGAGAGAACAGCCATGTTGAAATTCATATACTTTGTATTTATCGAGTGAGAAAAAGGGATGCCTGTACTATCGCTCGATGAACCAAGAGATCACTGCTACATGTGAGAACCCATGTCTGGGATTCCTATATTATGAAATATATATATATTGAACTTTACGTGAAGGAATATTCGCTAGACGAGGTTAGGTCTAGGAGCCTTCCTATATATTGGTTATGGTCTGACGTGCCCAGTCAGTAAAGCCAGATGATTTACATGATGGAACGCTGAATGCTTATTTACGAATGCTCCATTATGATATTTGCCAAGCATGAATGCTAACTTAAGATGATATTCCTGTGATCAACATTATGCTGTCTATGTCGACATTTGTTCCTGTAACCATACACGTACTGTCCAAGTGTGCGTCCCATTAAATGTTATAAAAAGACCACCGTAGTTCCAGTACTTCTTGAATTCGAACAGTGTGAGTATGAGTGATGTACTACCAACCTGTCAACTCTATCGAATCATTCTACCATTCGCGTACTGACATTCAGATACACACTCATTGTTTACACTCACATTCTTGTCGGAGCCTCATCACGTTCCAGGACAAGATGACCTGTATGACCAAAACTGTGCTGGGTTTGATGAGTTGACAATCGTTACACTTTACTACACCAGTCCCAACATCTACATTTATCCACTGGTGGACATTCACATCATTTAGCAAATAAAGCATGATTCAACAACTAGTAGCCAGTATGAGTTAACAACTAAACAGAGTTTAACAACTGGTGTGCCAGCTTCCTGGGTCAACCTGCACAGTGACCATATTGAGAAGTAAACTACTGAGACCAGACGTTCCTTGGGGTCTGTTACGACACACAAATACATCAACAGTACAACTCTACAGTGATGTCAGCGTGACCTGTCCTGTCGAGAGTATGCAGTAACTAGGTCAGGGTTTGTTGACATTTGGTTCATTGGACATTTGCCATACAACTGACAGTGTTACACAGCAAGCTTGGTTGAAACATAGAACATTACACATCAGGACTGGAGAATATTTGACAGTGTTTGCGAAAGAAAATGTTATTGAACTGAGAAGTCCTACATTGATTGTTATCATTCAAATCAACGATGGAGCTTCTATTTCTGTGTTGAATTTAAAATAATTAGACCAGAAGTATTTGTTTAATAAAGTACCACAGTACTGTACTATTAGGCAGTGTAACTGAGCCTTCATTCCAACACATTCTTTCTGCAACACTCTATTTACATCATATTGCCATACTATTTATGCATTTATGTATTTATGTTTAAATATTTATATGTGATATTTGTTTGTATCCAGCGGGTTGTTGTTTCGGTTGGGCGGTGTCACACAGCAGAGTATCCCACGTAATAGAGGGTCTGATGTGTGCGTTTCTATAGGTGCAATTTTCTTGATTGAAAATTTGCTGCGACAGCTGTTGCTATTAGTGTTAGCTGTGAAGACTGTACTCATTGTTGTTTTTGTAATATTCCTCTGTTCTTTAGTTTGTTTTGATTTGTTTGTAATTTGTTGGTCTACCCTATTCTATCTTTCAGTTCTATTCTCAATTTATATTTATATACTGTGGCGTTATTTGTATTTGTTATCCTCTTGCGGTTTATCTTTTATTGTTTTTCCCATTTGATTTATTTCATTTCCGCAAATGTTTTCATGTTCTTCTGTATAACTGTTTTGTTTTGTGCCTGATCGACATACACTATTTAAAATATAGTTGATCATATAAATTGATGTACAAGAATCAACTGATAGTTAATTGCTATTACTAAAGGTACACAGTTGATGACATAAAACACTATTTCTGGTGCACTGCACTTATATTATAGAGTGAACCAGCAACTTATAGCTGTTATTATATAAGGATTTATACAAGACCTTTGTAAGGCTTGTTTCCCACAGTGATTGGGATAGTTAAGTACTATTTTTCCACAGGTTAAAAAGTTATCATACAAGGTCTTTGATTAAGACTAAGAAAGTGAATTTATTTACTTTTGCAAATTACTGATCTTATTAGACAAGATGTCTACATTAGATTATTTTATCACACAAGGCAGGGCTCTTGATAAGACTGGTCAGCAATTAGAAGAATGGGCAGTTGCTCAATATGACAAAGCATTAGCTGCAGAAGAGAGAAAACTTGCTGCTGCTGCTGAAGAAAGAAAAGCATTGATTGAAGAAAAGAAATTAGCAGCTGAGGAGAAAAGATTAGAAGCTGAGGAAAAAAAATTACAAAGAGAGGATGAACAAAAGAGATTGCAGATACAGACTGATGAAAAAAGATTCCTGATGGAAATGGAAAAAGAGAAAAGAAAAGATGAAGCTGCTGCAGAAGCTCAAGAGAAAAAAGCAATAAGAGAACATGAACACCAAAAAGAACTTTTAGCATTTGAGTTAGAAAAGTTAAAGTTAACAAACATAAGTAATGTTAATCAAGCATCTAGTGGTAATGGTAAACCCTTTACTTACAAGGTCAAGGTACCAGCGTTCAACCCTTCCAGTGATGACATAACATTCTGGCTAAATAGATTTGAACGCTCGTGTCGAGCACATAATGTGGACAAATCACAATATGCTAACCAGTTATCAGAAAATCTGAAAGGTGATTCTCTGACTAGTTTAAGTTTGGTTGAAGAGGCTGACAAAGATAACTATGATGTTATTAGGGCAGCCTTATTAAAGAAGTATCAGTTGTCTGAAGAGGGTTATCGGAAGTTGTTTAAGACAATGGTGCCTGAGGCAGGTGTAGAATTCTCAGAATTCATTGCAAGGACACGTCTTACATTTGATCGTTGGATTGAGCTATCCAAAACAGAAAAGACTTATGAAGCCCTTATGGACTTGATACTCAGAGACAAGATTATGTCAAGTATAAATAAACCTTTCCTCGAATTCTTACATGAGCGTAAACCTAAGTCTCTAAAAGAAATGGAACAGTATTGTACCCAATACGTCACTGCACATCCGGACGTAGCTATTAGCAACAGTAAGGTTAAAGAAGGTATGCCAGTTGCTTCTGCAACACCATACAACCCTAATCACTCTCACAAATTCCAAGGACCTCAAAATAGGTTTAATAAAAAAGGTAACTATTACAGTTATCAGAACCAAGGTAACCAATCATTTCAGGGTTCTTCTTCGAATACCTGGAGAAGAGCTGACAGCCCTCGATTCAGGGGTGGTCATAATTACAGGAACTTTCGCAAAGGAAGTCATTCTAGAAACTATCCAAGTTTTCCTTCATGGAGACAACAGGATCATAATTACCGAGATACTCATTATAATGAATATGATGATAGTAACCAAAGGAGCTATGATTCAAACCCGAGTAGGGGTTATAATAGTGGAAACAATGATAAGTACAGAGGCAATAATAACAGAGGTAGAGCACAATTCAAAAAACATAAAGCTCATTACCAGGCGAACTCTGCACAGCAAGAGTCCCACGAAGCCTATAAACAAAATAAAGATAATGATGACTCTAATAATATGGCATGTGCCGCTTTTGATTTTGGGAGAGCATCTCAGTGCCCCCAATGCAAAACATTATTTGAGCCAACCACAGTGTCTACTTTAAGCTGTGGCCATCCTCTTCCCGCTCTTCCTGCGTCAATCGCGCATGATGGGAGAGGTTCTCTTGTCTTACACAAAGGTTTAGTAAATGACAATCAAGTCTCAGTACTTTTTGATTCTGGATGCACAACTATTGGGGTTAGGCAGTCACTCATAGATCCTTCTCATTCTACAGGCAAAGTAGTCAAATGCGTAACATTTGGCGGCACCATAGAGAAATACTCTACCGCTATCATTAGGATTGCTACTCCTTTCTTCACAGGAGATGTACACGCATGTCTTTTGCCGAATCCGATCGCTGATCTTATCATCGGTCGCATTCACGGAGTCAAAGAATGCACTCCGGAGCAAATTTCCGTTTGGGAAAATCAAAATATGCAATCTGCTAATGCAGTAGTCACTAGAGCTCAAGCTCTCAATATGCCTGAAACTTCATCTGTTGAAGATAATGAAGTGCATAACCAAGATGATCCCTTGGTAATTTCTCGTGACTCGTTTATAAAACAACAAGAAGAAGATCCGACTCTTAAGAAATTCTTCACTCTTGTAACGAAAGGTGATCCGAATAAAGATTCAAATTGTAAATCTTGGATTACAATGAAGAATGGCGTACTTGTACGTATGGTGCAAGACTCCACTAAGTCAAGTCATTCTCAGATTCTTGTACCCAAGAATTTGAGAGTTAAGATCTTACAACATGCACACGACTCTCAGTGTGCTGGTCACATGGGTTTTTCCCGTACAAAGTCAAGAGTTCTTGCGGCTTTCTTTTGGCCTTTTGTGAACAAGGACATACGGATCTATTGTCGATCCTGTAAAGTATGTCAAGAAGTCAAATCCAAAGGTCCTCGTCATGCTGCGCCTATTCAGGCTGCAGATATTCCTATTCGTCCATTCCAGAAAATGGCGATAGACATCATTGGTCCATTCAAGATCAAATCTGCTAGAGGACATCAGTTTATCTTAACGTGTGTAGACATGTGCACACGTTGGCCAGAGGCTATCCCTCTAAAGAGCATTACTACCGCTGACATTGCAGATGCTCTTTGGCTTATATTTTCTCGGCTGGGATTCCCCGGAGAAATATTATCAGATCATGGCACCCAACTGATATCGGATACCATGTCTCAAGTAATGTCTACTCTACAGATAGAGAGATCTTTGAGTAGCATCTATCATCCTATGTCCAATGGGATGGTCGAGCGACTAAATAGAACACTTAAGAACTTATTAGGGAAGATAACTGAGGATCATCCTCAAGATTGGGATAGGGTTTTACCCGCGGCCCTCTTCGCGTACAGAGAGGTCCCCAATGAACATACAGGGTTTTCTCCCTTTGAACTTGTCTTTGGCGCGCGACCGCGCGGCCCAATGTCTTTGCTGCATGATCTTATAACAGCTGACAATATTGACGATGACACAAAATCTTCTTACGAGTATGTCATCGCGCTGAGACAAAAGATTATCGAAGCATGCAAATTGGCAACGTCCTCTTCTGAATTTGCTAAGCAGAAGGCAAGACAATTTGCTAATAAGAAGAGAACTTTACGACAACTTTGTCCTGGTGACAAAGCATTTGTTTTGCTACCTTGTCGTGAAAATAGACTCCTTATTAGTTGGAAAGGTCCGTACGATATAATATCGAAAATTTCAGATGTTGACTACATCGTCGATATTAACGGGAAGCATAAAACCTTCCACATCAATATGCTTACGGAGTTCCATGAACGTCCTGACTATCTACAGCCTATTTTCCAGGCAACGGACGATTCTCATGTCAAACATGGTCATTACTCATCACTGTCTGTAATACAGGATGAGGAAACAAGTTTTTCGGATGTTAATCTTCCGCTTCCAATGATCCCACTTCATTCTAGTGAATCATGGAAAGACGTTACTGTTTCTCCTGATTTGTCTCTAGGAGAACGGCGACAAGTTTCGTCTATGTTACAAACATTTCAGGATGTCCTCACTGACATCCCTGGACAAACTCATGTCATTGAGCATGACATTGTTCTAACTGAACATACTCCAATTAGGGTTAGGCCTTATCCTATCCCTATACATTTCCAAACACAGGTTGAAAAGGAGTTGGATGAAATGATAGATTTACAAATAATCGAACCATCCACTTCTGCATATTCTTCGCCGATGGTTATTGTTCGAAAAAAAGACAATAACATACGTCTTTGCGTTGACTATCGCAAATTGAATCAAGTTACGAAGTTCGATGCTGAACCTATGCCTTTACTAGAAGAGTTACTTACTCGTCTTTCTAAATCGCATTTTTTCACTAAACTTGATTTGTCTAAAGGATATTGGCAAGTTCCATTATCCGAACGCGCCAAACCTCTTACCGCTTTCTCTACTCCCAGAGGCCTTTTCCAATGGAATTTTATGCCTTTCGGCCTTATGAACGCACCAGCTACATTTGTACGCATGATGCGTCGAATCCTATCGTATCGGTCAGATGTCATTGCTTATCTAGACGACATCTGTCTTTTCAGCGATACTTGGGAAGATCACTATTCAGGGTTAGTTGAATTATTATCAACTCTGCGTGAGTATAACCTGACAGCAAAACCATCTAAAGCTTGTATTGGCTTTAGCGAAATTGCTTTCTTAGGCCATCGAGTAGGTCACGGTTTCTTGAAGACAGAAGACCATAATATCACTAAGATACTTAACATCTCTATCCCTAGGACTAAAAAGCAAGTGCGAAGTCTTTTAGGTCTCATACAATTTTATGGACGTTTCATTCCGAATCTGTCCTCTATCATGGCACCTCTCTCTACACTATTAAAGAAAGGGTCGCCTAACATGGTTCACTGGTCTCATGAATGCCAATCTTCACTAGAGAAGATCAAAACTATGTTTTCATCACCACCTATTTTAGTGTTACCTACAACAGATAAGACATTTGTTCTTCGTAGTGACGCTTCATCCACTGGGATTGGAGCGGCACTAATGCAAGAGTACTCTGGAACTCTGCATCCTGTAATGTATATATCCAGAAAACTTAATGCTGCAGAAAGGAATTACTCGGTTTTAGACCGTGAATTATTGGCAATGGTTTGGTCAATTCTCAAACTCCAAAGATTCCTTCTGGGCGCGCATTTCGTAGTGGAAACTGACCAAAAAGCTCTTACGGCTATCCAAAGTAAGAACTTGAAGAGCTCGAGATCAACTCGATACGCAATCGCTCTTCAACCTTTTCATTTTTCGGTACGAGCTATCCGTGGTTCAGAAAATGTGATGGCGGACATTCTGTCCAGATGCCCACATGATGCCACTTAACTGTTAAATATTGGATCTTTTTAATATGTATAACTTTACAACAGTTATTTTTTGTTTCTTTACTAAGATACACATTTGTAATTTAATAATAGAATGATGGTATCGCTACTTAGCGGTTTATTGATGTTAATTCACCGCTGTTCTTTGATGATTGTTTCTTCATAAATCATAAATTTAAGATTATAGTGTGAATTTTTGGTATGCATTGTATAATTACCAGAATTGTATTATACGTACATCACACCTTCCTGGAAACATTTATTCGTAGGGAAACAATTTCTCTCAGATTTTGAGATATATATTCTCACCAGTCATATTAGGAATTATAGTTATTCCTGATATTTTCATCTGCGCAGTATTCTTGCGTTGTGAGCCTATTCTACGGTGCTCCTAGATGTATTTAAAAAAAAATTTTATTTTTTTTTTCCCGGGAGGTGTGGTAAGACTGTAAAGGGCAATTTTTACTATCTTGCAATATAATACATTTATATTCTTATTATGTTCGCAAATATTTTGTAAGCAAAGTATTTCCTTTTTAAGTGCTTAAGGAGAAGTCATTTTTGGGTTGCTTCCCTTGAAAATAGTCCGTCATCTTCGATCGGACTCCGCAGACGACTCTAGGCCTACTGCGATTTATTCTTTGGCTGGGTAGGAATAGATTGTTCTTGCTTCAGTATATCTATGGCCTGAATTTATACGTAGTGTTTGTATGAGTAGGACGAGTCTGTCTTATATATGGATATCTTTGCATTTCTAAGTCGAACTAATTTGGTTGTCGCTAGAAAAGGTCAAAGGCTATGCAGCGGAAGTATCGCTAGCAAGGGGTGTGATTCATGGCTGTCATCCTGTGAGGATGCCGAGTTTTGTTGTAGCAGGCTTTTTGCCGAAATAGTGATCTATATATGGATGGGGAAAAGTGATAGTCATATAGACATGTTGTATGTACTTTACCCCAGTGTTTATTCTCTTTTGCCAAGGAATGGCAAAGTTATATTTCGCATAAAAAGGTAAAACCACAATTTATTATGAACTTGGGCTTCGCCATCGTTGTTGATAAGCAGATGCACAGTGGTACTTTTAAAAAGAATATCCATTCAAAGGAAGAAGACATTCCTATGTATCAGCACTGGATTGTATGATATTATTCAATTACCTCTATGAGAGAACCTATGAAGAAATGAGGACATTTAATGAATGACCAATTTTGGTCTATATTCTATAGTGAGTGAAGCTCACGAGAGAGAGAACAGCCATGTTGAAATTCATATACTTTGTATTTATCGAGTGAGAAAAAGGGATGCCTGTACTATCGCTCGATGAACCAAGAGATCACTGCTACATGTGAGAACCCATGTCTGGGATTCCTATATTATGAAATATATATATATTGAACTTTACGTGAAGGAATATTCGCTAGACGAGGTTAGGTCTAGGAGCCTTCCTATATATTGGTTATGGTCTGACGTGCCCAGTCAGTAAAGCCAGATGATTTACATGATGGAACGCTGAATGCTTATTTACGAATGCTCCATTATGATATTTGCCAAGCATGAATGCTAACTTAAGATGATATTCCTGTGATCAACATTATGCTGTCTATGTCGACATTTGTTCCTGTAACCATACACGTACTGTCCAAGTGTGCGTCCCATTAAATGTTATAAAAAGACCACCGTAGTTCCAGTACTTCTTGAATTCGAACAGTGTGAGTATGAGTGATGTACTACCAACCTGTCAACTCTATCGAATCATTCTACCATTCGCGTACTGACATTCAGATACACACTCATTGTTTACACTCACATTCTTGTCGGAGCCTCATCACGTTCCAGGACAAGATGACCTGTATGACCAAAACTGTGCTGGGTTTGATGAGTTGACAATCGTTACACTTTGCTACACCAGTCCCAACATCTACATTTATCCACTGGTGGACATTCACATCATTTAGCAAATAAAGCATGATTCAACAACTAGTAGCCAGTATGAGTTAACAACTAAACAGAGTTTATCATTTGGACTTTGCAATGGTTCTGAAAGCTTTTTCATCATTCTGGTGAAGACTCTTGGTGCGTTGTGCAAACCGAAAGGCATAACATTGAAAGTATAATGTCCTTCACTGGTGCTAAAGGCTAATAACGGTTTAATTTCCTCCTTGACTGGTATTTGGTAATAAACTTTACTCAGGTCAATTTTGGAGAAAATTTTAGCCTTGCTAAGTTTGGTGAACAGTTGTAGCGAAAGGTTTTTCTGGTGTGATGATAGTGGTAGAGAAGAAGTAGAATCTCTCTCCAGAAAGTATGAAGTCCCAGTGCCAGAGAAGTGCGCTGGTATCACAATTGAGTTACGGCTGTGAATACTCTGAGCTGGACAATAGATTTACGCTTCAGAAGTATACTGCGCCACTTTCGCTATAGTAACCCTATGTGATAATATAATTAAATTAGAAAAAGTAACTCAAAATTTAAGTCAAATGAGTACAATTTCATAAATTATTTATGTACATCTATCTAGCCTTGTAATGAGAAATGGGTGTTGGAAGATGGTAAAATGTATGATTATTTATATTTACAAATTAAAATAAATAATAGTAAACAAATCTTGGATGAATCTTCCAACGAATTATAAAAGTCTGTCACGGTATATTTTTGATATATCTTGCTATCTAGTCTCTAGCTTTTATCATCATCAACATTCGCTTTAGAAACTGCTCACAGTGTTTGTTGAATGGGATACTGATAACGAGTGAAAGCCACCACTGATAACGAGTGAAAATGATAATGTCTGCTGAGATGCGTCTGTTATGTTTAGGGTCGTGTACTGGTCATCACTGAAGAAGGTTACTTCTGCACCATTGAATCAACCTGTCATGTTGACATTGAGTGGGAGTGTCAAGTAACGCGAATGGTGTAATGGTTCTGTGTAATGGACCACTTGATAATATTATTCACACACTCTTATGTAAGGCAATGACGACTTGAACTACAGCTGGCATTTCACACCGTTTAATAGGGACGCACACATCTGGACAGCACGGAACATAGTCATAGGAACATGTTGACATATATATCATTAGGCATTTGAACAGTAGATCATATTTCATGCAGCATTCAAATATGATGGACGATATAAGGAATCATTCAATGTTCTGGCAGACTATTGCCACATCCCCTAACTGACTGAACGCATCAGTGGGTGTGGGTGTGTAAACATATAAAGAGTTCACTGGCCGAACCTTTTCCTTGGCTAAGTTCTCCAGCGACATATATCACATATTTATGTAATAAAGTTAAACCACGATAGGGGTTTTCATATTAGTGAGATCTCCATATCACTGTCCGATAATAAGTTTGATAGATTGTTCTCATGACAGTGATCCATAATGATGACAAGAAAGCAAGATGGCTACCTTCCTGAGTTTTGCTCACTCACCCAGCAGAAGGATAATGATAAGCCAAAGTTAATTCACAATTTGAATATCAGTAATTTCCTAGAGTTTCCCTACAGTTCCACATTACTAAGGTTGTTACATGTAGACCTAAGCTCTGTTGGGAAACCTGTCATCTTCAACGGTATATCAACGACCAACGATGTTCGAAACACGAAGTCCATCTCGGTCTAACCACATAGAGATCATCAAAAAGAAGGGTCTGGTATTACCTGGAGTCCGAATTAATAACAAAGTGCATGAGGAGAATCTCTGACAAATAGACTCTTGCAGAGACACTAACTTCTCCTGGAAAAACATGCACAAATCACTTTTCAACCTTGAAAAGGACCAGCCCAAGAAAAACACACGCAGCCATATCAGGCGGCATTATCGAGACTCACTACGCATGCCTCGGAAAACGAATACCTGCCCCAGTGTTCGGCACAAAGAATATAGTCCGACCTAAACATACAAAGATATACAATATAAGACTGAATCTTCTTGTACTAGACAAGTAATACATATAAATTCAGGCCATAAACATATTGAACAAGATCAATCTATTTTCTGGCCCTAACAAATGAGAAATTACATAAATACGGTATTAATCCGCGCAATCAATATTCAAGGGGAGATCATCCACATAATCAAAAGTATAAATTAAATCATGGGTGATATAACTTTGACTGTAACAAAAGTAATCTCTTTTTTCATATCAATTAGTCATATCGTATTTTTGAAATCTGTGCGTAAAAAATATGTGCGCAACAGATTACCACACCCCCCCCCCCCCGGGAAAAAAAATGGTACTTTTTTTTTGAAATACATCTAGGAGCATCATACAACAGGCTCACAACGCACGAATAACAATGCGCAGTTGATAAGCATTCCAAACAAATGTAACGCCCAATGTGAGGCTATGTCGTCATATGGCACGACAAGTGAGAATATATCTCAGGATCTTAGAGAAAGTATTTCTCTAAGTATAAATATTTCCAGAGAGGTGTCACCAACGCATACTACAATACTGGCAATGCCACACCTTCTACACTAGTTTATCCAAAAATTTCATCTTAGGTATTTTAACATCATGGTTATCAAAGACGAAAAAACATCAAAAGACCAGCGGTGAATATACATCAATGAACCGCTAAGTAGTGATACAATCAATATATGATATATTACATATGTGTACATATTTTAGTATAGAAAAAAGTGTAGTAGAGTTAGATCTTTAAAAATATCAGGATCTAACGGTTAGATGGAATCATGTGGGCATCTAGATAAGATATCTGCCATCACATTTTCTGAACCACGGATAGCTCGCACCGAAAAATGAATAGGCTGAAGAGCAATCGCATATCGCGTTGATCTTGCGCTCTTCAGATTTTTACTGTGAATAGCCGTAAGAGCTTTTTGGTCAGTTTCCACAATGAAATGCGCGCCAAGAAGAAATCTTTGAAGTTTCAGGATTGACCAAACCATAGCCAATAACTCACGGTCTAGGACCGAGTAATTCTTCTCTGCGGCATTTAGTTTCCGAGAAATATACATCACAGGATGCAGAGTTCCGGAGTACTCTTGCATTAGTGCTGCTCCAATCCCTGTGGATGAAGCGTCACTACGAAGAATAAATGTCTTATCTTTAGTAGGTAACACTAAAATAGGTGAAGTAGAAAACATAGTTTTAACCTTATCCAAAGAGGATTGACATTCTTGAGTCCAATGGACTATATTAGGAGACCCTTTCTTTAGCAGGGAAGAAAGAGGTGCCATGATCGAAGACAGATTCGGAATGAATCGTCCATAAAATTGTATGAGACTCAAGAGACTTCGCACTTGCTTTTTAGTCTTAGGAATAGAAATGTTAAGTATCTTACTTGTATTATGGTCCTGTGTTTTTAAGAAACCATGACCAACACGGTGACCTAAGAAAGATATTTCGCTAAAACTAATACAAGCTTTAGATGGTTTTGCTGTCAGGTTATGCTCGCGTAAGATAGACAATAGTTCATTTAACCCGTTATAGTGATCTTCCCAAGTATCACTGAAAAGACAGATGTCATCAAGATATGCAATGACATCTGAGCGATGAGATAGGATTCGACGCATCATGCGTACGAATGTTGCAGGGGCGTTCATAAGGCCGAAAGGCATGAAATTCCATTGGAACAGACCCCTTGGTGTCGAAAAAGCAGTAAATGGTTTGGCGTGTTCGGATAGAGGAACTTGCCAATATCCCTTAGACAAATCAAGTTTAGTGAAGAAATGAGAATTCGATAGTCTAGTAAGTAGCTCTTCTAGTAAAGGCATAGGTTCAGCATCAAATTTCGTCACTTGGTTCAATTTGCGATAATCAACGCACAGACGTATGTTATTGTCTTTTTTCCGTACAATAACCATCGGCGAAGAATATGCTGATGTGGATGGTTCAATTATTTTCAGATCTATCATCTCATCCAACTCTTTCTCAACCTGAGCTTGAAAATGTATCGGGATAGGATACGGTCTGACTCTTATAGGATTATGGTCAGTAAGTATAATGTCATGTTCAATGACATCAGTTTGACCAGGGATGTCAGTAAGGACATCCTGAAATTGTTGTAACATAGTAGAAACTTGTTTCTTTTCTCCTAGAGATAACTCGGGAGAAACCGTAACATCTTTCCATGACTCATTAGAATGAAGTGGAATCATCGGAAAAGGGAGATTCACATCCGAGAAACTCGTTTCCTCATCCTGTATCACTGACAGCGATGAGTAATGTCCATGTGGGACTGGAGAATCGTCCGTTGCCTGGAAAACAGGTTGTAAATAATCCGGACGTTCATGGAATTCCATGAACATGTTGATGTGGAAGGTTTTATGCTTCCCGTCAATATCGACGATATAGTCAACATCGGAAACTTTTGATATTATATCGTACGGACCTTTCCAAGAAATAAGAAGTCTGTTTTCCCTACAAGGTAGCAAGACAAATGCTTTGTCACCCGGACAAAGTTGTCGCAAGCATCTCTTCTTATTGGCAAATTGCCTTGCCTTCTGTTTCGCAAATTCAGAAGAAGCAGTTGCCAATTTGCATGCTTCAATAATCTTGTGTCTAAGTGCAATGACATATTCGTAAGAGGATTTTGTGTCATCGACAATATTATCAGCAGTTATAAGGTCATGAAGTAATGACATAGGACCTCGCGGTTTCGCACCAAAAACAAGTTCAAAGGGAGAAAATCCTGTATGTTCGTTGGCGACCTCTCTGTATGCAAAGAGAGCCGCGGGTAAAACCCTGTCCCAATCCTGAGGATGATCTTCAGTTATCTTACCTAACAAGTTTTTAAGCGTTCTATTCAGACGTTCTACCATCCCATTAGACATAGGATGATAAATACTACTCAGAGATCTCTCTATCTTAAGAGTCGACATCACTTGAGACATGGTATCCGATATGAGTTGGGTACCATGGTCTGATAATATTTCTCCTGGGAATCCCAGACGAGAAAATATGAGCCAAAGAGCATCTGCAATATCGGCAGTAGTTATGCTCTTCAGAGGAATAGCCTCTGGCCAACGTGTGCACATATCCACACACGTCAAGATAAATTGGTGTCCTCTAGCAGACTTTGTCTTAAATGGACCGATGATGTCTATCGCCATTTTTTGAAATGGTCGAATTGGAATATCTGCAGCCTGAATAGGTGCAGCATGGCGTGGACCTTTGGATTTAACTTCTTGACATACTTTACAAGATCGACAATAGATTCGTATGTCCTTATTCACAGCAGGCCAAAAGAAAGATTGAAGAACTCTAGCTTTAGTACGGGAAAAACCCATATGTCCAGCACACTGCGAATCATGAGCGTGCTGTAAAATTTTAACTCTCATATTTTTAGGCACAAGGATTTGAGAATGAATGGACTTAGCGGAGTCTTGTACCATACGTACAAGTACGCCATTCTTCATCGTAATCCAAGATTTACGATTTGTATCTTTATTTGGATCACCTTTTGTTGCTAGCGTGAAGAATTTTTTTAAAGTAGGATCATCTTCCTGTTTCTTTATGAAGGAGTCACGAGAAATTTCCAAGGGATCACCTTGGTTCTGTGTATCGTTATCTTCAGAAGGTGAAGATTGAGGCACGTTAAGAGCTTGAGCCCTAGTGACTACAGCATTAGCAGTTTGCATATTCCTATTTTCCCAATCAACAATTTGTTGCGGAGTGCATTCTTTCACTCCATGAATGCGACCGATTATAAGATCAGCGATCGGATTCGGGAGAAGACATGCGTGTACATCTCCTGTAAAGAAGGGAGTAGCAATGTTGACAATGGCAGTAGAGTACTTCTCCAATGTGCCACCAAATGTTACGCATTTGATTACTTTGCCAGTGGCTCGAGAAGGATCTATGAGTGACTGCCTCACTCCAATGGTTGTGCACCCCGAATCGAAAAGAATTGAGACCGGAGTACCTTCTACTAGACCTCTATTCAAGACAAGAGCACCTCTTCCATCATGCGCGACTGACGCAGGGAGAGCGGGAAGAGGATGACCACAGCTTAAAGTAGAAACCGTGGTTGGATCGAATAATGTTTTGCATTGGGAACATTGAGATGCTCTACCAAAATCGAAAGCAGAACATCCCACATTATTAGAGTCTTTCTTATCATTAGTTTGATTACCGGCTTCATGGAACTCTTGCTGTGCAGAGTTAGCCAGGTACTGTGATTTACGTCTTTTATATTGTGATCTACCTCGATTATCATAACCTCTATAGTTATTATTGCCTCCTCTGTTATAACCCCTACTTGGGTTTGAATCATAATATTCATGATCATAATCATCATGCTCATTATAATGAGTGTCTCTGTATTGTTGGTTTTGTTGTTTCCATGAAGGAGAACTTGGGTAGTTCCTATAGTGACTTCCTTTGCGGAAATGTCTATAATTATGGCCACCCCTGTATCGAGGACTGTCAGCCCGATTCCAGTTCTTCGGAGAAGAACCCTGATTTGAGTGGTTACCTTGGTTTTGATACTTATTCCAGCTAACCTTTTTATCAAATTTATTTTGAGCTCCTTGGAATTTGTGTGAGTAATTATTATTGTATTGTTTTGCTGACGCAACTAGCATACCCTCTTTAATCTTAGTGTTGCTAAGAGTTACGTCAGGGTGTGCCGTGACGTATTGGTCACAAAATTCTTGCATTTGTTTTAATGTTTGAGGTTTACGCTCGTGTAAAAATTCAAGGAATTGTTTGTTCACAGAGGACATGATCTTGTCTCTGAGCAACAAATCCATAAGAGCTTCATATGTTTTCTCTATTTTGGATAATTCAATCCATCGTTGAAATGTAAGACGTGCTTTTGCAATGAATTCTGAGAATTCTACGTCTCAGGTACCATTGTCTTAAACAAAATACGATAACCTTCCTCTGACAGTTGGTACTTCTTTATCAAGGCTGCCCTGATAACTTCATAATTATTCTTGTCAGTTTCTTCAACCAAATATAAACTCGTCAGAGAATCACCTTTTAGATTATCAGACAACTGATTAGCATATTGTGATTTATCCACATTATGAGCTCGACAAGCGCGTTCAAATCTATCAAGCCAGAATGTTATGTCATCACTGGCAGAGTTGAACGCCGGTACCTTGACCTTGTAAGTAAAGGGTTTACCATTACCACCAGATGATTGATTAACAATACTCATATTTGTCAATTTCATTTTTTCTAACTCAAATGCTAAAAGTTCTTTCTGATGTTCATGTTCTCTTATTTCTTTTCTCTCCTCAGCAGCAGCTTGAAGTTTTCTCTCCTCAGCAGCAGCTTGAAGTTTTCTCTCCTCAGCAGCAGCTTCTAATTTTTTTTCTTCTATTAGAAGTTTTCTCTCTTCAGCAGCAGCTTTTTTCTCCTCAGCAGCAGCCTTTTTCTCCTCAGCTTGCATCTGCAATCTGAAATTCTCAGCATCTATCTTCTTTTGTTCAATTTCTGCTTTCCATTTATTCTCATCTTTTTGTTTTTTCTCTTCAGATTTTAATGCAATGGCAAATTGAGCAGATGAATATTCTTCCAATTCTTTACCAGACTTACCAAGGGTTAACCCTTGCTGGATAAAGTAATCTAAATTAGCCATCCTGTCTTATGAAATCAGTAACCTGAAAAAGTAAATAAATTACCTTATCCCACTTTAATGGGAGACAAGTCTGTACTATAGACTTGTATACTCACTTAATTTTATTTCACTCTCTTAGTCTTAGTCAAAGACCTTATATGGTTATCTTGTTTATAATGAAACAAAAGATCACTTGAGTACCTGTGGAAAATAATATCTTCCTATCCCAATCAATGTGGGAGACAAGCCTTAAACAGGTCTTGTATACTTCCTTGTACAGTAATAATAATAATAAAGTACTGGCCTGTACTATCATAAGTGTATTCAAATATACCTCCTATTATCTGTCAACCAAAGACATTAACAAAGGACAAGCATAAAAGACAATATGAAAACAATTGCAGAAATCAAATTAAATTAAATTAAATATAAGGAACTGAAGTAAGTAAATAATCACAGAATCTGTGATGACAACTGCAATGAATTAAACAAAACAAATGACGTCACAGAGTATAAACATAAGGGTGTAACGAACTGAATAAAAGGAAAGATGAGACCAACAAATTCAAACAAATCAAAACAAAACTAAGGAAAACAAAATTATTAACAAAAACAACGAAGAAAAACGCGTCTTAACAACAAACAGAAATAGCAACAGGTTGTCGCTAGCAAATTTCAATTAAGAAATTTGCTCCCTATGGAACACTAGTATAAGACCAATATTACTCGGTATTTCTTGTGCTAGTCACCTCACCAACCGCCCACGGACATATAAACAACTATACATATACACAAATAACATGTAAACATCAATAGCATAAATGCATACATTAATTAATTAGATGTGTTGTGGTTGGAATGTGTTGTAAAGTATGCTCAGTATAAATGGTACAGCTTTTTAATTACTCTAACTGCCACTTTTAATCAATTTCAATTTTTGATTTATTTTATTACACAGTTCAAATATTTTTTTGAGCATATAGAAGATCCAACGATGAAATTTATGCACCTATGTTCAACAAAACTGCAACAACAGAACAGTTTATGGCCTTCCAAAGTATTCAGCTCTGTACTGCTTGACATAAACACTGCCTGTACTGCAAAATGTCATCAAGCGCTGACCTAGATTCTGTATTCACTTGATAAGACAGGTCATGCTGACCTCGACTGTATAGTCGTACTGTCAACTTGTACATCCGCGTTTGCGTGTCGTATCTGGCGTCAGGAATGGTCTGGTACAATAAACCCAGGGATCTGATAACGAGTGAAAGCCACCACTGATAACGAGTGAAAATGATAATGTCTGCTGAGATGCGTCTGTTATGTTTAGGGTCGTGTACTGGTCATCACTGAAGAAGGTTACTTCTGCACCATTGAATCAACCTGTCATGTTGACATTGAGTGGGAGTGTCAAGTAACGCGAATGGTGTAATGGTTCTGTGTAATGGACCACTTGATAATATTATTCACACACTCTTATGTAAGGCAATGACGACTTGAACTACAGCTGGCATTTCACACCGTTTAATAGGGACGCACACATCTGGACAGCACGGAACATAGTCATGGGAACATGTTGACATATATATCATTAGGCATTTGAACAGTAGATCATATTTCATGCAGCATTCAAATATGATGGACGATATAAGGAATCATTCAATGTTCTGGCAGACTATTGCCACATCCCCTAACTGACTAAACGCATCAGTGGGTGTGGGTGTGTAAACATATAAAGAGTTCACTGGCCGAACCTTTTTCTTGGCTAAGTTCTCCAGCGACATATATCAAATATTTATGTAATAAAGTTAAACCACGATAGAGGTTTTCATATTAGTGAGATCTCCATATCACTGTCCGATAATAAGTTTGATAGACTGTTCTCATGACAGTGATCCATTATGATGACAAGAAAGCAAGATGGCTACCTTCCTGAGTTTTGCTCACTCACCCAGCAGAAGGATAATGATAAGCCAAAGTTAATTCACAATTTGAATATCAGTAATTTCCTAGAGTTTCCCTACAGTTCCACATTACTAAGGTTGTTACATGTAGACCTAAGCTCTGTTGGGAAACCTGTCATCTTCAATGGCATATCAACGACCAACGATGTTCGAAACACGAAGTCCATCTCGGTCTAACCACATAGAGATCATCAAAAAGAAGGGTCTGGTATTACCTGGAGTCCGAATTAATAACAAAGTGCATGAGGAGAATCTCTGACAAATAGACTCTCGCAGAGACACTAACTTCTCCTGGAAAAACATGCACAAATCACTTTTCAACCTTGAAAAGGACCAGCCCAAGAAAAGCACACGCAGCCATATCAGGCGGCATTATCGAGACTCACTACGCATGCCTCGGAAAACGAATACCTGCCCCAGTGTTCGGCACAAAGAATATAGTCCGACCTAAACATACAAAGATATACAATATAAGACTGAATCTTCTTGTACTAGACAAGTAATACATATAAATTCAGGCCATAAACATATTGAACAAGATCAATCTATTTTCTGGCCCTAACAAATGAGAAATTACATAAATACGGTATTAATCCGCGCAATCAATATTCAAGGGGAGATCATCCACATAATCAAAAGTATAAATTAAATCATGGGTGATATAACTTTGACTGTAACAAAAGTAATCTCTTTTTTCATATCAATTAGTCATATCGTATTTTTGTAATCTGTGCGTCAAAAATATGTGCGCAACAGATACAGAAAAACTCATCTTGTGTTTGCTCGAGGTTCCTGAGACACACTGATTATCAGGAAGACTTTCCTTCAGCCCGCCCTATAACTACGGGGGAACTAAGGTGTTGGAGATTGTTTGACCACTAGGCTTCAGTTAGCAGGATCAAAGGTCCTCAAGTCTTTAATTTAAACTCGATCATGAGCTCGATCAGGAACGATCATAAAACCTGGAACAAATGGTAATAGGTGGCCATGGTGTTCCAACAAGCACACACACTACTGATGTTCATGAGGCGACCATGTCTTCAGTGTTTGTATATAAATGAATGATTCATGGTAGTATGTTACAGAGATAGCATGATACGATTGGGTCTACTGTGCAGAAAATAACAAAATACATGAATAAATCGCATGCTATGATACATGGGTATGATATAACCTTTGCCTTCCACTTATGGATGCCAAGTAACTTATGTACTTGCTGGTATGTTGTAAGCTTCCAGGCACGAACTTAGCCATGATATATATATATATGGCTAACCAATTAATGGTTATGCTTCCTGACAATGCCGGTGGAGGTTATCGCTGGTTAGCGTCATTGGCTTCTTGTATACCCTTTTTATTATATCTAATACCATCAAATCGTAAACAAAATCTGAAATAAAATGATATTAGTCACACATATATCTTTAATAAACTTGCATACCCTCTTAGGATTAATAAGTGCACGGTGAGGGTGCATTTGTTGAAGTTTATCTGCCCTGCATGCAGTGTGAAAAAAAACTTTTCTAGCAGATACTGTCTTCCAGTTTCTCACTCTGGCTTCTGGATTTGGTGTTTGTGATTTTAAACGCGCCGCTGTGTCCTTATATTTGGGCGACTCTCCCGTACGAGAAAGCACCGTCTGAAGTCCGATAAGATTTTCGTTTAATCTCTTGGTTTTAGGCGATCGGTGCTTTTTCTGTACTTGTTTTCTCTTCTGGTCACTACACCTATATCTTTCCTTCCTTCCTTCCTTCCTAGGTATACTTTCATTTTCCGCATATGAAGCTTTCATTCTATCCATGTTTTATCGAAATCCGTGGAGGTATGTATTATTAATAAATTTTCAAAGATCATGAGCTAACTATTAGCAGATGTGATGACTATGAAAAGTATCAATTATTTTTATAACTATTTATATTTGAATAATATCCTTTTGGATATCATTCATACTCTATCTCCTTTGGTGAGTTATTATTATTTAAATGTCTTTCAACCAGGCTTGCTCTTGAAGCTTTAGATCATTTCCTTTCCAGCTAATGCAAACTTTTAAGGTCGGCCATGTTTCATATATTCGCTATCCCTACCTTCTGCAATGCTGGTCGGCTAGACGAAGCACACATTTTTCAGCCACTTTCAAACTTCAAAGCAAGTCCCACCGCGTTGTCCCTGCACTCTTATCTGTGCGTGCGTGCGTGCGTGCGTGTGTGTGTGTGTGTGTGTGTGTGTGTGTGTGTGTGTGTTGCGTTACACATTTTGTCACAAACAAAGCAAGTGGTACCAAATCTCGTTACAACAGTTCAAATGCGTTCTGCAGGGATTCAGGCTGGAATTCCGTTACTGTGTTAAGTAAGCGGTAGTCAATACACAGCCGAACTTCCTTATTGGGTTTCTGCAACAGTACGACGCTCGAGCTATATGGCGATGTAGACTCGCTAATAATCCCAGCTTGACGTAGCTTGTCTATCTCCCCACGTAACGTGTCTGCTTTCGCATACGGGGTCGGGTAAACTCTGGTTCGCACAGGCGTCTCGTTTGTCAGCTTCATATCGAACTCTGCGAGATGTGTTCGACCAGGTATGTCCGTTAAGACTGCCGAGTACTGTTTCAATAACGCTTTAGTTTCTGTCTGTTGTGCTTCTGAGAGAGTGTCGCCGAATTTAACATATTTGTAAGATTCCGTTTGTTGCAGCGGGTATTGCATGCAACTATCGTCATCTTCCTCATCTTCGGTTGCTATGGCGACCGCCAGGAGATGTTCGGGGGAAGGCACCGGTCTTTCCAAATATTTATTTAACAGATTTATATGGTAGACTTTTTCCTTTCCTTTAACAGAGATCTTGTAGTTCGTTCTCGAGATCTTTTTAAGGACGGTAAACGGCCCTTGCCATCCGATACGTAGTTTGTTGTTTCCGGTAGGCAGTAGCAAAAAAAACCTTCTCTCCTGGTTGCAATTCTCTCTCTTTCGCTGCTCTGTTGTATCGTTTAGCGTGCTTCATTCGTGCTAGCTTAAGGTTGGTTGTTGCTAGATCCCATCCTAGTTGTAACCTTTCCTTAAGTTGCGATACATACTTAAATGCTGAGACGACTGTCTCATCAGCCTTCTGGTCTGTCAGTGACCGTAGTAAGGCTTCTGTCGGGCCCTTAAAATGTCTGCCGAATAAACGTGTAGCTGGTGGTAAACCTGTAGAGGCCTGTGGGACTTCCCTGTAGGCGAATAAGGCTGTGGGAATGAAAAGGTCCCAATCTTCAGGTTTCTCTTGTCCCAGCTTACGTAACATCATGGTGAGGCTTCCGTTGACACGATCTACTAACCCACTTCCGGCCAGATTGTAGGGGCTGGTGTAGATGTGCTGGTCCCTCAAGATCTTAAAGATCTCCTCTATTAACAGGCTACGGTATAGGGATCCGTTATCCGTCAAAACTTGTTGAGGGAATCCCAACCGTGCAAAAATCTGCACTAGGGCTTCTGCGACATGCTTGGAATATGTGCAAGTTAGCGGTATAGCTTCGGCCCACATATTGCATGTGTCGACTAAGGTCAGGATAAACCTGTTCCTTCTTTTAGTCCTTTCGAGGGGTCCTAAAATGTCGACTACAACCCATTCAAATGGTGTCCCCACTATTGGCATTTCTCCCATAGGAACTGGGGTTGTTCAATGCTTGGGTGCCACACGTTGGCACTTGGCGCAGGATTTCACATATCTGACAATATCAGTGTTCATTCCTGGCCACCAATAGTGAGTCGATATTCGCTGAATAATGGCGTTCTGTCACATATGTCCGCTAAAGGGAAGAGAGTGCCCCATTTCTAAGATTTGGTGTCTGTACTGCGTCGGTGCTAGGAGCTGGTTATGTCCCTGTTCAGGGTCGCCCGTTCTTCGATACAACACTCCATCCTTAGAAAATATGTCTCCGTTGTGTCTGGGGTCCTTGGCCATGGGCAGTTCTCTAAAGCAGGGCTCCAAGGTAGGGTCCTTTTGTTGCGCCTCTTTTAGTTCCATTGGTAACATATTAGGTGCAGGCTCCCGTTCCTGTTTGGTTTGCCCTCTTGTAGTTACTGCTGCCACAATCGGCTCTTTCGGTCTCCCTATAAACACATATCTACAACCAAGTATGACTGGGTAGATCGGATCATCCATTAGTCTCGTATTACTAATCTCACGTTAGTCTCGTATTACCAATCTCACGTTAGTCTCGTAATACCAAGCTCACATTAGTCTCGTATTATCAATCTCACATTAGTCCCGTATTACCAATCTCACGTTAGTCTCGTATTACCAATCTCACATTAGTCTCGCATTTCCAATCTCACGTTAGTCTCGTAATACCAATCTCACGTTAGTCTCGTATTACCAATATCACATTAGTCTCGTATTACCAATCTTACATTAGTCTCGTATTACCAATCTCACGTGTCTCGTATTACTAATCACACGTTAGTCTCGTATTACCAATCTCACGTTAGTCTCGAATTACCAATCTTACGTTAGTCTCGTATTACCAATCTCACACTAGTCTCGTATTATCAATCTCACGTTAGTCTCGTATTACCAATCTCTATTACCAGTGTCTACCTTCGCACAAGATTACTCTTCGCAGAGATGTAGATAGAAGGGTAATGACACTTTTTTCACAAGGTAGTTTCACAAGATATTCAGATAAGCGAAAACAATGCTGCTTTGGCTGAGCACGTTAATTCTAGAATCTGCCGACAACTTTTGTGAATAATTAAGCAATGATTAATTTTAGCTCGTTAAGGCCTCACCTCTGATTTACTCAATGGAGTTCTTATTACTCTGGTATAGCTCTGTATAGAGTATGTTTAGTAAATTGACTGAGACAAACATGCAGTACATTTAAAAGGATTAAATCGAAGCTAAATTACAAATAACAACATTTCATAATCACTTCAGTATTAACAGTTTGAAAATAATTTGAACAGTTATGGATCAAGAAAAAGTTATCATCAAGGTTGTGATGCGATGTAAATTTTTCACAAGAAGTTCAAGTGGCAGCATATATATTGAACTTAGCTGCCAATGACGGTTCTGCTCCTTCTAGTGGGTTGGTTCTTTTTACACTGCTCACGCTCGTCGCTGGTCAAGGTTTTCCGGTGTAGCTCGTTTCTTAGAAATGTCAGGGAGAGTCTACGAAAGTTGGTCCCTTGTCTTAACTCTCTTCAGACCTGATATTTTGTATCATTTTCTCGTACTCTGACATATCTGACTTCTAATGTTCCTTGATACATTATAATTTGAAGTCTACCCAAGAGTGTTATACATCAAATTGTTTGTAATTGAACAGACTATCATATTTAGATGTAAAATTAATACTTTAAAAATTTATATTGATGTGAGTTTAAAAAATTTGAAGGAAAGTCAACAGGAAAAATACACAAAAATTATAAACATGATATTTCACAAAGAAGAAAAAAATAAAGTATTATCAGAACAATTAACAACAGTCATATTTTATTGTAGTCTGACCATTTCTGCATTATATGTTACATTTCCAAAACAATTCAACATTAAATAATAAAATTATGCAAATTTTTGAAATGTTACATAACTAGGCTATTCAAAAAAAAATATTAAAAAAAAAATCTTCCACTGAATACATTAGTTATTATAGGTAGCTGCAACATCTTAGCTAAAATAATGAAATATGACTTCAGAAGACATATTTCTAGTGTAACACTGTATGATCACTAACACATAAATAAAATCAGTTATGAGAGTGACATAATAAAGACTCAACACATGTTTATATATTTCCTACTAAGGCTTGTGATATTCTGACAGACAATTCCTACCTGCATGAAAACATATAAAAAAATATCACAAACTTTACATTTAACTTTTGTTTTTCTTTCAATCTTTACAACCTGATATCAAAGTTTACAATTTCTTTTTGTCTCTGTAAACTTGGGGTCCATGGTGTGCCGAGAAAAAACTGGTGGCTTTGAAGCGAGTAGTGCATCATCATACAAACTTATGTTCCCCAATTCCGGATTAGTTCTTCTGTAAAATCTAGCTGACCATATCTAGCTGGTCTTCTACATCTGGGTGTTTTTTCTGCTATTCTTGAAATAAAATGTAAACATCTACCATAGCAATATCCAGAAAGTGAAAAAAAAGAGTTTTCCAATATTTATTGGTCTTTCTCAAAACATTGTACTTGTTAATTGGCTGGTCACTCTTGTCCACTACTTTCATGTATATATTGTAATCCCTTACAAGATTTGGCTGTTTAACATTAAGTTCTTGAAAATTCCAATTAACCTTAGTTCTACACTTAGCGAACCTATGGCCATTTGCATTGTAAATGCTTGAAACCAGTGTTATAGTTGTGTTACCTCTCCACTGCAGTGCTAGTAATTCTTTATCTCTAACCCACCTCATTGCACCTCTGATACCATTTTTTTCAAATTCCTTTATTTTTGAAAGTGCAACTGGAAATCTCTTTCTGTTTCTAAGAAATGTGCCACAAGCTCCAATCCCCTAACTTCACAAGTCCTTCAGTAACTGATTGGATGTATACAAACTATCAAAATAAACCCTATATCCTTGACTCACCAAAGATTTCATAAGATTCATAACTAACTACGGTATAAGCTAAACCAAATAGTCCATTTGCAGTGATCCTACCTAAATAAACATCAAAGTATATCCACTAACAGCATCAGCAAGAACCCATAACTTCATCCCCCATTTTGTTGGCTTGTCTCTAATATACTGTCAAAAAGAAAACACCCTTTTCTTATAACCATTCTTTCATAAAATTACAGTTTGAAGAAGTCAATGGGTCTCAAAAACTGCTTTGTATTTTCTCTGGTGCTTACCTCTGACAGTTGCAGACCTGGAACCTTCTCAGGCAAAAAAGGTGGAGGGTTGGAAGGTGGGTCTTCATCAAGTCCATCATAACCAAAACATCTGCAAGAAGAACAATTTAAAATTAATTTTTACAGATCAACAATAGAATTCAAAGTTACAGTTTAGTGTACACAGGAAAATTGACACACATTACATTTTCCGTACAAAGGAATACTGTCAATCATAAAGTGATATGATGTAAATAATAATTTTTTAAAGCAGAGACACAGGGCAAATGAGGTCAGAAAAATCAGCTGATTCAGAAGTTACGTCAGATCCACTTTATATTTATTTCCTGGTGCCATGAGTTCTTTGTTAACTGTTTGAAAGGTGAAATATTTGTTGTTTTTTTTTCAAAAACAAACAGAAAGCAGCTATACTGACCACAATAGCCCACTAAAACGACTGTTTTACTGCTTTTCAAAATCAGCTGTTATCATTTCGTTAACAAAGTAACATTACCTTTGCATGTACGGTTGATGATTTGAGTTGTTCTGAGCTGTATTTTCACCATCCAACTCATCAGACCTTTCCAAGTCCCCTGAATAATCATCAGAACAGGAATCTACATCACTAGATGCATTGTAGTCATTATCAGACTGCATTTTGTTTACAATCTGTTAAGTCGAGTTGATCGGAAAATATCCAAAATTGCGGACGGACAAATGCGGTGTTTACGTTTTTCTGCGTGTAATTTCAAAGTCAACATAAGTGAAAGCTGTATATTTTTTAGCACAGATATAATTTTTAACATGTATTCTTAATATAAAACATAGATTTGAAGTCAAAATTAAAAAATAAATGTGCTTTTGTTACTTCAAAAGTCATCGTTCCTTTTGTAACGATTTTTTATATATCCGTATTTTTTGTATATCCGGTCTGAAGAGTGTTAAAGCGTAGGCCACTTGTCCCTTCTTGTTCCAGAGATAGCACTTTGCCAATCCTGGCTCACAGACATTTTTTGCTAAGAGGAATAAAAGGCACTTGCAGATGCCTTATTTCACGTGTACTTGGGGTCGTTAATTTTAACTTTAATTCCCTCTCTGACTCCGTGTGTTTCCTTTAGTTTTCTCAGACAGCGGCTTTCCTTATTTAAAATGATAGAGATTTCCAGGGCTGTTTTTGTAAGTCCTTCAAGATTCTCCAGTAAAAGGTGTCCGGTCTGATAAAATGGAATTCTGAATTCTAGGCTTCACTCTGGCAAGGTCTGGTTGTGTCGTCTTGGCATGCGATCTTCACAGTGACTTAACACCGAAACGTGTCAGGTTATATTCACTGTCCTGCCCCCGCATCTGTTTGTAACGAAACTAAGAAAAAGCTCCAATCATTTCAAACATGCTGGTTGGGAGGAGGGGGCGATTTCAAAATATTTATGACCCGGAAAAATTTTGAACGTCATGTAAAGGTTACGTTTTCCATATATAATAATCGGGACATTCAAATATTTTTGTCAATGAATACATATAACTTCTTACAACTACCGGAAATATTACAACATTTCCGCTCAGGATTGTCTTTGATCCCACCAGGTCGATACTTGACCGGCGCTCCTGTGCAAACACAAACTCCTGTTTGACCATCTGTGCTGTGTCTTATCCCGACAATAATTAGTCGGTCACACGAGCCATATCAGCGCTAAGTTAACTCTCTTGGCCATTTACGTGCGAAAACAGTCGCACTCTTTTGGTACAATAGGATTTCTGTCGGTCAAGTTTGCATCACCGTCTACTTTATCCGCAGGGATAGACAGGTAAACACAGACATGACGACTATCGCTGAGAGGAGTGTAAGAATATTTAAAAATGAGAAAATATCTGCTACACAGCAGAAAGAAATTGTGCTACTAATTGAAAAGCACTCAGTTAAATCTGTACAACAAAGGAACTGAGTACTGCCGTAGTGAAAGAGAGATCGAGAAGACAGGGTCACCCCAATCCGTTCTATGACAGGTGGGTAGGTTTTCCAAATTTTACAAAAAACACTGCTAAAGTACGTGTCTCTAAAGATCAGGTTACCATTTTTCTGAGCTCAGTACATGCAATAAATACAGAAACGTAATGATATCTTTCTGTTAAGTTCATATAGAAAGACACACTTTAATATCGTTCTTGCATTTCTTGCATATTTTGCAAGCTAGAAGATAATGCGGTGCAAGACTTCAAAACATAGTAAAACGGGGTCTGGAAACGCTAAACGTTTAAGAAGCACCATTCTAGAGGTTAAGTCGAAAACGGCAAACCTGGACTTTTTTTTCCTTTTTTTTTTTTAACTGTCTTGTGACTAGACAACGTAATTGAAATAAGGTCAAGGGCGTGACTGTGTAATGAAGGACATCATTAAATTATGTTTTTTTTAAATTCATGTTTGTTCTTATTGTTGTCAGTTTATCATTATACCGTCCAAGATAGTACTTTATGACTCCGTTTGAATGCGGCGTTAAGTGAGAAACTGTTCTGTGTTCCGTTGTAATACTCTTATTTCAATATCTACACTCGCTGCAGCCTCGATTGTTTTGGGTGGAAACTTGACTATTGTAATTTAGGGTGTGAATAATGGTATCTCATACAATAAAGCAGTACGGATCATCTGAGAAGTTCTAGCTGATGTCACTAGCACACACACAAAAAAAAAAGCTGTTGTAACCTTTGTGTTGTCTGTACTTATTATTTTGCCCGTGCCTTTTTTTCCTTCTTTTTTTCCCTACTGTTAATATTACCACTAGTGCCACTACCACCGGCCACTGTCCCTAGCATCACATCTACTATCCATAATACTGCATCTACCGTTAGTATTACTGAACAATTACTGCTGTTGTGATGTCATTACCGTTGCCCCACCCCTTTTTTCAATATGACGTCTTCTACACCGACTATTCTTCTTCCTGGTCCTTGTTCCATAGTTTAGGGTCACAACAGGTTGCAGTGGTCTTCTTGAAGGAAAACCAGCGCCTAGACATGTGTGCACTTGTGATGGTGGTCTCTGTAGCAGTCTCTTTTTTATATGTTAAGCTTGTTAGCTTAATGAATAAGGCTCTTTGATCGCCTCAACTACAACGTTACTACAACTAATACTACTGGCTGTCGCTACTGATTCTACTAGCTGGCGCTACTACTACTAATGCTGTTACTACCACTGATACTAATCCTTATCGCTAATATTGCTAATAATGTCACTACTTCTGATACTACTAACTGTCGCTGCTACTACAACAACAGCTACTATTACTACTCCTCCTACTGCTACTCATACAACTACTACTACTACTACTACTGCTACTGTTATTCTTATTATTTTTATTATTACTGACACTACAGCTAATGTTACCAAATGTTTAGTACAAATACTCTGCTCTTTGAATTAGGGAAGGAAAAAGCAATGATGTAGGGAACTGGTCACCTCGCCTCTCAATGCTGGATGGTGACGTCTCTAATACTTCACTCCCCAATGGCAGTATCTGTAATGAGAGTACCTTTTTTTTTATTATTATTACTGCTAACTGTCGCTGCTACAACAACAATAGCAAATACTACTGCTGCTACTACTACTGCATCTACTACTTCTACTACTACAACAACTACTACTATTGTTATTATTATTATTACTGACACTACTGCTAA
Source organism: Oreohelix idahoensis (assembly GCA_024509875.1). NCBI lineage: Eukaryota > Metazoa > Mollusca > Gastropoda > Stylommatophora > Oreohelicidae > Oreohelix > Oreohelix idahoensis. Next base: position 292,846 of record JAMPIV010009326.1, on the reverse strand, counting down.
TGCTGCCAACTGTCGTTACTGCTTACTTACTTAGTCGTTCCCCTTCTACCGTGAGGTGTAGAGGTTTGGAAGAGAGAGCGCCAGACCATTCTATCAGCTGTCTTCTTCCTGGCCTGGTTCCATTCTAGTCCTCGGTCCTTCAAAGATTGTCTAATGTTGTCCTCCCAGCGGACTCTGGGTCGTCCTGGAGGTCTGGATCCCTGGCTCTTTGTTTCCCATGCTTGTCGTGGTAGCCGATCTTCTCCCATTCTGCAGACATGGCCAAACCATCTTAGTTGGGACTGTTCTATTTGGGTCTGCAGCGGATGGGATTTTAGGCCTTGACGGATCGTCTGGTTGCGGACCATGTCTCTTCTTGTTACTTCAACCACTTTCCTCAGATACCTCATTTCTGAGGTTTGGATCTGGCTTTTGTGGGTTGTAGTCATTGCCCACGACTCGCATCCATATGTCAAGACTGGGACATAGGTGGAGCGGTATACAGCCATCTTCGTTTTCTTACCAACCTCTTTCTTGCTGAGGAATCCACGATTTATGGCCTGAAAAAGTCTCCCAGCCGCTGCTTTTCGAGTGGCCAACTCTTCTTTGATGCCTCCCTTTCGGTCTATAATAGCTCCGAGATATTTAAAGTGGTCGACCTGCTCCAGGACCTGTTCTCCCAACTTAATCTGATGTTTTCTTACTTCTCGTGATATCACCATGGATTTTGTTTTAGAGCTGCTTATGACCATCCCTCTCTTCTCCAGCTCTTCCTTCCAGACTTGCAGGTTGGATTGGAGATGTGCCTCTGATTTAGCAATCAGGGCAACATCATCAGCAAATGCCAGCTCCGAAATATAGACCTGTCTCATCTTCCAGTACCCCACTGAATACTTTCTTGTTCTCTCCTTACATGCCTTGATGACATCGTCCATAAGGAGTATGAAGAGGTAAGGTGATAGGATATCACCTTGTCTTACGCCAGTGGTGGTCCTGAACTCTTCTGACTTATGGTTTGCTGTCCTCACATAATTTCTGCAAGACTTGTAGAAGCTCTGTATAGCATGAATAGAGGTGCTGGAATATTCTTCCTTGCCAAACAGTCCCAAAGTTTGCTCCAGGGGACCCTGTCAAACGCCTTTTCCAGATCTATGAAACAAAGATGGATCTCGCTCTTATACTCAAGGGCCTTTTCACTCAGCTGTCTGAGTGTGAAGATTAGGTCTTGAGTACTTCGGTTTGCTCGGAATCCGCACTGGACCTCATCCAATTGTGGGTCGTTACTGCAAGAACTAATACTGTTACTACTGCTGATATTACTAACTCTCGCTGATACAACAACTACCACCAGTACTAATATGTGGTGGATTTGGTGTTATCATATAAATATTATTAATTTTAATTGTATCAGGTGTGAGATCAGCTATGCAAGCCCCTGAGGTTTTTTAAATTCAGATAAGTTTATAGGGAACCTGGCTGCTTCCACCAAAGACCTCACCCGTTATATATCTTCCCCTACTGAAGTGTAAAGGTGTGTGTATGTTGTCTAGCAAGTGTCTAGGGTATATGCAATGTGTTGAAGTGTAGAAACAGGACAACAACTACACCTATTACTTATAAACAATGATTAAACAAGTCACTGGTTAAGTTTTCAATTTAACCTATTTTTTGTACAATTTATTTTCCTGTATCTTTGTTATTCTTTTAGACACAGGAATAATCAACTCAAAATGATAATATGAATATATACAGCAATTAATTCACAAATATAATTGAGTCTGTGTTTTCCCCCATTTATTTATATAAGTCAAGTTAGAAAAGTGTCAAGTATTCCTTGCTCCTGGAAAAGGGTACAGGTCGTTAGAACGTTTGGATTCATCACTGTCTGACACAATACATTTTGGGAAATTGAGAGTTGGATTGTTTGCGATATCAAATACCCCAGACCTGATTGCTTATCTGGGATTTCTGGTAACAGGCTGACTGAAGTATACTATGTCAGCTTCCACTGCCAAGTCACGCTTCTGCTTCTTGTAATATATTTAGGTGCAGGCACTCAGTAGGTATGGCCTCACTGCAGAACTTATGGTCAGGTAGTTGATCACCTGGGCTCACTTTGAATCGTAGAAGAAACCCTGGAACAATATAAATTTGTCCAACTCAGCATCTAATAGTCTCTCTCTTTCCCTACTCTAACATTTGCAATATCATCAGACATCAGTATGGTAACTAAACAATTAGTTAACGTTCTCAATTTGGTTGGTACCCCCTTCATGGATAAATAACTTTCAAACCACCGTTTGACACTTTCCTTGACAAAAGAAACAATTTACATTAATAATATCAAGTCATGTACAATCACAGTGACTTGCTGAAGAAGACGGCCAGTGATCTTCTTGGTCTTATGTCATACTACAACATTTTTTTCATTAATATTTAATTTTCTTTTCTCCCAATATGGTAGAAAGCCTGTCTGGCTTTTCTACAACAGGTTAATACAGTTCCTAACAACGCTGTGAAACAACACAGTGTTTGATGTTGACTTCCCTCTAGATAAACGTTTTCCCCCATAAAGTTCATACAGATTCAATAATGTATACATAATAATGATAAAAATGACAATATAAATGTTTTCATTTTTACCGCATCAAAGAAATTTACACCCTAAACAGTTGAATATTGCGATATATGGCATAATCCAAATCGCTCCTAGCGCAGAAATAGCAAACAAGTAAGTACTCCTTCCTTGTCTTAAAACAACTTCTTTAGTGTATGAAATTTTGTTAACAAGTGGCCCCGAATACCAACTACTAATTGGTTTTATACAACCGTTAGTATATTACACTACAGCCAATCAGGGACCGTTTGGCTTTTAGCGTTCTTTTTTTTCAAGAATGACCTTAAATATTCAAAATTAGGACTCCTTCCCCTCTACCCCCACCTACGGGCAAACTGAGAAAAATTTTCAAGTCCGTTCGTCTATCTGTCTTCTGTCCAACTTCTTTATTTCTTAATAGTTTTAAATTCTGATACCTACTTATTGATCCGGTTGTTATCTATCACACAGTCATTACATTTTTTATTCTTGTATTTATTTCTAATGCCTAGTATCGTTTTATTTCTACAATGCTTCAAAAAAAAAATTCCTATCTCTCCTATTCAACTTTGTAAACACGAACTAGTGACACTCCTAGTCCGATACTCCTTTTCATCCCCCCCATTCAGTACTGCATATTCAAAAAATCTCACGTTAACCGTAATTTTTTCCTTTTATTTTTAACTATCGCTCTCATGCAGACCGAAGTATCGCTTGTAATACGTTACTAAATTTTTAACAACACGTACGTCGAATCACTACTTTAGCACTACTTCTAGCGAGAAATGCGTCTGGTGTGTGTGTTTATATCGGCTGACAAGTCCAATAGTGTGAATATATGCTAAGAACGCGTGTCGACACAAAAAGTGGTCTGCAACTTGTGACGTTGCGTTTCCACCATGCTACGACATTGTTCTCTCACTTTTATGCTTCCTTTATTCTTTCGCCTTTTCTATCTTACTATCGGCTCGGAACAACTATGCTTTAGTTTCAGTGGAAAATGTGTTACGTTATTGTCTCAAGGTTCGAGGCATAATATCTTAGTACCGACTTGCGGCGTAGGCGATAACGATCTCCATAACTTCGCCATTTTATTCCTATGTATTATTTGAATTTATAAAGTGGTTACTAGTCTAACAATTTGGGGAAAATTTTGGCGAGATATATGTGAGCGTGTTGTACATACAGATTGTATTTTACGACATAATCTCCCCCATTAGAAAAGCTTGCAATGGTAATGCAACTTTCAATATCTGTATGACAACAACGATCAGCTCTGCTTTCTCTGCCTTAAAGTGATCATGGATTTATTGCAGTTGGGTCATACAAAGTAAGCACAACTCAAGAAAGCTAGCTCAGACTTCTGCAATCCAAGAATCTAATTCAGCTACAGATATTACTGTGTGTCCGATGCTGATATAAATCAATTTTCACCATTCCTTCTCACGGAGTCTGTCCTATGACATATCCAGAGATTATAGATGTCCCTCAAGTTTGCAATAATTATGAGGAGATAATCTATAAAATGGTAAGGGCAGAGTTATGTAGGGGTTCCAGTAATCTCATTATCAGCCTGTATAAAACATTCGGGATATCCTCAATCAAAAAGGCAACTCAGGGATTCATTATGTTCCGCCGAAATGTTGACAGCTAACAATTGGTCTGCGCGCCGGCTTGACTGGATGTGGAAACACCCTTTACTATTATTCCTGTATAATTCTATAATGCGCCACTCAAATGGAGGCCAGATTCACCAACTATATTCCCCGCCTAACGACAATTTGGTGATATAAGATAATATGTGGGGAAATGAATTTTTCTGCACCAGAAATCAATTCGCCCTGTTTTAGCATTGTTATAATATGTGGGTGATCTCCATCCAGGGTCCGTACAATACTTCCCCTTGGACTGGATGGGGTCGGGTGACTACCAATGTCACCACTGCCCTTATAATGCTAAATTAATAGCCATATTGTGAAGCGCTGTGAGCATTTTCCCAATTGCTCACTTGTCCACTCCCCACTTTTCTTCTGTTAAAATTTTGTTTTGGTTTCAACTCTGGCGGATTCTCTTCAATGCTAATGTTGGCCAGTTCCCGAAAAGCGGCTTCAAACTGAGCCTGGGATGACTGGACTTTGTTTATGCGTTCTCTTTGTGCCATACGCAGAGATGTTAATGTAAAGATTTTCGGAGAAGACTGGTTGTAAAAAGGGGCGTTCCTATTCACTTTATCTACCTTTTCCTTTTTATTTTTCCTAGTAGTTTCAGGCCTACTTTCACCGGAGTACTTGGGTAGGTCCTGATAATGTTCCCAACGTATGGGCTTTCCTTTTTTATTTTTAGACCCATGTGTTTCTGAATGCTTGGCGGGCATCTGATTATTAGTTTTCCACCCTGTGGAATTTTCCTTGCAACAATGGTTACAGGCCTCAACAAATTTTTCAATGTCTTCAGCTACGCCTGGCCAGAAATATGCTACAGATGTCCTTTGGCGTGTGGTACCCATCTTCTGGTGTCCACCGTCTGGTACAACATGTGCGTGTGCCATCGCTTGTTCCCTATAACTTCTGGGCAACACTAGTTGTCCTTCCCTTTTGGATCTTGCTCTAGCTTTCCTGTAGAGCAGTCCCTCCTTCATAAAGAATTGTCCTTTCTTAGGGTGTGCATGGCTGTTTGGCAATTTGCCAAAGCAAGGTTTTAATAATTTGTCCTTTGCCTGGGCCTTTCTCATTTGTTTTGGATGAATGTTTAGTGGTGGTGTTTCCTCCTTTCAATGGGTCGACCTGACCTGGAGCGTGGCCATTACCACATGTTTTACAGGGCTTCCTAGAAACACATATTTACTTCCTAACACCAGCGGGTAGTTAGGGTCGTCACACACGGCTGCTCTAATCACTCCTTCCACGTACCTTGTCTTAACAGTTATCTCGGCTACTGAAAGTGTTATGGTGGCTATTCCCCTTACGGCCCCTTGTATCTCCACTTTCTCAGTGGTATACTGGTCAGGGTGCACCGGGATTGCACTCACAACCGAGTCATATTCCAAACCGGAATCGTAAAGGCACCTGACCTTGGCACCATTACATATCACTTCTTCACAGATGGGGGAATGTTGAAGATTAATATGATTCTCTGTCAGTTTCTTCCTTCCCTTGTCCACTGTTATCATGCATGCCCCGTGATATGGAGGAACTTTCCTACCACAGTCAATAGTATTATGATTGTTCATCCTACAAATTTTACAATATTTCCTTTCTGGTTTGTAGGGTCTCCTTTCACAGAAATGCGGGTTTCTATCGCGTTGGTCATACCTTGGCCTTTCATAGTTTTGGTTACTTCTTGGGTTATGATCCCTATTATCAAATTGGTTTGGGTTTTGGGGAGCTTTAGTATGGTCCATAGGCTTCTTCTTCAGGCCTGCTATCTCAGACTGGGCTGCCTGATATCGCTCAGCCCCATTTAAGATCTCCCCCAGCCTCTCAGCACCCTGTTCCGTGAGAAATTTTCTCAGGTCTGGAGCCATGGACTCTCTCAACTGCTCAGTCATAATCATTTCCTTTAAATCTTGGGTTTTCCCCAGAGCAGTCCATTTCTCCAGGTAAGTCTCCAGACGTGCAGAGAACTGGTGGTAAGTCTCTCCAGTCAACAGTTTAGCATTCTTAAATTTCTTTCTGTAAAATTCACTATTCTTCTCATATCTAACTAGCAGAGCTTGCTTAAGAATGTCGAAAACCCTCTTGATCATCTTTGCTCAGTTTGGCGAATACCTCATAAGAGGTTCCCCTAAGCCCTTGAGATACCTTCATACTCCATCTTTATTTTTCTAGCCCATACATGGTAGCTAGTGCCTCACATCTAGACAGGAATGATTCAATATCATCTTCTTTTTCTACAAAGGGGTCCAAATGAAATCCCATGGCTGATGAGGAGGCTACCTGGCTTGCAGTAGAGTCAGAAGTGGATGAGCTACTTCCATTATCAGGAGCATGGCCTTGTAAATCTAACTCCCTTAGTCGTAGCTCATGTTCCCTTTGGAGTCTTGCATCTTCCTTGTCAGCCTCCAACCTCTTTTCTTCTTTCTCCCTTTCAGCCTGCATCTGTAATCTTTTCTCCTCCTTTGCAGCCTCCAACCTCTTTTCTTCTTTCACTCTTTCAGCCTCAAGTCTCCTGTCTTCTTTCTCCCTTTCAGCCTGCATCTGTAATCTTTTCTCCTCCTTTTCAGCCTCAAGTTTCTTCTCCTCCAGCTGCAGCCTCTTGATCTCAGCCTCCCTATCAGCCTCTAATTTCTTAAGCTCCCTAGCATCTTCTAACATAATTCTCTTCTCCTCAGCTAATCTCTTATCTTCCCTTTCCATATACTTGTCGCACTCTGATGTCACATACTGAATCAGAGCTTGACCATCTAAATTCATCTCCTTTCCAGTCTGCACAGCAGCAGATCTGTATTTTGCCAAATCAGCCATTTTACTGTTAACAATATAAAATGCTATCCACTACCTTAAACCAATTAACCAACCAAACACAAGACAAAGAGCAATGATATCTCAAACCACTCTCAAATTATTTTTACTGTTATATTTTACAAATGCTGGGACCTAGTGACTCAATTTATGTAGGGTATTAAGAAAACTTTACATACCGGAAGAGCGTCCCAAATTATGTGGTGGATTTGGTGTTATTATATAAATATTATTAATTTTAATTATATCAGGTGTGAGATCAGCTATGCAAGCCCCTGAGGTTTATTAAATTCAGATAAGTTTACAGGGAACCTGGCTGCTTCCACCACAGACCTCACCCGATTATATATCTTCCCCTACTGAAGTGTAAAGGTGTATGTATGTTGTCTAGCAAGTGTCTAGGGTATATGCAATGTGTTGAAGGGTAGAAACAGGACAACAACTACACCTATTACTTATAAACAATGATTAAACAAGTCACTGGTTAAGTTTTCAATTTAACCTATTTTTTGTACAATTTATTTTCCTGTATCTTTGTTATTCTTTTAGACACAGGAATAATCAACTCAAAATGATAATTTAAATATATACAGCAATTAATTCACAAATATAATTGAGTCTGTTTTTTCCCCCAATTATTTATATAAGTCAAGTTAGAAAAGTGTCAAGTATTACTTGCTCCTGGAAAAGGGTACAGGTCGTTAGAACGTTTGGATTCATCACTGTCTGACACAATACATTTTGGGAAATTGAGAGTTGGATTGTTTGCGATATCAAATACCCCAGACCCGATTGCTTATCTGGGATTTCT